>JADKXX010007245.1:0-159119 GCA_017310255.1 Butorides virescens | reverse complement strand
CCCCCCCAATAAACACATGTCATTCTTGATTTGTGCTAGCCTGAAGAGGTCTGATATACACCACCTCAGCAGGACTAGAAATAGCAACTTTTTTCACGGAATAAATAAACAATTCTCGTGTGCTAGCTCAAAAGATAATAGAGCAAGCTCAAACAATAAGAGAGTAAATACACTGCGATATCATAGAAATTAAAATAAATCACTTTACTTACAAAGTTCTTTAAAACCTTTGGTTTTGGTTGTTTGTTGGGTTTTTTTCCTGTCATACTATTTTCTATAACACTAAGGGAATTTATATTATTTTTCTTCTACAATTTAAGAAATATATTTTTAAAGTTTTCTAAAAAATAATTTTAAAATTACATATAGAGTTTTTTGTAGCACTAATTTAGGATGACAGGCAAAATTCACTAATGATTTCTTTCCTTGTGGCCATCCTAGACTTATGCCTGAAAATCATTGCATCTATACTGTCATGTGTTCTTTGGAAATATGCAAATGAAAATTCTAATTTGCTAAGACGCAGGCTGGAAATTTTTGATTACTACCCTTAAGAAAAAAATTAGGAAAAAAATGAAGTATACATAGCAAAAGAAATTCAGTCAAGTGCAAAGCACTTATTAGGGAATAACATGAAAAGAAATAAAGTCAATATTACTTTAAGGCAGAAAAATCTTTTAAAGGGAAAATGGGAGCAAGTAGGACAATATTAAAAACATTGTTTGAATCTCTACATCTAAAAGGTTGCAAGAAATGTCCATACTGAACCCCTATAAAACTGTTACTTAATATCATAAATAGGTTGGTAGTGGTGAAATAGTAGTTTAAATTAGAACAGACAGGGTTTTGAATACATATACACCAAATTGAAAATAATCCTCATATTCAGTGAGCTGTGATGTCAGTTGTTTTGTGCATTTCTGTCAACCAGGCATTACTGTTCTCTTAGTTTCCATCTATCATGATACATTTAAATCAAGAATTTAGCTTATTTGTATGTATCAGATCAAGATAAAAACTAAATGTGTGGAATACTTGTGATTTAGGTTTACTCTTCAGCTATTAGATCAGTCAATGAATTTTGATGTATAACTCACTCAAAGAGGAAATAGTGAGAAAATGTACAAAATGATGATTAAAAATGTATTCTAAAAGTCTTCTGGGATTAACATGTAAAGCAATATTACCACTTCCACCATCAAACTAGGAATGGATTGAATGAAATATTATGTATAGAGGGTCGTGGGATTTTTTTTAGAAATGTTACTACATTAATTTTTAACCTGTATTCCCCCTCCTCCCTCCCATTTATACTTTTTCCATGTTTTTGCACAGTAAACTGTCTAGCATTATGAATTTGGGTGCAGTTTACTGAATGCTTTATTGACTTTTGAATTCTTTAGTGCTAAGAGTTTCCATAAATCTGATTTAGCTAGCTACCACAACTACATTTGCATTTGCTTTGTGCCATCAAAGTGGTTTAACACAGCTGAAACATGCCATTGAGTCTAGCTATGTGTCTTTATTCACAACATAGCAAGCCTCAACCAGTACGACATCTTTCTGCAAAGTATTCTGAAAATATACAGGAGGTGATAATCCCAGCTCAGAGAACTTTGTAATGCAAAAGTCAAGCACTAACATCAATGTAAAACAAGTGATCGTGAAAAGAAGAAGAAGAACAAGAAAAAAATACTTATTTCCAACATTATTTTTTAGCTTAATAAAATTAGAGCAGATAAGTATGATGTAGGTTACACACAGTATATAACTGTAAAAAGGCACATAGTATAGACCCCATTTCTTTGTTTTACTTTCCTACATCTCCCATGATTTTTTATTTAGACATCAGCACCTAAGTACCATGCCAGGTAATGTAATATTTTAATTCCTTCAGCATTTCCATATTGTGTTGAAAAATGCAAGTTTCAGTTTACCTAGCAATCAATCTTTGAAGTTGTTGATAGCCCCTTGGACAGTATATTCACTGAATCAATGGAAAGTAATTTTTATGGGGTTGGTACTTGCCT
Organism: Butorides virescens; assembly: GCA_017310255.1. Lineage (NCBI taxonomy): Eukaryota > Metazoa > Chordata > Aves > Pelecaniformes > Ardeidae > Butorides > Butorides virescens. Next base: position 157,089 of record JADKXX010007245.1, on the reverse strand, counting down.
TACAGCTTAATATCAGGAATGGAAATAACAAATAAAAAGATAGAGTCCACAATGTGGAGCTTTGTTGGCAATGATGCATTCCTTTTCTTTTTGAATAGTGAAATTTCTTCTAACAGTGTACCTAGATCAAAATGCCACCATATGAATAGCTGAATAACTCCTAAGAATCAAGTGAAATCAGGATCTGCTGCTGTATTGTTACTAGATCTGGACAGACTTTTTATCAATTTGCAGTGAAATTTATTTTTTTTTTAAGAAAAGTTTTCTTTCATGTTTATTTGTAAGTTCACCATTCAACTGAATGAAGAGTGAAGACTATTTCTGCAGACCTTTTCAGATCAAGAAAAGTAGAAAAACTCTCTCAAAAAAGTTTTATCTACCAGGTTTCCCCAAAAGGTACCAAGTATTTCCCAACCTCACTATACGCCACTGTTGCACGCCATGGGCCTTCCTCCTGGATGAGCTTCCGGCATGTTCCATATCGCAACAGTATATGAATGAAAGTGTGGCTCCTCTGTTGACTCTGGTTTCCTTAGCACTCTCTCACACCTCACCAGCTTCCTAAAAGCCACTAAGAGATGCTGTGGGTCCTCTTGACCCCTGTGTGTGGTCTGCTCCCAGACTTACTGGATGACATGAAAGAGGGGTGCCACTGAGCCTCAGAGCTATAAGTCCCTTCTGGTGGGACTCCACCAAGCGTGATATTTCAGACACACCCTTTGCAATGTTACAATCTCCATGCCCTTAGCCCAGGGGAAACTGGCCAGCAGACCACAGACCAGGCCATCTATTTCTGTATTGGATCAAAAAATCAGAGATACATAGTGGTGCTCCACAGAAAATAAATGAGATCTCAGCACAGCAAAACTGTCAGAGGACTCTGTGATGGAAACTGCTAAGGAGACTGTAAGGACAACAAGGTCAGATGAGCTGTTCTCCTGAAGATTGCCTAAGGATTATCAGGTCTGAAATCTCCCATGGGTATATACCACACCTTTCGGTTGCAAGCATAGCAAAAAATGAATCATAATAGAAACCACCTTTGAAATTCACACTAAAGTTCCAGAAAATTGCTGCATTAATTTAAAAAACTATCTTTTACTTTTATGAGGTTTTGGATATTGCTCTTTTATTTGTTCCTTTGGGGGAATAGATGTGTGTACACCTCCTCCTTTTATAATTCTGTCAGTGTATTTAAGGTTGCAAATTCTGAAACTCTCACTCAGATGGGGAATGGAATATTTCCTTATGTATAGAGTTCTGTTTCATAATTCCCTTTCAAAAGATTATATCAATAGCCACTTTTGAAGCCCGTACTGAGCTACAGCGGTAGGTAAGCTGCTTCTGCAACATGTCCTCCACCCCACTTCATAACAATTAAAAGTAAAAATCAGATAGGTTGGCAGAATGACTGAACATCAACACATTTATCTTTCTCATCCTTTGCCTATCAGGCCCACATACAACAGAGTAAAAAACTAGAATTACTTTTACATCTGAAATGTACAGTTGCACAACAGTGAAGTAAAGCTAGTATCCTCACATTGAACAGTTACTGCCCCAAAATACTTACATTTGTCCTTTCAGTAAAAAGAATAACAAAAGAAAAGCACAACAGGCTGAAAGGATTGTACTTCTATTTTTCCAAGTATAAGTAGTCAGGCACTATAACAGCTGTGGTCTGAGCAACGAATATTTCAGAGATATAATACCTAGTAACATCAGAGACTGAAGGAAGTGTCTGAGTATGAGGGATTAAAAAAAAAAAGTAGCTATGAATACTATAGCAGAGTTGCTCTGCTCAGCAGGTAACTGATGAACTTTAGAGTATCATACTCACAGGTCCCAAGTGACTCCTGACCAAGGGAGAGAAATCTGAAGGAATAAGTAAGATGGTGTCTTTCTGAGTCTGGAACAAAATGAAATAGGTAACTTACTTTCTCTTTCTCTAAAAGAGAATAAAGCATTTACACATTGAATATATGGTGGAATTAAAAAAAAAAAAAGAGGAATAAAAAATAGCTTTACTTTTCTGAAGCCTTTCTTCATTCTGCTTTGCTACCTTCCTTTGGCTTCCTGTTTACACCTTTTTGATATTTGTTTTTCCAAGATAAAATATTCTGTGTGAGTGAGACATTTGTCCTAAAGAATACCTCTCAATATTTTTCAGTCTTTTATAATATTTTTCACCATGCTTTTTAGCCCTCTAATTAGCGACATGTGTGTCTAATTCTGCAGGAAGATTTATATTCTTAGATTAGGATTAAAAGATAATTTTGGTAATTAATTTAGGCTAATCTAAAATATGATTCTAAAAATCCCTTGTCAACTCCTTATATATCTAATACTTTGCCAGTGCATTCCCTACATGCCTAAATTAACTTTCCATCATAGCCTACATCCATGTTTTTTTGATGAGGATCAAAAAGCTTAACATTTACCTCAGTGTTAAGCAGACTTCTAATTCTTAGACTATACATTCTTGCAACACAAAAGGAATGTGATCCAAAAGCTTTCCTTAAAACACACCTAGTGCACTTTTAAGAAAACCCAGAAAACCCAGAAAATCCAATAATCTTCATCCATCATCGTGTGGCCAGAAAAGTACATTCCACTTCATACCTGTACTTTCTATAGATTTTTTAAAGCTAGAACACTTATCAAACCTTTCATGTGCAATATCATCTACAGCCTAACAGAAGCTGAGGTCTCTGGAAAATGCCTTGCTTCATACCTACATAAATGGATAAGCATTCAGAAAAGAAATATGTTTGAAACAAGAGCATTCACTTGAGAGATGGGAAAACCTGATTTTTTTATATTTTTCTGGGCACTGTATATGAATTTTATTCAATATCAGTTTAGGTAGACTGTGACAGTTGTATCTATGCTAGTTGGGCTTCAATGGGAAAGAAGCAGTCTACAAGAACCCTTAGTTCTGCTGTTCTTGCCCTGCAGATCAAAGAATCAATTAAACTTGCTGATTTGTCAGTTAAGCGAAAGACCATGTTTGTAGCATCCAATGAACTAAGATAATGCAAGTTTAACTTTTCTGAGATTATAGCTCAAAGAATAGATAGATTGTTTTATGAAACTTAATGTCTTCTGTGCATATGGAGGTCTCTGACCTTTTTAGAAAATTAACAGGTCGTTAGTGTTCAATAAGGCCATGAGGTTCAGACAGGAACCCTAGGGAACTAGCTCTACTAGCCAAACTGGAAAAAAGGCTGTAAAAAGGTACTTTAGCAACATCTGTTTAGACATTAAAGATATAAAATTTGAAGTGTATTTTAATTTAAGAATACTATGGCATAAAAAAGACTTTCTAATTTTATTTTTGAAACTTAAAATGTAATAGCATCAGCATAAGCTATACTTAATGTGTTTATTGAACCTGCGATTACTGAGAGCTGAAAGTTATGAGAGACAATGTGATGAGTAAGTTGCTTGACAACACATCATTAAGTTTATGAACGATTGTATCCATTACCTTAAGGGAGACATTGTTCATGTATTATTTATGAAAGTAATCAGTATTTATATTGGATAGACGAAAAACTATGGCTTTTCTCCTTGTAGATAGAATTACTTGCTGGCTAGAATACTGCTGAACAGCAATGAAACTGAGACTGAATTGCAAACACAATGGCAAGCTAGAACAATACAACTGTATGGAGGAGAAGTTTAATAAAATTAAATGTGTGGTGGAATATGCAATGACCAAAGAAAGTAACAGAAGGTTAGAAACCTCAATTAGCTTTATTAACTAAATTTTGTAAACAAAAAAACCCAAACAAACAAAACAAAAACCTGCATCCCTTTATAGGTGTTTTAGCTTCCCTTTATATTGAGAAAGTCCTATATTTGGAAGAAGTATAAAGGGAGTATTTCCTAGGCTAAGAAGAAATTCAAGAAAATCATAGCTAACACTTCTCATATGTTGTGAGCATGAAGACAAAACCAAGCAGGACATATTGCTGATTAGCCCTCTGAAAAAAACCTAAACAACCAAACCAAACCAAACCCAAAAGAGCATCTTCCTTCAAGTATTCTGTAAGACTGGAAATTCATCCATGCAGTGGCAGAAATGTTTAAATTTATTTTGGTTGTAAGGGAAAATGCTCTGTCACAACCCAAGGTGAAATCTTGGATGCCAGCACTCTGATTCAGTAGCATGAAGTGATATTGAATAGGTAAATACTTTCTTGGGACTTCTTCTGTGTGATTGTAGAATTTTCATAGAAAAATTCATGTTGGAAAGGAACTTGGGAGGTCTCTAGTCCAACCTCCTGCTCAGAGCTGAGTCAGCTCTGAGATCAGACTAGGACATTCAGGGCTTTTTCCAGGTGGATCTTGAAAATCTCCAAAATTGAAGGCTACGCAGTGACTCTGGACAATGTGGTCCACTGCATGAGTTTCCTCAAGTCTGAATCTCTCTCCTTTCAGTTTATGTCCATTATCTCTCATTCTCCCCATGCACTGCTGAGAAGAGCCTGGCTCCATCTTCATGATAATCTTCTCATTATCTCCTTCAGGCAGGCTGCTGTGAGGTGCCCCTGATCACAGAGCCCCAGATGTTGCTGGCCATTTTTACTGCTAGGACACATTACTGACTGATGTTCAGCTCACTGTCCCCAGGGGCTTTTCCCCAGAGCTGCTCCCTAGCTCTCAGTATTCCAGCCTGTCATGCTGCCAGGGGGGATTTTCCTTGCCAGCGGCAGGATTCTGCATCTGTCCTTGTTGAACTTCTTGCGGCCTGCTCCTTCAGCCTGTCTAGCTCCTTCTGCATGGCAGTCCTGCCCTCCAGCATATCAACTGGTTCCTCAGTTTGGTGTCATCTGCAAACTTGACAGGCACACACTCTTGTAACCTTCTCTGGGTATAGATAAAATATCTTAAACAGGACAGGTCCCTCCCTGCAATGCCGTACTCCCTGCATTACCAGCCTGGAGGTAGACTATGTCCCATTGAATGCTATGCTCCAAGTCCAATGACCTAACCATGTTTTTACCAATCTAGTTTTCCTAACTACATACCATACATTAAAGTAAAAGTAAAACTAACAGCAGGGCACTTTATGACCTCATGAGGTGAGTTGTATTACATCTACAGCTGGAGGTTAGAGGAGACAAGATATGTGAGAAAATAGCATCTTTGAAGTCTTTTCCAGCCATGAGTATAGGAGCCAGTGGCAAACTGGTCATGTAGAGCTATGATCGTATTCTTACTTCTGCTTTTTCCTTCCAGAAACAGTTTAAAATAGACCCCACTGTGGGAGATAATCATTGCATACCCTGTCCTAGAAAGTTTGATACATTTGAAATTGTGATTATTCATAATGCTCGTGGTGTTACCACTTTAATATAAATTGAACAAATAGATATTTTTCTGTCTGTCCACACTTTTTCACAGATTCTTTCCACCCCCACCCCCCCTTTACTCCTATCCATCAAAAATGACATTGAAGCTATGAATTCAGCACTGCACTGCTAGATTTCTGGATGAATAGCATTGTCATTGAATTAGTAATGCCAGCTAGAGGTTCTGTAGACCAGTGGTCTCCAAAGTAGGGTGAGTGCCCCCTGTGGGGGTCTGCAAGATGATCCATTGGGGTAGAAGAAAAAAGTATTAGAACTACAGTAGCAGATGATGCAATTTATAAATAAATAAACATATATATAATGGGAGTGCATGCTCAAAGATTTTTTAGTGATGGGGTTCATGATCAGAAAAGTTTAGAGATCACTGTTGTAGACTATGGTACATTATGTAACACAGAACAGAATTCACGAAAAGTCTCAAAGTGCTTATTATGTCAGGCCTCAAATTGCTCCACACCCTCTCATATCACACCCAACTGTATAAAACATACATCCTTGCTATCATGTTAAAAACTACCACTCTGATTGGCTCTGACACAGACATTACTTCAGAAAATTTGCACTAAAATATCATAAGGGAAAAAACCCACAGAAATAACCCATTCTAAACCTGCTTTAAATCTGCTAAAGATCTGGGCCAAGTATGCTCTATGAAAACAATGGCTTTGTCCAGCTTGTTGGTCTGGATACAGGATGCGCTTCAACACTTGGTTTAGAGGTCTTTATATGGCATGATTTAGCTGAAAGTATATGTGATGAATCGCCCTTTGAAGTTTTGTTTCTGTATCTGAGGATTTCAGGGTAGTTTAAAATTACTATTTTTATGGAAGAATAATGAAATATTTTAAAACATTGAAAGATGTAAAAAAATAAATGCATAAGATACTTTTTGTGTGCAGTCACTTTATATGTTTTTATGTAGGTAAACAATTAGGAATTAAATACTTTGTGACTTCTGGAGTCACACTGAATTATTTTAAATTTCTTTTAAATAATGATAACTGCAAAAACATATATGTCACTTTAAAGGAATTGCTTCAATAAAGTGATGTAAGAGTTTGCAAGAGAGCTAGAATAGGTAACAGTAGAAGTGCCTACCAAAGCCAGGATGAGAAATAGTATCTAGAAACTTAAGAATCAGTTCGGAATATTTAACTATTAGTTAAGTATAATTTTAAGCTAATATATGATAACCTGCTTACAAAATCTCATTATTAAAACCTCAGTGGAACTTTTTTTTTTTCTTTTTCCTAAATATTGAATATTTACCTCCAAGACATAACTTTTTCTGTAAGTTTCAGTAGGAGCAGTAAACTTGAAAACAAATTACCCAGGAAAACAACAGTTACCTTTCTTGTCACTAACTTTATTTTGCAGTACAATATATTGTTACTTACATTTTTATGAGCAACTTGCTTTTAAAGTATCCACATGTAATTTAGCATAATTTTTATGCAGTTCAGCACAATATGATTCAATTGGCAGTCTTTGCTCTATGGAGATGATCTTAGATTGAAATGTAATTACCACTAATCCCTAGAGTGTGTGGTCCTTCCAGGTCAAGGATAAAACCATTGGCATAATAAGCAAGAAACCTGAATGAATTACCAGAAGTTTAGTTTAAGTTCCATGTGGCTAAACAGGCAATATTATCTTAAGCTGTTGTTGCATTGTAATCTCTGAATTGCAAATACTGTGTATCAGAACTTGCAACTATTTTTAACAATGTTTAATTTAAATAGGAATATTCTGCAATTGAAACAAAATTATGAAAAAAAAATAAAAGCTCATCATGTATTACTAAGAATGGAATAAATATGTAAGTCCTAGTAGGTCTGTAGCACTTCAAAAAAAAAAAAAAGATAGCCAAGGAGAAAAAAAAAAAAAAAATAGAACTGTAAACAGTTTTCCAGTCACTGATAGTCTTACAGCATGCTGCAGTGGTGTCAAAAATATGCAAAAGTTAAAGCAGTTTGTGATGATTCATTTAAACTAATGCCAGACATATATCGTGTATATATCTATACCTAAGCTATTTTGAAAAAGTTCTTTTGATAGCTGGTGGATACAAAGGCTCTTGGGATGTGATTTGTATACTCTGTTTTGGATTTCTGTATTATGAGGTGTGTTTTTCTGCAGAAGGGCCACCTTCTTCCCTCTGTCTACAGTACAGTTCAGGGACTAGGTAAGACATAGTAATTGATTTTTGTCCTTTTATTGTTGCTTCTAAAGAAGATATTGCAAAATATATGTATACAAAAAACTCAAATTAAAATATTAAAAGCAGTAACAATATCTGGACTTAAATTTTCAAAGCACACAGACAAGATTTTGACATCCAATACTTTAGATTGATTTGTCCTGTTTGAAAATGTGTTCTCTAGATCTACACAAAAGGCTTATCATTGAGTTATGTACTGCCCAGAAAAATACTATCTTTTTTTGTTGTTATTTTATCACTCTGTGAGAAAGCAATAAATTGGATGCAATCACAGTGAAAATATAATTGTAAGAACATTATCAGATGGTTTTACTGAATATATACTTCTTATATATCCTTCATTTTTGAATCATACACAGAAATATGATAAGCTATAAATAGGTATTTTTTCTAATTTACATATTCAGTAGATCTCCAGTACAGGCAAGAACCACCTCTATTGCTGAGAAACAGTATAGGGCTGCTCAGTCATTTTACCAACAATTTTTGTAAGCAGGCAATGGGCTCTTCTCACTTACAATTTTCTTTTTATCTCAGGCATTCTTCCTCATGGGTCTGTTCTTCCCATTGCTGTCGCCAACATTCAAAACTTTACACATATTGCGTTTTATTTCTCCACTCATTGTTCCAGATACTGACTTTCAAGCACCTCTTTATATACTCTCTGGGATAGTTGAGAGTTTAATCTTCTAATCACAGCCCAGTCCATGAACTATTCACATCCTTCTTACTAATGAAGCAAGCTAATCGCCTCAGCAGATGTAATGTTACTTTCTTAATTCAAAATTCTGAAGACAAGCAGTGGAAGAGAAGTAAGCAACTCTGACACTCAGTTCTTCCACTGAAGCCCTTACAGTTTGGTCAGACAAGCTGCAACATTTAATGTATAAGCAGCTAGAGTCCATGATAGAGCACTGGAAAACATAATTTAGTTAAAGCCAGTTTTTGTCACTTGAAATCACAGACACACTGGACCTTAAGAAGTGCACATTTCAGCATGTCAGCCCTACATGTAAGTGTAAGAGGATAGGAGATTGGCAAGGATTTCAAGCATGAGGGCAGAAGTATACACTGCAACATGGTCTACTAAGAAGATTTTCAGGCTGTTATTGGCACATTTTAGAGTAAAGCAAGGACCGCTCTGAAATGAAAAGTAATCTTATTTCTATTTCACATACCAGAATGTTAAACACATTGATCGTTTTCAATGAGCAGGCTCACTTCAGACTAAGAGCTAATAAAGATGAGGATTTCAACAAGATTTTCTGGAAATTGAAGAAAAGATTGAAAGCCTAAAAACAATTAAGCACACTTCTAGGTACTGTCCCCTGAAAGAATGATCTGAACACTGAAACTATAGCTTCTAATTATTGTCTGAACTGTGTTAAATAGATGGTACCTCCCATTCATTGGTCTTCAAAGTGCTGAGATATGGTAGCAAAAATGTAATGGGAGAATCTTAGTCCTAAAGTGCCTATAATTTAAACAGGGTGAGACAAAGGGAAAAAGTTAGAAGAGGGAACAAGGGTGAGAAAGAAGACAAAAGGAAAGAGGAAATCATATTTGTGAACCACAGAACCACAGTCTCCTGATTCCCTGGTTAATTTCTAGAATAAAGTAATATTTCTAGTTGAAATAATCACACCAAAAAAGTAGAAAGGGCAGTATTTGAAAAGAGTAATTGTCAAACAGGGCTCTATGGACAGGAGTGAGGAATTAAAAATGGAGATATATTGAGAGAAAAAAAAAAGGCTATGGGTGTATCAAAACATTAATCACCCTCAAAGTGAACATGTTCCTCATCTTAGACCCCACTACTCATGACATTTTTGAATAAGCTCCCTACCTTCAATTTTTCCCTTACCCCTAATGAACTTTACTTCATAGCTGATGTTCAGTATGAACCAGACCTGTTTTGATAAAAGGGTAAAATGATAACATTATGTTAAGTACTTCTTCATAGAAAAGCTACTTCAGAAATTGTATTTTCTACAAATTTGGTGTTTGCCAGGATTCAGTATTAGGTATTCTGAAGCTGGAATTCAGAGGCAACAGCAATTATAATCTCATCAATAGCAGAATCAGAATTATTATCTGTTTGTGGTGAAAAAAAATCTTTTACATATTGTGTGGACAATTTGGTATTCCTCTACTCTGCGTTAGCTGTATGTCTTAGAAAACTTGCCAAGTAATGAGGTACTGGCATTTGCAAGAGTGGTTGGATATCTGGCAAAGTGCATATGTTTGAAGAATTTGATGCAGCTTTAACTTGCAGCTGCTGCTTATACAATCATTCTGCTGTGTTTGTAGGTCCCTGATGTATGCAAAAGACTGATTATAATTTGGCACAACTCCTGTTGGCTTAAACAGGGGGACATTTCCCTTAATCTCACCTGGCAGTGAAGTTGCAAATGAGCCACAATATTTGAATCTTAGCAACAGTGGTTTGTAATCAGCGATTCCAATTATGGGATGAGGGAATACTAATTGACCACCAGCTGTCAGAGCAAATGGGCAAGACAAAGTTATTAACTTTCTGTCTTGACCCTCAAAAATAGAATAGAACAGATACAGGTATAATTTCCTCTCTTTTGGAAATAAGAAAACAAGATTAAAATGACCTTTCTTGTTTGATCAAGAGAAGATTATAATTTAGTTCATGTAAAGAAACATTTAGGAGGGACTAAATATAACCTTGGTAAATCAAGAACTAATATGCAAAATGCTGTATTAACTATTAGATGTGTAGAAGCCCTTTATGCATATTTTCAATGAAGTAACTTTACATAGAGATACTCACATTCCTGAAGGGAAAAAATACATAAATATGTCAATGAGGAATTAAACAAAAATAAAATATACCACCATGAATTTTCAAATTTACTTGCTCTAGTATGTGAATAAAAAATACTGATTTTCTTTTCACTATCCAGTTTTATGACTATCAATGAATCAACTCAGCACCTTAAGTATGTGTATAGCATGAAAATCCTTTTATCTGTGCCTCTTTGATTATCTAAATCATTTAAGTTTTCTTTTTTTTCTGAAACCATCTCAGATTATTTTCTAAGTGACTAATTTTGACTTATATCAGGTTGTGTCTCCTTATGTTGTTATATTGCCTCATGGGATTTTTGTTTCCCACTCCTTCTCTTAGGATGGATCTCCTGTGCAAGGTTCCAAATGCCTTTCCCACAGATACACCAAAAAATATATGTCTTCCATCATACAGTGAAACAAACAGTTGCTTCCTGGATATGTAGTCCTGATGGAGAAATTCAACCCACTAAGAACAGGTTTAAGCTACAACATCTAACAAATCCTAAATAAAAAAAAATAATGTTTGTCATTGTTAAAATAACTGAAAGCATTCAGTAGTTTTAATAACTGAAAGTATTTTGGTTTTATCCAAAATTAGCATTAAATAGTCCCAGCAGATAATTGCATAAGGAATGATGATAAAATTTTGTAAAAGCTCAACTGAACTGATTCAAAAGAAAAATTTGTTTTAAAGAAAAAAAAAAAAGACCACCACCACTATTAAAAGTACCTTTTCTCCTTTAAAAAATTTGCAACAAGCTACAGAGTATTCTACTGTGTTCGTTGAAAATAAATATTGAAAGAGAATATACAAATTTTTAATATAAACAGACAATGGTAGCCATATCTTGTCCATAAATCAAGGGGTTCAGAATGTGATTTTTGTTTACAAGTTCTTTGTTCTCATCCCTCCCCCCACCTTTTTCTTTTTACAGTTTGTTCTTTGAGGCATGTAATGCCTCCTCTGACTTTAGCACTTCCTTTCCTTCCAGTGGTTATAGTCCTTTTCTTATTTTTCCTGTCTTATTTAGAAAGTACTAAATCCCACACCACCAGCAACTGTTTTCACTTTTTGTTGTGTTTTGAGTTCAGTCATAGGTTGAGAATGGTGCTTATACTAACTACAGTTTGTGTGGCTGTGGTGGGTTGACCTTGGCTGGATACTAGGTGCCCACAAAAACCTCTCTATCACACCCCTCCTCAATTGGATAGGGGGAGAGAAAATGTAACAAAAGCTCATGCGTCAAGATAAGAACAGGGAGATCATTCAGCAATCAACATTACAGGCAAAACAGGCTCAACTTAGGGAAATGAATTTAATCTATTACCAATCAAATCAGAGTAAGATAATGAGAGAAACCCCCAAATCTTAAAACACCTTCCTTCTACGCCTTCCTTCTTCCCAGGCTCAATTTTACTCCTGAATTCTCTACCTGCTCCCCCTGAGTGGCTCAGGGGGGATGGGGAATGGGAATTGCAGTCAGTTCATCACACGTTGCCTCTGCTGCTCCTTCCTCCTCACGCTCTTCCCCTGCTCCAGTGTGGGGGCTCTTCCATGGGAGTCAGTCCTTCATGAACTTCTCCAATGTGACTTCTTCCTACGGGCTGAAGTTCTCTATGAACTGCTCCAGTGTGGACCCTTTCCATGGGGTCACAAGTCCTGCCAGCAAACCTGCTCCAGTGTGGGCTCCTCTTCACGGGGTCATAGTTGCTGCCAAGAGCCTGCCCCAGTGTGAGGTTTCCACATGATCATAGCCTCCTTCTGCTCTGGCATTGGGGTCCTCCCCAGACTGCAGGTGGATATCTACTCTACCAATAACCTCCATGGGCTGCAGGTAGACAGCCTGCCTCACCATGGTCTTCACCATGGTCTGCAGGGGAATCTCTGCTCTAGGACCTGGAGCACCTCCTCCCCTTCCTTCTTTACTGACCTTGGTGTCTGCAGAGCTCTTTCTGTCACAGATTCTCACTCCTCTCTCCCAGCTGCTGCTGCACAGCAGTTTTTTCCCCTTCTTAAATATGTTATCCAAGAGGCGCTACCACCACCCGCTTTGGCCAGTGGCAGGTCTGTCTTGGAGCTGGCTGGCACTGGCTCTGTTGGACATGTGGGAAGTTTCCAGCATCTTCTCACAGAAGCCATCCCAGTAGCCCCCACTGCTACCAGAACCTTGCCATGTAAACCAAATACAGTGGCCTACTGCATCAAAGAGACTATTCAGAGAAGAAGCTGGATGGCTATCATCATTGCAAATCTAAATGAATGTAACTGGAATTTGAAATAAAGATAATTTCAAAACCTAGGATCAGAAAATTCTGAATAAGGGACAAAACTGAATTTATGTCAATAATTAAGTAAGCTTGGACTTACATCCAACTAAAAGAAAAAATTAAAAAACATCTTCCTTTATTTTTCAACACTATTTGCTATAACACTTAGCATTTAATAGTTAAAAAGTACATTTTTTAGACTTGGTGATCTCTCAATTGCAAATGGAGGATCAGCACCAGCAAAACAGCTGTTCTGTCCATTAAGCCATACTGCTGCTATTTTCTTCTTGCTAACATGGTTAATATTTTCTTAGTCATAATTTGCAAAACAGAGTCCTAGAAGCCTCAGGGCTAAGCTTACATATAGCATAATCCTTTCATTTAACATGGAGATTGCCCAACTGAGAGGTAATGCAGCAAACATTTATAAAAATATTCCTGCTTGAATTTCTGTGAAATATGGATGAGTCTGGATCTCAGCCAGCCATGCAGAATTGTAGACCAACTTCCCTAGAGTAGATTTCAGGTACAACTGTTCTAATTTTTGCATGCACCTAGGAAATAATTCCTAGATTTAGATCTTTGTTTTGATTCCCTTTCATCTCAAGTTCGTTCCTGAGATACGTGTTGTCCAGTATATAGGAGGTAAGATGATGATGGAGAGAACAGATTAAGAAACAGGAAGTAGAGGTAGGAAACTCATAAAGAAATGTTAGATAATTTATGATTGAAATACTTAACTAAATATTGTCAAATTATGCATATAAGAAAATGTGGCTTTATTTTCAGAGAGTGCAAGTTTCCCTGGCTTTAAATTATGTCAACAGCTTTCTTGAGTGATTCAGCATTCTGAAAGCCAAACCATATTTAGTCACTTAGATGTAGATTTATACACAGGCTTTTGGGCACAGCCTACAAAACCAGATTTTGTAAGAACTCAGTCATCTCTATTTCTGGTCTTTGCAAATAACATTATTTTAAATGCCATATTTCTCACATTTCTGCTTCACAAATTGTAGGTAACTGGGGCTATAATTGAATTAACTCCACCTATCTTTATGAAACTGACTGAAATGCCTAAATGAGATCATAGATACTTATCCAACTGGGAAATGAAAAGCTTCCTTTTTTCCACATTAATAATGGACACCTTTAATAGAGAAAATACAAGATGTAGAACAACATGGCAGATAGTGTAACTGGTTTTATTCTTCCCTTTCTCCTTATCAATCATACCTAAACCAGATAATATATTCAGCATGTGCTGTTGTCAATAGATGAGAAATCCATGGGTGCTATTCTAAGCTGGCAAGCCTATATTATTTATGTATGAGCATCTTCTAACAATATGTAAGGCATGATTAAGGCATGGGATATTTTAATAGATAAGAAAACACAAAAGTAAAAAATTTAAACCCTATTTATGTAAACATCAGAATTCTCTTTTCAAATGTGACTTGACTTCATACAGAGCTGTGACTACTCAGTGCCTGTGCAAAGTAGATTCCAAATCTTTACTCTTATTAGTGATTCAAGCAGCATATGAAACCTGGGATGCTATGACAGAAAACAGAAAAGCAAACTTATAAACAGTACAGAAATTCACTAGAAAAGAAAAGATGCTTCTATGCCTTTCTTCACAAAGCTCTGTTCTACATCTTTGAAATAACTCTTCTTGTCTATCTCACAATCCAAAAGCTGAGAAATATGAACATTCATTTTCAGCTTCCTTCTTGCCTGAACACTGAGGATCTTTCATCTGCCAGAGATAGACTTTGTTCAGTCTTTCACATTTACTTAAACAAGACACTAAACTTCCTTGAAATCTACGGCATCACATGAGAACAGCAGAGACAAGTTTTGTCTCTCAGAAGCACGTGGATAATAAAATTGCTTTTGATGCAAGAAGGAGTGAGAAACACGCATAAGGGAAAAAGTGTCCTGAGTGGAACAATTCAATATACATTTTTAAATATAGGTTTGTCATTAAATCTATATAGGGATAAAATAAGTGACAGAGGAACAGAAATAAAAAAAGTTGTTTTCTACAAACACTATTTGGTAATTACTGGATAAATCTAATCCCCATTTCTCCATGATAAACATTCCACAGAGTGACATTTCACTAATATATTTTGTATGGACTAAAATCCTATAGAATTTTGCTTGTGTTGGAGGAAGATCATATATAAAGCCTTGCTTTCCAATGGATGTCTGTGCAAGGGACACTAAAAGAAAAATCACCATTCCTTGTTACATAGTTTGATTTCAATTTTTTTCTAAATATGAATATATTATTAGACTTTTCAGTATCATATGAGAAAGTAACATTCTTTTCTGAGTAAACTCTCCTGAGAGCTAAGGTAGCAGAAATCTGGTATTTGTATGGTAGCAGCACATGGGTTATGTATGAATGCAGTGTCAAATAACTCAGCTTCCCAGTTCACTCATGGGTTCTGGCCCCTTAATTACACAAATACCATAAAAGTTCATTCATTCCAAAGCTGAATGTATTAGCTAGTTTCCTCTGACAGAAAACCTGGACGTAGCCATGGCATGGTCCAAGCCAATCTCCCAAAAAGCCTTTGGTGTCCTTCTTTCTCATAATGTCTGCCAAAACTTTGTGGGCTTTGCAAAGTCAAATGTCCCACTACTTCCTCATGTCAAACTCAAGGGCGTACAATGCAACAACTCAGTATCATTTTACAAAGCCACCATTTTTATGGGTTGTAACACAGTCCACACATTATTTCAAACAATTAGAAATGCAGGGGAAAAAATCACCTAATGTACACAAAATAGTAACATTTTGAGGATGCAAGGCATGAATAATGGGGAAGTAAAGACGCGAAATCAAGGGTTAAGAGTACCATTACCACTGTGGAGGTCTAGTCCTGTATCTGATCATAAAGTCTTCCTCAACACTTTATCTGAAGACTGTGCTTACTTCTTATAACTGATGCATTAAACATCAGAGTTATGGTCCAAACATATATCACAGAATCACAGAATCATGGTAATTAATTGTTTGTATCTCAAGGCCCTAATATTGGTGGGTGGTGATTTGTTAGGATGTTTGCAAATCTCACCAAAAGCTTCCCAAGCCTCCATCTTAGTGGGTAAGAGGAGAACAGGGGAACAGTAGACTATGATTTTTTTTTCTTACGTAATTATAGTACAGTATTATAATATAAGAGTTTTATTTTATTGTAGAGGCTGGACACTAGCCCTGGGAAGAGCAGTTGCCAATGCATATATACATAATGCTGAATAAATTGAGGACACATTTGACATGATCTGTTAGTATGAATGTGAGACAGGGAGATGTACTTGTTGCTGCAGGCAATTCACAATTATCTTGTGCTCTGATACATAAAGGCATGATAGATCATGTCTTATTAGTCATGTAGACTTGAAGATTCTTGTTTTACCTCATGACATCAGCCTTATTTTCAGTGATAGCATTTTTAGTATGTAAACTGAAACTTGTTCTGATTAGTTGATAGATTCTTAACCAGGTAGAAATGCACAGTAAAACAGTTGCTGAACAGTTGCCAACAACCTGCTTGGTTCCCATCACTCTGATTTCACATTGAAGGGGAGATATTCTGAATTACATGGATACTGAACATTTCAGTTATTTATAATTCCACTATGGTAATTCACTGTAGTCCTGCCTCCTCCAGCACCACTAAGCATAGAATTTTGTGCAGCAATGACATGATTCCATAGCAGAGGGTTAATTACCAGTGTACAAAATTATCTTGCCAGATATGAAGTGCTGAATAGGTATGAAGTTAGTCTGCTATTATGCAAAGTTATTCCACGGAGTAAGTCCTCAGGCAAACATTAATTGCCATTATCTTGCATTCAGGTGATGCTCTTGGGCTTCTCTTGGCAAGCCTATGAGCCTTGCTGGCTCATTTTTCAGTTCTTCTTGGTGTTGCTGTTCTCCTTTGTGAACATAAATATGCTCACCCCCCAACCAACCCTGCCTACATTTAAGAATTTTCCTGGCTGGAAACTTGCTAGTCTCAGATCTTTCTCTGCCAGGGTTCCATCATTGTCTGTATGATGGTGGTCAAGAGTGTGACACTGCCAGTGGATCCTTAGCTCATACCTAGCTTAGCAGGTTGTGAGACAGAGGCCTCAAGACTGTTAAAATATGGGGCAAAGTTGTGAACTTGAACACAGATCATCTCTAGATCATTTGTGATGTTTAACTGTTCATTCATTCACTTGTTCTGTTTTAGACCATCCCAATGAGCTCAGTCCAGGCAAATTTTGCTGTAGAAATAGCTAAACATAATATATATGGGTGCAATCCCATTTGTGCCATTTGTCCTAGATTGATCCCTAAGACTGATCCATGGCTCTGTGCTATTTAACAACATAGATGCAGTCAGCAGGGACAACATATACTGTTCCCCATGCAATATATACTTTGATTTCACATGGATCCTAGAAGAGATGTGGGGCTGGAGGAAGAAGTAACCTCTGTGCAGGGAACCATGTTCTCTGGTAGAGGAATGATGTCATTTGATGATACTGTATACACTGGAAAAATGTTCAAGGCCTGGACTGTGTGTCTTTGGCAGGCATACAGGAATGCAACTGAAGTGAATGAACACTCTTGGGCAGCTCGGCGATCCTATTAAAATGATGAGGTGCTGAATTACATCCTAAATTGGAGTGCAGATGTAATCCTTTGAATACAACAGGAATTCTGTACAGGAACAGAATATTCATCTGTGTGTTCTTGTGTGTGTTGTGGGCACATCATCTGTTCTCAGAAAGAAAGTGAAACACAGATCACTGTGGGAGAAAATAATCAAATATCAAAAGACTGTAGCCACAGTCTTTTTTCATAGCCCTCCTTGGTTATATGAATTTCCCCTCTTACTGCAGCTGGTTCTGGCATGTGTTTCCCATTTTATGCGTCCTTAAATCTCCTATTCTCCCATCCAATTCTCCCAGACCTATCAGATTCAAACTAAATGCTGGTGATGTTGACAAAAAAATATCTAAGATAAAGCATATCAGATTTGACTCAAACGGATTTGCTTCAATTTCTGCTCCAAAAGTAAAGCTTGGCACCTCTGACACATCTCAACAAATTTTGGTCTCTATTATCTTCCTTCTCTCTAAATTGCATCTTCTTCACATTTTCCCAACCAGAGGACTTATCACATGTCAAACAGTCTTGTCTTCACACATAAGAGTGTATAAAATTCAGCTTCTGATGAGTGCAGTGAACCAGCTGTCTCTAGGCACTTCTCTGCAATAACAACGTGAAAACACTGACCTTATACAATCCTGCAATTAACTGTTTTCACAGCACAAGGTGCAGTGACACCTTTGGGACACACTGGTCAAGAGATCTGAGGTCAGAAGAAAAAGTGGTTTTAATGACATGTAACAGTAAGGATCAGTATTTCAGTATGCAGTTGAGGACTGTCTGTAGGAACTATTCTGAGGGGGGCTAAGCTATTCCTTCTGCCCTCCAGCAAGAGCTTTGTTCTATCCCAGGAAGTCCACAAGAATGATTTACCTTACCAACAAGAAGAGCTCTTTCTCAGTCCTTCAGCCAGTGATCACTGGTGAGAAAGAACAGCAAAACCAGCCTCATCCAAGAAAAAGGACCCAATGATTATGTTCTTTGGATAACAGTTAAAAAGAGAACATTTTCTTTCTAGCAAGCGTGGAATTAATAATTTTGTGTGTATGTACAAAAAATGAAGTATTTGTCATAAAAACGATTACAGAAGAAAGAATCATAGAATCACAGAATTATTTAGGTTGGAAAAGACCTT
This sequence comes from Butorides virescens, assembly GCA_017310255.1. Classification (NCBI taxonomy): domain Eukaryota; kingdom Metazoa; phylum Chordata; class Aves; order Pelecaniformes; family Ardeidae; genus Butorides; species Butorides virescens. The sequence goes on along the minus strand of JADKXX010007245.1, from coordinate 138,586 downwards.
TAAGATCATCAAGCCCTACTGTTAAACTAACACTGCCAAGTCCACAACTTAATCATGTCCCTAAACACCATGTCTACACATATTTTAAATACCCCCAGGGGTGGGGACTCAACCACTGCCTTGGGCAGACTATTCCAATGCTTCACAACACTTTTGGTGAAGAAATTATTCCTAATATCTAATCTAAACCTCCCCTGGTGCAACATGAGGCCATTTCTTCTTGTCCTATTGCTTGTTACCTGGCAGAAGAGACCAACACCCACCTCACTACAACCTCCTTTCGGGTAGCTGTAGAGGGCAATAAGGTCTCCCCTCAGCCTCCTCTTCTCCAGACTAAACAACCCCAGTTACCTCAGCTGCTCCTCATAAGACCTGTGCTCCAGACCCCTCACCAGCTTCATTGCCCTTCTTTGGATGTGCTCCAGCATGTCAATCTCTTTCTTGTAGTGAGGGGCCCAAAACTGAACAAAATACTTGAGGTGCAGCCTCACCAGTGCCAAGTACAGGGGCACAATCACTTCCCCACTCCTGCTGGTCACACCATTTCTGATACAAGCCAGGATGCCATTGGCTCTCTTGGCAACCTGGGCACACTGATGGCTCATATTCAGTCATCTGTCGACCAACACCCTCAGGTCTTTTTCTGTGGGGCAGCTTTCCAGCCACTCTTCCCCAAGCCTGTAGTATTGCACGGGGTTGTTGTGACCCAAGTGCAGGACCTGGCACTTGGCGTTGTTGAACCTCATACAGTTGGCCTCAGCCCATCAATCCAGCCTCTCCAGATCCCACTGGAGAGCATTCCTATCCTCAAGCAGATCAACACTCCCACCCAACTTGGTGTCATCTGCAAACTTACTGAGGGTGCACTCGATCCCCTCATCCAGATTGTTGATACAGATATGAAACAGAACTGGCCCCAGTACTGAGCCCTGGGTAACACCACTCATGACTGGCCTCCAACTGGATTTAAGTCCATTCACCACCACTCTTTGGGCTCGGCCATCCAGCCAGTTTTTTACCCAGCAAAGAGTATGCCTGTATAAGCCACAAGCAGCCAATTTCTCAAGCAGAATGTTGTGGGAAACAGTGTCAAAGGCTTTAGCAAAGTCTGGATAGACAGCATCCACAGCCTTTCCCTTGTTCACTAAGTGGGTCACCTTGTCATAGAAAGAGATCTGGTTCACCAAGGAGGACCTGCCTTTCATAAACCTATGCTGACTGGGCCTAACCACCTGCTTTTCCTGGATGTGCCACCTAATAGCACTCAAGATGATGTGCTTCATAACTACCCCCGGCACCAAGGTCAGACTGACAGGCCTGTAGTTCCTTGGATCCTCCTTCTGGCCATTTTTGTAAATGGGTGTCACATTTGATAACCTCCAGTCAACTGGGACCTCCCTGATTAACCAGGACTGCTGATCAATGATGTAAAGTGGCTTGGTGAGCACTTCTGCCAGCTCTCTCAATACCCTTGGGTGGATTCCATCTGGCCCCTATAGACCTGTGTGTGTCTAAGTGGTGTAGTAGGTCACTAACAATTTCCCCTTGGATTATGGGGGATTAATTCTGCTCCCCATCCCTGCCTTCCATCTGAGGGGGCTGGGTGCCAGGAGAACAACTAGTCCTACTATGAAAGACTGAGGCAAAGAAGGCATTAAGTACCTCAGCCTTTCCTTGTCCTTTGTTTCCCCCTGCATCCAGTAATAAATATTTTTCTTTTTTTTTAACAATATGAGGTGGTCAGGAATTTTATATAATTAGCTTACCATCAATTTTTTCATACTTTGGATGTCTCCCAGTTCATGGGTTTTTACAGTCAAAATCTTATTATGGGCAAAAGGGAACAAACCAAAACTATAGATCCAGAAATTTATTTTTGCCTAATTAAATTTTTAAATTGGTACAGAAAAGTCTCATTGATAATACCCTTGAAAGGGTTACAGATCAAAAGTGACTAACATCAACACCTTTTCCCCGGTCTTATGTGTCTCTGCCTGTGTTCCTGGGGTCTCCAAGCTGATGGAACTCATTCTTCTCTGTGCAGGGTTGTGGCTGCCACAGTGATGGTTGGTGGTCTGCAGTCCATGCCAGGAGCAGGGTGCTTGCAGTGGGTCCAGCCCCCTTGAACCAAGGAACCCTCTTGGGATGCTGTGGGTATGTTTGTCTGCTGCCCTGGGGGCTCCTCCTGCCCCATTTTACATTTTTTGAACTAGAAATGGCATAAAACTGACTTCTTGTGTATTGGATGAGTGAATGAGCTGCAGTGTGCAGCTGTCACTAGTGGCCTTCGTTCTGTGTGAGATTCGCACAGTCAGTCTTCTGCTGTCTCTTCCTTTCTGCTCTAACAGAAACTGTGCAGGATCCTGAAGGCAAACATGATCCTCACAAGTAAATCTGGTAAATCTGTCTTGGAAGAGTAAACCCTCCTGTTCAGTGTTGGGTAGCCAAATATATCTTCCCCATCCACTCCCAGCTGCATAGATAGCAACCAAAGAGGCCCTGATAATAACTGGGATTGTCAGTGACTCACAAATGACACACAAATCATCTCAGTGACTAACTCTTGGGGGTTTAGTACCAGTGCTGTACTGCCCTGCTTGCAGGCTAGACTTGTAGAAAATACAAGCATCTTGCCCATTCCCTGTGTCATGGTTTAACCCGGCTGGCAACTAAGCACCATGCAGCCACTCGCTCACTCCCCCCTCCCTCAGTGGGATGGGGGAGAGAATTGGGAAGGAGAAAAAGGTTAGAGCTGAGGGCTGAGATAAAGACAGTTTAATAAGAGAAAATAATAATAACAATGAGAATGGTAACAAAATATACAGAATATACAAAACGAATGATGCACAATGCACTTGCTCACCACCCGCCGACCGATGCCCAGCCCGTCCCGAGCCGCAATCACTCCCCGAGCTGCGATCAGTCCCCGAGCAGCGATCACTCTCCCCGCAACCAACCGACCAACTAAACCCCCCGAGCATGACGTAATATGGTATGGAATAGCTCTTTGGTCAGTTTGGGTTAGCTGTCCTAGCTGTGTTCCCTCCCAGCTTGTTATGCACCTGGCCGAGCAGGAGAAGCTCAAAAAGTCCTTGAGTAGTCTGAGCATTACTTGGCAACAACTAAAAACATCAGTGTGTTGTCAACATTCTTCTAGCACTAAATCCAAAGCACAGCATTATGCTAGATTCTATGAAGAAAATTAACTCTATCCCAGCTGAAACCAGGACACCTTGGTTGTGATGGTCATAAGGACAGCAGAGTATTCATAACAGCCTCCAATCCAGCATAAAAATAGTCTTTCCACTGCTGGAATACTGTTTTAAAAACAGAAGAAAAAAGTAGCAACTAGAACCTTTTCAAAAGAAAAGCTCAGGGAAAGAACATATGTTTTCCTTAACACCTGTAGAATAAGCTTGCTATGATCTCTCATGTCTTTATATATACCTTCAAGTATTCCAAATGCAGGTCTTCCTAGAAGATGCATATAACCTCAATAAAGTACCCTAAGCTAATTGGCAAGGGAGTAGTAGAGATGGTGGTTGTAAACATAAATACTATACTAATTGTTCTTTAATATTGAGAGTTCTTCTTCTGTTCCATGTAGTCCTTATCAAGTAAAGGGTTGTCCAACACGTATTTTCATGTAGGCCTCTATCAATGCTGATCCTCTCCAATTTTAGGCTAAGCCTGTACCACTGATCACACTGTACTCAGGGAACCATACATGAATGAGAATGGGAATGAGAACTTCCCTATCGTGACAAGGAATAGCAAACTGTGCAATAGAACATGGTGTACTCTGATGGAAGCTTGTCCTTGATAATAGAATAGGGACAACTTTTACTCAAGGTAAGAAGTATCAGGTACCTGTCGTGGCTTAGCTGCAGCCAGCAACCAAGCACCACACAGCCGCTCTCTTACCCTCCCATCCCCAGTGGGATGGGGAAGAGAATTGCAAGAGCAAAAGTAAGAAAACTCTTGGGTTGAGGTAAGAACAGTTTAATAATTGAATAACAGTAACAGTAATGAAAAGGAAAACAACAAGAAAGAGAGAGAGAAACAAAACGTGGGAAAATAACAAGTGATGCGCCTGCTCACCACCTGCTGACTGATGCCCTGCCAGTCTCCAAGCAGCAATTGCTGCCCCCCCAGCCAACTCCCCCCAGTTTATATACTAAGCATGATGTCATATGGTATGGAATACATCTTTGGCCAGTTTGGGTCAGCTGTCCTGGCTGTGCCCCCTCCCAGCTTCTTGTGCACCGGGCAGAACATGGGAAGCTGAAAAAGTCCTTGACTGGTGTAAGCACTACTTAGCAACAGCTAAAACATCAGTAAGTTATCAACATTCTTCTCATACTAAATCCAGAACACAGCACTATGCCAGCCACTAGGAAGAAAATTAACTCTATCCCCCCTGAAACCAGGGCAGCACCTCACTCCCACCTTCCAGCAGAATTTCTCCCCACTCCTGCAGACAGCCATATGTACCATTCACCCTGGATGTCATGACCCTCTTCTGGTCAAATGCTCTGTTGTGACTGGCAGGACCAGCCACCACTTCCAGTTTACCCAGATGTATATTAGATGAGGAAGTACCTTCCCCTACAGACACAGGGAACTGCCATTTTGTTTTAGCCACCATTTTATGGCAGGGAAGATAGCCAAAGGATAGCAGAGCCGGAAGCCTCTCCCACTACATATTCAGGGTCCTCCATGTTGTTTCAGACACCATTTTACAATAGGGAGATTCTTTTTTTTTACAATGCATGTCCCATGTATTTTCATAATGCTTAGTTATTGCCAAGCTGCCCCTACCCAGAAGCACAGCAGAAAAGGCAGTGTGCTCTCACTACATACAGGGAGACTGCCATTTCTGAGAGCATCATGCCCCTTGTGTTTTCATTCTGCTTTGTGATTTTCTGATGGCCATTTTTGACACTGTCATACCCATGTATTCTCAGGTCTTCCTCTGACTGGCTGCCCACTTCCTTTGGCACCCCTAGGAAGGACACAAAGGGGCCCCTGGCACTACTACTGTTACATGCAAAGAAGAGACCAACCCTGTGAGCTGCAGTGAAAAGCCCCAGAATCTGGGCTCAGCCCAACAGGATGGCCATGCAGCATTACTGGGGAAGACTTTGGGCTTTACACAGTGCTGCAAGACACAGGCAACACTGTCTGCAAAAATGGAGAACCAGAACAAAATTTCAACTTCAGAAGAACATGTGCATGGGGTCAATAAGAAAAAGACCCTAAGTCTCTAAAACCACCGTGTGAACCAGGAGAACCAGCCAATAGGCTCATGAACCACAAATTGGGTTTTGAGGTGTCACACAGAGAGGGTGTGTGTTGTGGGAGAGCTCTTTTTGCCCATGGTTTTGTGTGTGTTACTACTACCTGTAAGACCATTATGGGGTGTAGTAGTCTGGTGCTGTATGTGTTATCCTTAGGTCAATGACTTTACATAATGTTTCAAAAAGCTCCACCTGGCAGGGAGTCTGTGCATGCAGTAGCTGAAGAAAGGAGAATAGGCATAGAAGTGACAGAAGTGTTCAAGGGAAAAAAGGACGAAGTCTGGAGATAGGCTGGCAGGTAGACAACTCCTCTCATACCCTGTTAAAAAAGTGTCTCTGTATTGGAGTTAAACTGATTTTCCAGTGTTTCATTTTGTACATGGTATAGTAGCAGCATGTAGGTAGACATGTTTACACCATCACTTCTGCTAAAAGACATTCATTGTGCTCCTAGGGAGGTGGGAAGCTTTGGATATAAATCCCCTTTCTGAAGCTGCTAAAAGATGGATCACCAAACTGAACAGAAGCCAAGTGGAAATCTGGTATGCAAACCAGGATGCTTACGGTTTACACAAGGCTGCAAAAAAGCAATTAAATAACCCCAAGATGATTGTGGCAAAGGTGGACGCACAATGGCAGGTAGATTTACTGGATTTGAAAGAGTTTTCCAAACACAATGATGGTGTTAACAGGCTCATTGAAGCAGTAAGAATTTTATTTCAGCTTACAAATAAAGGTGGAATGGAGTGGGAGTGGGTGCCTAGGAATTGCTAAGATGCAAATGATATCTATAGTGATTAGATAAAATTTTCTGCACAAGGCATAACTGGTCTCCAAAACTGAAGGGCAATTATTTTGGAAACCACTCAGAAGCATCTGTCCAACACACAAAAGCATGCGTGCTGCAGCACAGTCTGAAGAAGAGGTAAAAGCTACATTGTGTTCTTGTCCCATCTGGATACAACTTCTGCTCCCAGGTGATTAGTGTTAGTTTTTCTGATTCTTACATCAGTCCTTAAAAGTTCTGGCTGATTGAGAATGTAGCTCTGATAAGGATTTCTGATCTGGATTTAAAATATTTAATGCTAACTCTCCACACTTACATTAAATCACTGTACTAGCTCATAATCTAAAATGTTTAAAAACATGTACCTTAGTTTCAGTTTGTTTTTCTTTCTAACCCGCTTTGAGTCACTGGATTTGGTTACACTTTTGTCTGCTAGATTAAGAAGCCTTTTAGTATCAAAAATAATTTCCCCTTGAAGATACTAAAATTCTTTCAATCAATCGCTTCCTAACATTTCCTTTAGTAAGCATCTGTGAGCACACAAGTTCATATGAAGAGTATGATCCAGCTATGCATTATTTCAGACTTACATGAGCTTTACTTTATCAAAATAAATAAAGCTGTACAGGCATTGGAGCAGTGGTGAATCAGATTTTACAATTTCTTCCCTTTAAAGCTATGCATCCACTTCCTTTTAGAGGGTGCTCACTGATGATGTTTAACACTGCCACATTTGTTTACCTTTCTTTTGAAATACTAACATTTTCTAGAAGAGGTTGTTGTCCTTTGAATAAGACATACTTTTAATTTCATCATAATTTTCCTCCATTTTTTCTGTCATTATCAGTTTGTCACAAAATTGATTTTTTAAATTGTTTTATGATTAAATTACAAATTTATGTGAAAGTTATTTTTCTGACTACATCCACTTATGCATTGGGAAGTACACAACATATACAACTCTGCATCTTTATATATACTTTCTGTCTAGAAATATCATTATATGTGCTGAAATGAGAGTGATGTATTCCTTGGAGAGGGACAGTGAGATGACGGTTAAGCAGTGGATTTCCAGTCATTTGGTTCCAGTGGTGTATTTGCTTCTAATGTATCCATCAATCTCTTTTACTGTACAGGTATCCAATGTAATTTACATAACTTCCTAGAAATATAGCCTATTATTTGTTTTATTAATGAACTATTTTATTTCTAAAGCACCAGATTAGCTAATATATCATGTAACCAAAACATAGAATATTCTTATATATAAATACATAAAAATATACAGCTTAAATACAAATTCTCATATGCAAACTGCATGTACATGAACACTTTCCATGTTTTGTTTTGCTTTTTTTTTTTTTTTTAAATTCTTCATCTAAAGGTGGTAGAATCATACAGATTCATATAGGTAACTCAATATGATTCAGGATATTTATTACAATAAACTCAGTGTTTTGTAATCAGAGAAGAGTTCTAATCATGATACTTAGATTCAAAGTAAATTATTTATAAACCTCATACACATTTGGGTCTTTTTTTTTTTTTTTTTTAATACAGAATATTGGAATTTGAAAGTGGAATATTCATTTGCCTTCAAATACTTTATTCACCTCATAGCACGAAGTAATTGCTGACTTATGGTTTCTCAAACCAGATGAGATTTTTTCCTTGCAAGCAAAACAAAGAATCAAACAAACAAAAATTACTTTGATCAGAAGAAGGCATGTGTTAGGAAAAAAATCAAGATAAGTGAAAAATCTACAAAGGAGACTTTATAAGAGAAGAAATTGACATATTTATAAGCAGACAGAGAATTAGAGATATTAACAAATAAGAACAGAATTGCTTGCATAAACAAGACTAGACACAAACATATCAAAATGACAGAGTAAAAGAAATGTAATAAAAACCATATTTTAATGTCAGCATGTTAGTGAATATATGTCTACCCTGGGTTCAGTTCTAGTCATTCTCTTTTAGAAAAGGAATATAGCAGTGACATAATAGTTCCTGTGGAGAAGAGCAAATGTTATTTTAAGAAAGGACTTACACAGAATCATAGAATCATAGAATACCAGATTGGAAGGGAACTCAAGGACCATCTGGTCCAACCTTTCCAGGCAAGAGCACAGTCTAGACAAGATGGCCCAGCACCCTGTCCAGCTGTATCTTGAAAGCGTCCAGTGTAGCTGAGTCAACCACTCCCCTGGGGAGATTGTTCCAATGCTTGACTGTTCTCATTTTGAAAAATTTTCCTCTCACATCCAGTCGGAATCTTCTCAAGATTAACTTGTACCCATTACCACTTGTCTTTTCCATGTGACTCTCTGTGAAAAGGGAGTCTCCATCTTCTTTGTAGCCACCATTTAAATAGTGGTACATGGTGTTGAGACATGTAGAAGACAGAATTCTTCACATTTAGTTTCAGTCTTCTACATAACAGAGGCAAGCCAAGGAACAAAAAGGGCAGGATTTCAGATGCTTCCATTATAGTTATATCTAGATGGATATTGTGCCAGTGTGAAGCCTTCTTGGTTTATTTTTTTAACATGGATAACAAATTCTACTAGCCATCTAGAAAGACTGTCTAATTTAGATAGCTGAGCCTTTCCTGGTCAGGTGAAGCATCTAATTTTTATGTACTGTGGTGTTCATTTTAGTATTTACCTTAAGCAGTCTAGATCTTGAAAGAAATTCCTATTTCCACATTTTTCAGGTAGAGAACAATATTCTAAATGAAAAATAAATTATCTTCATTGTTTCAAGACCAAACAATATTATTACACTAGATTAAAAATTCTTATTAAATTATAGTACAAAAGTAAAAGATGCAATTAATCAAAAAAAGTTCAGATCTAATTTGTTCACAGACAGAGAATTACAGATTATGACCAGATCCCCAAAGGTATCAAATGCCTATAACTCTTCTGTTTTTAAGATGTGACATTCTAATTTTAAGTTTTTTATCATATCATAATAGCAGAAATAATGTTCAATTACCATTCAATATAGAATAAAACAATTATAACTTCTAAATTACATGCTTCCTTGAAATGACACCAGCTTTTATAGCAAAAGTAAATGAGGATCCTAATTGACATTTATTTTTTAATAGCAAGTAGTGACTTTACAGTGGAAAGAGCTTGGTAAAAGAAGCGTACATGCCTAAAATAAATCTGTATTTAAAAAAACAGGTACCATCTGACAATAAAGTCAATGGCTCTCACTAGTTTCCTCATGCACAATGGTAGTAAGTAGTATTGCCCATTTCGAAATCATATACAAGAACTTATTTATCTGAAGAGGATTATTGTCTTTGGGAATACTGTTATGACAGTAAATCTTATCATAAAGTCACAGAAAAACTGGTTGGAAGGAATCGCTGGAGGTCATGTAGTACAGTCTCCCACTAACTGTGGGATTACAATCAGCACCAGATCAGGGCAGCTATAAATTTTTCTAGATGAATCTTGAAAACCTCCACAAATGAAGATTCCACAGCCTCTCTAGACTGCCTGTTTAGGTGCTGCACTACCTGAGAAAAATGCTTTTGTTAATGTCTAATCTGAACCTCCAAAGACATAACCTCTGTCTATTCCACCCTGTTGTATCATCTATACTAATGAGAAGAGTTTGGCTCTATCATTTTGGGAAATGCTCTTCAGTTAGCTGTGTAGGTCATTGCTAGATCACCTCTTATCTGCTTTTTCACCAGTATGAACAAACCTGACTCCCTCAACTACTTTTTGTAGGATATCTTTAGGCTTCTGACCATTTTGGTATACTTCCTGATGGATGCCTCCAGTTTCTCCCTGACCCTTTGATCCAGGGACAAAAAGTGGACACAGCATACCAACTTTATTCTTCTACAGAAGGAACAAAACATATAAGCACTTCTAAGGTAGACTTTGAAAAAATCTTGTTTTTTCTACACATGCGTCTGTCCTTAAAACAGTGCTGCCCTCTGTATCACTGCATTGACGGGTCTGAACTACAAATATAAGGCCCTAGAAATCATCACCAGGATTAGAAAAGGACTGAAGACACAAAAAAGGCTTTAACTGCAAGGAGACTAAAAAAACTATTAATGTTTTAATTATCATATTATTGATTCAGTCCCTGTAAAATAGCCAATAAGATATTTTCCTCTACACAACTCTACTGGGGAGTAATCAGGTTCAAGAATAATGGAGGCTTATTTGTGCAGGTGGAACGGTCTATCTCTAGAGACAAGATACCATCTGTCTGTCTAAAAGCAAACCCTGCTGGCTGATCCATCAAGTGGAATAGTTGTTGATTCACTTGCCTCTCTTTGGCTATAAGTGAAGTGACATGAAAGCAGGCAGTGACAATTGGAAGAGAAACAAATTAATCCTGTTGGTTTAATCCCATTAATGTGAGAAACAAAAAAACCAAATTTGAATTCTGAAGGAATATTTCAGAGAAATTAAGTTGAACACCTTGAAACAGGTATCTTTCAAATTAATAAGGTAATTCAAAGCTATTTCAATGCTTTGAGAGTAGCTTGACTATTAAATTTAAGGAGTATTTTTGAATTTACAGTCAACAATATTTTGAAATATTGTTAGATGTTACTGTCAACATTTTTAATCATCTGAAAAAAGTTCTTAAAATACATTGCTGTGGATTAAGATTATTATCAACATTTTAGCATTAGGTCTCCTCACGCATACCGCTATTATTCTCTTACTGTTTACATAGGCTCATTTTATTCTGTTTTTCTTTGCTTGCTTGTTAAAAAGCAAGGAAACACACAGATCTGTAAACAATCTGATGCTTATCTTAGGGCGAGAAATTATAATATGGTATTAGAAAATTATCCCTGCTTATATTGGGAAAAGACAATAATTGTTTATCAATGTCTTGCAGGCACATACATTTTCTATGCATTTGGATGAGTTACATAATATGACTAAGAGGCCAAAGTTTTAAATCAGAATTTATGGCTGATGTCTGAGACTCTGATCTTTCAAATACATTGACACATGAATACTTAAGTATTAATTCCTTTGGACAAATCTTATGAATAAAGGTATTTACATTACAAACCTAGGCCCAAGCTGCCAAATGGCTCATAGAAGGTGCTGTTACAACAAAGAAAGGAAATTGCCTCTTTTCCCTAATGCTCAAGTAATAAGCTGTAGGTAGTTCATCTCATCCATGACTACTAGCTGTAACACAGTTCATTTTGAAAGAGGGAACAGTTATTCTAACTTCATAATGAATATGAATGTCAGATTGCTATACCTGTATATGGTCTTTGTGTGTTTTCAAAAGCTAACCCTCATATTAATCACGTGCAAGAGACAGTAGTTAATATTACCACGAAATTTCTTTTCCCTCCAAATAAAACTTTCTTGGATTAAAGCCATAGATTGATCTGAAAAGCAGTACTGCTTTAAAGAGGTGTAAAAATAAAATAAGTCTAAAATATTTAATAAGAAATTTTGAAGATTTGAAAAACCCTGATGCATCACAGCTGTAGGACCAGAACTTGAAAGATGTACCATTCTTTCACACACATTCAGCATTTCCTGTATCTTTGCTTATAAACAATCACGTCTAGTGATGAGGGAGTGGGTTTCCTGTTCCCTTTCCAGATATCTTAGGATCTAGGCAAGCATAGGAATTGACAGTATTGACAGTCTGTGTTGGTATCTATTTTATACCATGGGATGCTGTGATGAAATTACAGTACACTAAAGTGGAACTTCCTTCCCTTTACTTTAAAGCAAGCACTACTCAAAACACCAAAATCTTCTAATATTTAGACCACAGAATAATAAACTAGGGAAAGCTATTCTTTAAACCGAGCAACTCAGATTTTCTGTGTGAGACATTAAAATAAAATCGTATCTGTCAGTCGATAACTATTGCCCATATATTGTGGGCTACTTCTCTCACCTTGCTTTCTAATCTAGAAGCTTTTAGTGTCTTCCTAGACTGAAAAACTCCATGAAGTCCCATCTTTGTTCTTAAGAAAAAGCTTTCTTTTCATGGTCTCCAAGAGCTGGCTTGTGTTTAGATTTGCTCCCTGCTGCATGCAGGCACTCTGCTTTCCACAAGATACTGCAAATTTGCAGTCTTGCTGTGTCTCTCATCTTCCTTCTCCCTCCATTGAGAAGCTTCCCCAGCCTGAAAGCTCTCACTTCTCCAAGGGATGAGGAACCTGAATCCGGGGCCCTGGTGGTCACCATGTGGAGCAGTCAGGACAGCAAAACAAAATTACTTTTATAAACACTCAACCACATCATCTTTAATAGAACATCACACACTATGCATGCGATAAGCTAGGAACCAGTTAATCAAATGATACCTTCACTTGCACCAGTCAAAAATATACAGTTACAAATAAAAAAGGGGCATAATAAAAAACTTTTCTAATTTTCCAATATAAAAATTTGAAATCTGAAAATCTGTTAATGCAGAAATTTGTGAAAATTTATATTAACAACAGACCTATAGAGCAGCAAAGACTAAATCAATTTTTTGGTAAACAAGGTGTACAAATATAAGGTCTACCTGATTGTAGAGTACCATGAGTTTTTATACAATAAAAGAGTTAGAGGATTAATGGAGATGTGGGAGGTAACAGGAAAGCATAAACCAATGAAGAATCCTGCTTTTAAGTCAGTGTTGCCAACTCTTGGAACTTGTTTAATTAGTAGTCATATTATAACTATTATTTTTTTATTAAATCTTCAGTTTATGGGAACATGTTTTTGTGTAAAAATCCCTTCCCTTCCATCTTTCCTACATTTCTGCTTGCATAGTTGCAGAAAGAAATTGAGTATGAGACCACACTTTACCCAAAAGTTTGGAAGAAGAAAAATAAAACTAATGGCTGTATATGTTTAAGGTTTGGGTGGGGTTTTTTGGGGTTTTTTTTGGTTTGTTGCAGGTTTTTTTAAACTTTTTTTCAATTTAAAGAATTGCTGACTGATTCATTACTGCCGAATGCTTGATATTGAGAGTATAATTAAATATTGTTTGTTATGAATATCTGTTGAACAGGTATCTGTGCAAAAAACCCTATTAAGTAATCCACAATATGTTACATAAGATTTTAGATGTCTTTTCTTGGAAGAGTTAATATATGGCTTTTTTATGATAGAATGTGGATACTCATCAGCTTGATTTTATTACCACACGTTTTAACTGGGCAAAATTTATTGATGTAAATAGAGTTGCAAAGATGGATTTAGCAGGCTTTTCACAGCAAAAGGCAACTAATTACTCATGAAGACTCAACTTCTTTATTTTATTTATATTAATTTTAATATGTTAACTTACAAAACACATTCTGTAAACTGCATACAATTGTTCACATTAAAATAATTATGAGATGACTCATAGTGCATTAAATAAACTCTTCACAAACTGCATAAGTTTTGCTTATTTTATAAAAAAAGTTATGTATGTTAATATTTATATAAAGACCTTATTATTCATTATCATCTTGTTGAATAAATTCTGGACTTCGGCATTGACAGCAGTGGTATCATGTTATTCATATGACCAGTTACACTGGATGAATAACGAATGAGAAACAGTCATAACAAGCAATTTACTGAGAACCCTTAGGCTGAAAATAACTGATTAAAGCTATTTTGGGAATACTGATCTGTAACAAGGATAGTCAGAAAAACCAGGATGAGTTTGTGATAGATTCAGGACTGAAAGATATCTACCATTCATAAAAACTCCTGGTGTTTTTTTGAGAGCTTGACCATTATCCTTTTAAGATGTTTCAGGTTAATTTGTGACAAGCAGAAATTACATTTCCCAGTGCCTTGCTTGATTTCTTGATTGGTTTCATACTCTTCCTGAAATCATCTCTAAAAAAAAAAAGACAAAAAACCAAGGAGCATAAAACCTAAAGTTAAGCTCATCATTTGGCAGTTAAAATACACATTTTATTCAGATACTGCAGCATTATTATATGGCCAGTATTACACAAAATTATATTTTTACACAAAGAGATGTCAGTCCTACAGGGAGCGCTGCCAGGCAAGAGAGTAAAGGAAATGGAAGGTGGGAAATGCCACTGGTTGCTGTGGAAACCAGTATCATTAGCATGATGCTTTGATAAAAATGCTGAAGGACAGAGCTTTAAATATATTCAAACTTTAGATGTCCACTGTTGTAGTGATATGTATCAGAAGATCCATGTGTTAGGTTGATAATCCCAAAGAAATGCAAGATGTTTCCACAGCATTATCAGCTTCACACACCCACCCCACCCTCCCCCAATATTTTTAAAATTGAAATTTTTTTTCTTGTGTTTTTGAGATCTTTGGTGGGTTTAATTTATACGGAAATAAAATAATGTCTTTCAAACAAGGAAGGCTGAGAAAATGAATACCAAGTGCATGAAAAAGATGAGCTGTCCATAAGAGCTGGAAGTTTCCCATATCCAGAATATCCAGAATCTACAGGTTTGTTTTTCTTAATGACTTCAGTATAATCTAGATTCAGTACTGTAATTTTTTATAAGACTAGTCCAGTTTCAACTCTAAAAGGGAGTTGTATGAGCCAAATGATTTGCAGGTCAAAGCCTTAAGTATAATCAATCATTTCTCTATCAGTTTCTTTAAGATTCAGAATATTAAGGAGGCACTCAAATAAGGAACAACTATCATATAGAATTAAAGGTATTAACATCTTGGACATATTCAATTATGAAAAGTAGCTTGAGGTAATAATAGATTCACTTCTGATTTAATTCTGATGAAAGAAAGTATATATTCTGGATTATATGATATACAAATTTATAACTGACCCACAGATTTTAATTTGACCCAAGTTGTTCAACTGATTTACAGCATGAACATTTCAGTCTTCATTTTTTTTCATTCTTTTTTATTCTGTACACTATGAAATATATAAAAGTATATTAAAAAGTTAATAAATAATATTTCTTCACACAAACAACTCTTTGTAAAGATGATATTGGGAACACACCAGAATTTTATAATCATTGTAAAGTAAAGCATTTTTCCCCCAAAGAAATGGAAATTCCCTTAAATGTTTAATAGATCTGAAAAAAAATATACTTTGTATTTTATAAGATACTTTATTTTCCTCATTTTAGTGTCTGCTCTTTTTCTCTATATTTCCAGGTTTACAAGCAAACATGGATTATCAGCTGAGATAAATACCAATTACAGTGTGGTGCAGTTTGTTTTCCATTTTTTAATACACATTATGTAATTTGCATTGAAAAATCAAAGGTTCTGAATGCATTTTACATTTTCTTTGAGGCGGGCCTCACGACAGAGTGTGGCTTGTAGTGATAAGCTAACTCTGCTGGAGCACATCAATCCTGTACAGTAAAACCAATGAAAGCTTTAAACATGTAAGTCAGAGAGATGAAATGCAGGCCATCTGATACTAAGCATGTTAAATAATTTCCATGAACGCTGCCCCTTGTTTTACTTGAGTATGTTAAAGAAGCACATTTGTCCTTCCTGCTAAAGAACATTGATTTAAACACTTTGATACAGCCCTTAGTCCTATGTAGGATGGAAGATCTTGCCTTGAGGATGTAAACAGGTAAATATAAATTTATACTCAAAATTTCAAAATACTATCATTCATTCATACTTCTGGAATGTAATTTTAAAAGAATTAAATATTAAGGCTGAAGCAAAAGTTTGGATAAACTAAAAATATACTCACCTCAGTATTACATTTTTAATTGTTCTCTTTCATGTGTACACAGATTGCTGGAGTGAGATGCTGCAGTCAAAATTTTGCCATGAAGCTGTGACAAATATTTTAATATTAGTACATATATGAGAGATCTGTCATATTTTAAGGGAAAGATTGTCTTAATGTACAACCTCCTCTCCCGTTTTCGGTCACTTTGATAGTCTTCTGTCCAGGACTGCAGTGAGAACCAGAGTGAAGAAAGTCGTCATCATCATGTGCCAGTCTGCCTCTACTGAATCTTACAGAAAGGAATCAAATAGACCAGTTTTGTTCTGTGTGCTGGTATATTTTCATGTCACTTTGTAGCCTTGTTATAATTACTGTTTGGAACCTATGTGAAAGGTGCCAAATTTTAGCATTCTTCCACTATTCATTTTAGCCTTTTTTTCACTGATACATGGTTTTCAGAGAATATTCTAGAAAATAGTCTGGTTTATAGAAATATCCTTTCCATTTAAAAAAAATAATTAAAAAATGTCCTATGCTTGATTATGATCCGTTGGCTTATCATTATACATGAAAAATATCACAGAATCACAGAATTGCAAGGGTTGGAAGGGACCTCGGGAGATCATCTAGTCTAACCCCCCTGCTAAAGCAGGTTCTCCTAGAGCATGCTAGACAGGACTTCGTCCAGGCGGGCCTTGAATATCTCCAGAGAAGGAGACTCCACAACCCCCCTGGGCAGCCTGTTCCAGTGCTCTGTCACCCCTGGAGTAAAGAAGTTTTTCCTCCTATTCAACTGAAACCTCTTATGTTTCAGTTTGCACCCATTGCCCCTAGTCCTGTCGCTGGACACCACTGTAAACAGACTGCTTCTGTCCTCTTGACTTCCGTCCTTAAGATATTTGTATGTGTTGATGAGATCCCCTCTCAGTCTCCTCTTCTTCAGGCTAAACAAGCCCAACTCTCTCAGCCTTTCCTCGTAGGGGAGATGCTCCAGTCCCTTTATCATCCTCGTTGCCCTCCTCTGGACTCTTTCTAGGAGTTCCTCATCTTTCTTGAACTGGGGAGCCCAGAACTGGACACAGTACTCCAGGTGGGGTCTCACCAGGGCAGAGTAGAGGGGGAGGAGAACCTCCCTCAACCTGCTGGCCACACTCCTCTTAATACACCCCAGGATGCCATTGGCCTTCTTGGCAACAAGGGCACATTGCTGGCTCATGGTCAGCTTGTCGTCCACCAGGACTCCCAGGTCCCTCTCGGCAGAGCTGCTTTCCAGCAGGTCAGCCCCCAGCCTGTACTGGTGCATGGGGTTCGACCTCCCCAGGTGCAGCACTCGACACTTGCCCTTGTTGAACTTTATCAGGTTCCTCTCCGCCCAACTCTCCAGCCTGTCCAGGTCCCGCTGAATGGCAGCACAGCCTTCCGGCGTATCAGCCACTCCTCCCAGTTTTGTGTCATCAGCGAACTTGCTGATGGTGCACTCTGTCCCCTCGTCCAGGTCATTGATGAACAAGTTGAACAAGACTGGGCCAAGTACCGAGCCCTGGGGAACTCCGCTAGCTACCGGCCTCCAGCTGGACTCTGCCCCGCCGATCAGAACCCTCTGAGCCCTGTCGTTCAACCAGTTCCCAATCCACCTCACTGCCCACTCATCCAACCCATACTACATATGCTAGGAAAACTTTTCTTCTCTGTCTCATAAGAATACTTTTTCAAAAATACTTCTAACTCTTTTATTGTCTTTTACATTCACAGCTCTTGCCTTTTTGCCCCATGAAAAGTTTGGGGAAAACAATTACACAACGTACTGTCTCCATTGCCCAATTTTTTATTAGCTGCATTTCAGGTGAAGCACAGCAGTTTCTTTTACCTTTAAAGTGTCACTGCTGCAACTTGAAACAGTTTAGCTAAGTAATCCTACAGAGGATTTTGTAGGCTTAGTACAGTTGTGTAGGATGTTTTTTTTTTCTTTAGCCAACATAACTGTATCTCTGTCACCCAGTAAAAAACACAGAGGAACACCTCCACATCCAATACTCGATTCCTGATGTCTGCTGTTCCACTAAGGGGTTTTGAATGAAGTCTACTTACAGGAGTAAGTAGCACTAGTACTTTGGTCATAACATCAAAAAATCAATTCAACAGGCGAATCATAGAATCATAGAATGTTTTGGGTTGGAAGGGACCCCTAGAGGTCATCTAGTCCAACCCCCCTGCAGTGAGCAGGGACACCTTTAACCAGATCAGGTTGCTCAGACCCCTGTCCAACCTGGTCTTGGATGTTTCCAGGTATGGGGCCTCCACCCTCATTGCAAAGAATTTCTTCTTTATATCCAGTCTAAACCCACCCTGCTTTAGTTAAACCTGTTGTGGTTTAATCCGGCTGGCAACTAAGCACCACTCAGACTCTCGTGCACTCCCGCCCTCCCTCAGTGGGATGGGGGAGAGAATTGGGAAAAAATAGTAAGACTCATGGGTTGAGATAGAGAGAGTTTAATAAGAGAAAAGAATAGCAACAGTAATAATAATAATGGTAAGAGAATATACAGAATATATAAAACAAGTGATGCACAATGCAATTGCTCACCACCCGCTGACTGATGCCCAGCCTGTCCCCAGCCGCGATCAGTCCCCGAGCAGCGATCACTCTCCCTGCAACCGACCAACTGACTAACCCCCCTGAGCATGACATTATATGGTATGGAATAGCTCTTTGGTCAGTTTGGGTTAGCTGTCTTAGCTGTGCTCCCTCCCAGCTTGTTATGCACCTGGCCGAGCAGGAGAAGCTCAAAAAGTCCTTGAGTAGTCTAAGCACTACTTAGCAACAACTAAAAACAGCAGTGTGTTATCAATATTCCTGTAGTACTAAATCCAAAACACAGCACTATGCCAGCTACTATGAAGAAAATTAAATCTATCCCAGCCAAACCCAGGACAAACCATTACCCCTTGTCCTGTCACAGCTGGCCCTACTAAAAAGATTTTCCCCATCTTTCCTATAGGCCCCCTTTAAGTACTGAAAGGCCACAATCAGGTCTCCCCGCAGCCTTCTCTTCTCCAGGCTGAACAAGCCCAACTCTCTCAGCCTGTCCTCATAGGAGAGGTGCTCCAGCCCTCGGATCATTTTTGTAGTCCTCCTCTGGACCTGCTCCAACAGTTCCATGTCCTTCTTGTGCTGAGGGCTCCAGAGCTGGACACAGTACTCCAGGTAAGGTCTCACCAGAGCAGAGTAGAGGGGCAGAATCACCTCCCTCGACCTGCTGGCCATACTTCTCCTGATGCAGCCCAGGGTACGGTTGGCCTTCTGGGCTGCCAGCACACATTGCCGGCTCATGTCCAGCTTTTCATCCATCAGTACCCCCAAATCTTTCTCTGCAGAGCTGCTCTCAATCCCTTCCTCCCTCAGCCTGTATTGATACTGGGGGTTACCCCAACACAGGTGCAGGACCTTGCACTTGGCCTTGTTGAACCTCATGAGGTTCACACAGGCCCACCTCTCCAGCCTGTCCAGGTCTCTCTGGATGACATCCCGTTCTTCTGCTATATCGACCCCACCACTCAGCTTGGTGTCATCCACAAACTTGCTGAGGGTGCACTCGATCTCACTGTATAAGTCATTGATTAAAACATTAAAGAGCACCGGTCCCAGTACGGACCCCTGAGGGGGGTCACCGTCACTCATCACCGGTCTCTATCCGGACATCGAGCCATTGACCACTACCTTCTGGATGCCACCATCCAACCAATTCCTTATCCACCAAACAGTCCACCCATCAAATCCATAGCTTTCCAATTTAGAGAGAAGGATGTTGTGGGGGACCATGTCAAAAGCTTTGCAGAAGTCCAGATAGAAACCCTTCTTATTATTCATTGCATCCCTTGCCAAGTTTAGTTCTATCTGCACCTTGGCCTTCCTGACCCCATCCCTACACAACTGGGCAGCGTCCCTATACTCTTCCCAGGATGCCTGATCCTGATTGCACTGCCTGTGCAGTTCCCTCTTCCTCCTTAGTTTGACCAGCATCTTTCATGTCAGCCATGCTGGTCTCTTCCCTTCTTTGCCCAATTTGTTACACCTAGGCATCGAGAGCTCTTGCACTCTGTGGATCACATCCTTAAAGATCTGCCAGCTCTGTTCTGTTCCCCTGTCCTTGAGGACTGTTTCCCAGGGAGTCCTTCTGACTATCTCCTTGAAGAGCTGGAAGTTGGCTTTCCTAAAAATCAGGGTCCTGACTATACTCTTTGTTCTTCCCATTTCTCTCAGAAGTGTGAGCTCCACCAACGCATGGTCACTGCAGCCCAGGCTGCCTCCGACCTAGACATCTCTGACGAGCTCGCTTACATTGGTGACCACCAGGTCCAGTATCGCATCCCCTTGGGTAGGGGTGTCTATTACCTGTCTTAAGAAATTGTCCTCAATGCATTCGAGAAACCTGCTGGATTGCCTACAGCTTGCCATGCTGGTTTTCCAGCAGATGTCAGGGTGGTTGAAGTCCCCCAGCAGGATGAGGGCCTGCGAGTGCGAAGCCTCCCAGAGTTGGAGGAAGAACGCTTCATCGGTTGACTCCTCTTGATCTGGCGGCCTGTAGTAGACAGGTTCCCTTTGTTGCCTCTCTCTCTGATTCTTACCCATAAGCTTTCGACCTGCTCGTGGCTATTCTTCAGGGACAGCTCTTCACACTGTAATGATTTCTTGATGTAAAGGGCAATGCCTCCACCCCTCCTTCCTCGCCTGTCCCTTCTGAACAGCCTGTAGCCATCAATAGCTACATTCCAGTCGTGGGATTCATCCCACCAAGTTTCCATAATGGCAATCAGGTCGTAGCTTTCTAGCAGCATGATAGCTTCCAACTCCTGTTGTTTGTTTCTCATGCTGTGTGCGTTTGTATAGAGGTATTTCATCTGAGCTGTCGGCCTCGTTACCTTCATAGCAGAACAACCCTTGTTTCCCTTGAGGTGTTTCACGGGCATTTCCTTATTGGCTTCTACTACCTCAGAAGCCTCCAGCTCACCTCTGCCACACTTCAACTTTGCTGCAGCATCCCTGGCACACCACTGGGCAATGGGTTGAGGGCTTATACTAGCCCCCTGTCCCTCTAACCATTGCATATCGTCCCCTAGCCTGTTACTGGCAAGACTGATAGGTTCCCCCTCCCCCTTTGCATCTAGTTTAAAGCCCTGTCAATGAGCCCTGCAAGCTCCTGGGCAAAGACCCTCTTTACCCTTTGAGAAAGCTGGCTCCCATTTGATGCCAGCAAGTCCAGTGCCATGTAGGCCATCCCGTGGTCAAAGAATCCAACGTTGTGGCAGTGACACCAGACATGGAGCCACATGTTAATGGATTGAGCTTGCCTATATCGCCCAATGTCTCTGCCCACCACTGGAAGGAGCGAGGAAAAAATAACCTGAGCTCCAGATTCCTTTACTAACTGTCCCAAGGCTTTGAATTCTTTTTTAATCACCCTCCGGCTACTTACTGCAACTTCATCAGTACCCATGTGGAAGAGCAGTAGGGGATAGTAGTCTGAGGGTCAGACCAGGCTAGGAAGTTTCCTAGTAACATCTCTAACCCGGGCTCCCGGGAGGCAACAGACTTCCCTAAGAGAAG
Source organism: Butorides virescens (assembly GCA_017310255.1). NCBI lineage: Eukaryota > Metazoa > Chordata > Aves > Pelecaniformes > Ardeidae > Butorides > Butorides virescens. The sequence goes on along the minus strand of JADKXX010007245.1, from coordinate 117,207 downwards.
GGTCTGCCAGGCATATTGGATCCTCTGTTCCTCTCAGATGGGAGTCTCCTACAATTATTACACATCTCTTCCTCCTCTTGGGGGCGGTAGTAATACGAGAGGGAGGTCTTTCTGATCTTCGTGCCTCCTCTGATGTGGATGTGTCAACACTTACCCCATCCACTGCCTTGTCTTTCATATCTAGAGCCTCATACCTATTATTCAGAGGCACCTGGGGAGATGTGGTGGGCAAGGAAAGGGTTCGCCTCCTCCCCTGATTGCGGACCAATTTCTACTCACTGCTTTTCTTTGAGGCCCTTCCTTCATCCTGATGGGGGGAGGATACTAGTTCCCTTTGATCCTGGGCCTTTTTTGTTGGCTGTTCCTGCATAGATTTCTGGGAGGTCAGGGCATGGCTCCACCAGTCTATCTCCTGCTCCGCCTCCCTGATGCTCCGTAGCCTGTCTACCTCTTCTCATAGCTCTGCCACAAGGGAGAGTAGATAGTCCACTTGATCGCACCTTATACAGTTGTTGCCTTTGCTGGTGTCCGTTTCCAGCATCAGCTGGTGGCACTCCCTGCAGCCAGAGACCTGAACAGCTGTGTGCTTTCCAGAGACCTCAGTCTGCATTGAGGCTTCTGAAGTTAGGGAAGCTTCTGGGATACAAACACAGTCTCCATAGGAGTATGGTGAATGCTTTAACTTTATTGCAAAGTACAGGTATACTTATAGTACAACGCAGGGTTCCCACGGCATAAGCAATTTCATTGGTCTAAACACACTGTCCACGCGCTTCTCCTCAAATGGCGATTGGATATATACAACAAAGCCTCACTCATTGGTTATTTCATTATCATCATCTTACCCTACTTGCGGTTACTGCTTCTCTGCTCTAGCAACTAAGCATTTCCCCTTTAATAGCGTCCTGTACACTGGCTAAGCATTTCCCCTTTAAGAGCATTCCAACCCTATCAGAACCTGATGTCCTTGTTCTGCTAGGAATGCATCCACAATTCCCCCTTCTTTGTTTTGTGCTAGCCAAACTCCATGCATAGCCCTCTTTATCATATTAGTTACACACCTGGATTGTCCAGATAGTTCTATAATACTTTGTGGCCCTGTTGTTCAAGAAACCCCTCTACAGGCTTCCTTTCTTACCAGCAGATTAGACGTAGCCTTCTGATGGGGGGGTGCCATGGCTGGGCTTCCTCCCAGCAGCTGAGTTTCCTGAGCTTACCTTGGGAGTTGGGGGAGGGCCTTCGCCTTCCCTACACGCCCTGCCCACATGGACTGCTGTACAAACTGCTGCGCCACACCCTTCTGCCATGCAACACCCTGTTTGCTGTGCTCCAGGTCACTCGTGCTCCCTGGGGGATGCTCTTGTACGTCAGGAGAGTCAGGCCTCCGTCACCCCTGACTCCTCCCACGCTGAGTCAGAGCTGCCCACTCCTTAGAAGCTGGCTCTGAGGTGGTGGTGGTGTTGGGGGTACGGGGTGCCCTCTCCCTCCCTGAGCTTTTGACTTCGCAGTTCTGCCTCTTTAGGAAAGGGTCCCCCGGTGTGATCCTCCTCTCCAGAGCCCTTCACCTTGGTGGCTTTGCCGAAATGTCTATGTTCATCAAAGTTATTTTTGTTTAGGAAGTATTGAACTGCTTTTAATTCTCTCAGTATGATCTTTCCATTTCAACAGGAGTTTTTCATTCAGAGGACTGAATCATTCAAATTTTGAGCCCAGTAGTACTGTTCCCATATGTAGCAAATACTTCAGAGTATGGATGTAGAATTTGTAGAACCAAGGAGTTCCATGTGATCTTAGAACATCAATATTCCTAGTTTCCTAAGTGTTGTTTCTCTTTTCTTCAGAAACCCTATCTCTAAAGGCTTTTTTTTGACATCACTACCCTCAAACTTACACTTTAATCCATGTGGGAAACATCTGTCATCTGACATCTTAAAATACTTTTTAGATGGACATCCTCTAATTTCAATAGCAACCATCTCTTCAAATACTGCACATAGTATTAAAATAAGGTATCTCAGGTCAAGAATCAAACCTTGCTTCCAAATGAGGTTGCATCTTGAGTTGTATTTTCTTTTTTTTATCAGTAGATTCTGAAATTCCTTTCTTAAAATATTTCACTGATTTATCACATAGAATTGTCTCCTGACTTTCTGATGGATGCAGGGCCAGTCTGCATGGACAAATCCAAATTCAGCACAACAGGTTTGGCTTCAGTTAAGCTATGTCCCAGGTAACTGACATGGGGTGTTTTTTTTGCTTTTTTTAAAGTGGGGTTTTTTTCTTAACCACTTCAAAGTAGTCTACTTAAATAACTATATAGAGCACTCATCACCCCACACCACCCCCCAATTCCTCTTGTCTGTGTTTCATCTCTGTATCTCTGAAGGATATAGTCTACTCCATTTGTTTTGTAAGGTTTTTGTAATTTTAAGTCTTACCATCTACATGAAGATGCTGCTAGTAAAAGGCTGGCATCTTTGTCTAAAACCACTGATAGGTACTGCACAGCCCTTATCTGGTTACTAATTCACAAAAAAAGGGTATAGCTCAGAGTGTCTGGAATAGCCATGGATTCAGCTTCATCTACATGACTCATAACTGATTTTTTTCAGGTAAACATCTTTTTGCTTTCTGATGGCTGCTCTTGTCAGTGGAAATATTTGCTAATACTAACCACAAGCATTACTGGAACAATGCAAGTAGTGGTTCAACGGCACACTGCTTATAAGGCTAGTGATCAGAGCCAACAACATAATACAAAAGCAAACATAATGAATGCTAATTTAACACTAGTAATTTTTATAAAATAAGCACAACATGAAGATTCCAATTCATAGAGTGGAAGTGCTATCTGCACTGATTAGTGTTTGTAAAAAAAGAATCAGAGTACGGGGGTAGATTCAGACTGATTTAAATAACTAACTGAGGAATTACAGTGCCTAAACCTTAGTCACCTGCTATATTTAGAGAAATCCAGATAGTCTTACATAAAGGTAATACTCAGCATGGAGAAGGAAGTCCCGGGACCCCAATCTCTATCTATTTTTTACAGTGGAGGCCTCATATAGCTATGTAGCTACTTATGTTATTTTCAGTAAAATAATTGTGAGTGCAAAATGCATAAAAGTAACTGGAAGTAAAGATGAGAACTCTACCTCTGCCCCTTTCAAGGTGAGAGAAAAAAAAAATTATAATTAATCTTCATTTTGTCTTATTCCTTCCTCTTGCAATGATTTTTGTATTGCTGGCTACACAATTGCTTAGATTGTTATCCTATTCTAGGTTGATATATAAGGAAAAAAATAGAAATTAACACAGAATATTATGAACAATTAGTATCTGAGTCAGATGGTGCTTATATCCTATTTAAAAAAATCTATTTTTGATAAAATACTTATATATCAGTTTACAAGTCCCTTATGTCCCTTTCCTTTTGCTGATACAGGTCAAATATTTTATCCTGCTTCTACTAACACTTTATTACTTTAGCACCGGCTTTCATTTTCTTGGGAAAGCATTATTCTCATAGTGTGACCACTATATGCCTTCAATTTTACTGTAATTGTATTTTCGGTATTATATTCTGTATCAAAGAAAAAATCAGAAAGCTTTGAATTATTTTAAATAAAAAAAAAATGATAGAGAATGTGACTAGTGAGAACAGGTACGAGTAAATTTTAATGTAATAAAAGTCAACTTACTGGCAAAATTGAAATTTGATTGTTTTGCACTATTTTCCCAATATGCAGGGTAATAAAATTTAGAAAATAGAATATATGTTAATCTATACTGTTCTGTACCAGGTAAAAAAAAAACATAACTATATTCAGTGATAGATTTATTTTGCATTGTTAAGTTATTAATCGGATATAAATTTCAATGAAACAACAGATTTTGATCCATTTTGTTATTTGTACCCCCCAATGCCCACATTATACTTAGTATCAGCTATGTGAATTATCTTCCAACATGCATTTCCACCTTTTAATTTCATCTCACTGAAGAGTTATTTTCTGGGAGGAAGCAATAAAAAGTTTCCATTTTTCTCCTGAGCTTTATAATGTATGCCTTTTCATTGCAGCGCAGTCAGCAGGATATCCAGGTTAATCTCAAACTACTCTATGGCTTATCCCCTCTTCAGAGAAAAGTGGCTACTCTGGAACAGCATCTGATTTTTATTAATGAACTCCAAATTGAAGAAAACCTTTTTCTTTATTTTATTTTTAAAGACCTAGACACATACTGACCTAATTTTCTTCAAGATGAATCCTTAAATAACACTTGAGATATAAATACTTCCAAATCTCATGATATGGCTTAGATCATTTCCAGATTGTGTTTCTAACTGCCAATACAGAAGATTTAAAAAAGAAATAAAAAAATCTATGCGCAATTAGCCTTACATTATAGATTAAAAGTAAGAACCCGATATTTTAGGTAATTGACATCCACTCCAAAAGGGTAAAAAGATGTAGTGCAATGTGAAATTAAATAGCCTGTTTTCTTTCCATGTGAAATTGTTCAGGATAAATATCTAACAATATATTTGTATCTGCTGTCCCCGAAGTTGTGTAGCAAAAGAAGACATGTTTTGAGGCCAGGATCCTGTAGGAAATTGGCTACTATTGACTGGTCAAATCTGTTTGACTATTCACTGAGCTGAGCCATGAAAAGTAGATGTGATTATGATTGAGATATACTTAAGTTTTTGCAAGTTTTCCCTACAGAAGTAAAGTCTATACCCACTTGACACTACCTCTCAAAGTGCATCTCACACATTGCACAATGAGCTGGCTTTTATTTTGTTTATCCCTTTACTCTGAAAAGATCAATAAATGTTTTGGGGTTTTTTTGAATCCTCTATCTTTAAGAAGAGAAAGAGCAGAAAGAATAAGAAAGAAAAAAAGAAAAAGGTCAAGAAAATATTCATATGGTCAGGGAAAACTGAGAAGGATGGAAGTGGAAGGATGGTTTTTAATTATACCTTGATGCACAAAGAAAATCAGCGTCACCTACAAAATGAAAAAATAGAAACTAGAAGTGTATCTTTTTTCTGATAGTCTACTGTTTAAGTCACTAATTTTGTGTATTACAGTACTGAGTTCGAATTCTTGTCTATACCTTAGCTGCAAAAATTCTTGTATAGGATAAAACATCTCCTTTTTGAGTATCATAATGCAGGAGTAAACATTACATAAATATTTATTGGGAAAAAAAAGCCCAAACCACCTGAATGTATCTGTTTAGATATATGTGCTCTTTTCCCTTCTCTTGTGATTAATTTTGGGGGTTGGGGGCATTTTTATTTTTTTTTTACAAAACAGTTTCAGAGGTGGATACCAAAGGTAACCAAAGGTATTGCAATACTGTCCTTTGAAAAATACTGAACTGAAGCATTTTTTAATACCGGGAAGAGAGAAAGCTGGGATCAAATACCTGATTCAAATGAAGCTCATATGATTGGAAATTGGTTAAATACCCTAAGTGGAGACCTATGAGAAGGGTTTCTACAAACAACATCCATTTAGCACTGTACTGTAAATAGCCCAACAGCTTGTTTTTTTATGCACTGTAAATTCAGGAGGAGTAGGGAGAGGAGAGAAGAAGGATAGTTCATGTATACACTTCTTGTATTATTATTATTTTCTCAATTTTTGTATTATTTTCCCAGTTGACCAGTAACTGAAAAAAGCAATTATTCACACAAATCTATTCAGGGAGCCCTGGACAGACAGCAGTGTCTGGGCAGGAAAGAATTCCCTTTCTAGAAAAGAAATTCCCTTTGCTAGTTAAGCCTCAGAATTGTCAGAAAACAGTTATTATAGACTGAGCTAAGGAATAACTCCTGAAGTGAAGGCTATACGGGGTATAACACAGACAAACCTGTTTCACTGTCTGTTTTTCTGTTGTAGTATTAATGTTGTGGTACTAATAAATAAAACCAGAGCCGACTGTATGAGGTAACAACAGTGAAAAACCTGAATACACAAAAGCAAACTCAGGCCTGCAGAACATGCATGATGCCTATTTTATATTAATACAATTTTTCAATGTCATAAGGCATAGTGTTATTAGGCATTAAAATGTGTTTTAATTACTTGTGTATCACTTGAACTGTGCTTTTGAAAAAAATCTATTCTGAAATGAATTTTCTGTATGCACTATGTGTTATTCCTTTTAGAGCTAGTCCAATATTTTTCACTGGAAGAGTTTTTAATGAGAAATGCTAACTGCATTGTCAAAGGTTTTTTATGGGATGTACGATTTAACATAGAATTTCAGTGGAAGATTATAAAAGTATTTTGTTTCACTAAGTTCAAAATTTTTCAATTTCTTCATTGATCAGCAATAAGTATTTCATATGATGTGAGATAAAAATTTTTCAAATAATACAAGAAAAAATAAATTTTCATCTTATAAAAAAATGGGTAAGTGGTATGAAAACAAAATGACTGATGTATTTGGCGTTCTTCTACTTCAGCCAATTTTCAAAGTCCCCCAAATTTCCACCAGAGAAGAGTTCCAATTTTCTGCCAGCTATAATTCTCCTTAACTCCTAAACTTGGGATGTGCATCTGGGGCAAAAAATGTTATTTGATAGGAATTTTTTATAGGAATGCTTAGTTAAAAAAATCTGACTAGTCTGAGCTTTGTTCTTGCAAGGTTAAATTAAGTTAATCTAAGACTATACTGCACTAGAAGCAGCATTTATGATCTACTACTGTATCCAGTGGTGGCAATAGCACACTGAGTGAATTTTGTTCGTTTGAGATTAATTTTCAGACGTGTCAGGCTGATAACAAGAGGAAGCAGAAAAATTGTGTTGGAGATGGGGTGAGAGTGATTTTGACAGTCTGAAATTAGCTTTAAATGTGAAACTTTGTCTTCAGAACCAATGTTTTGCCAAACAGAATTGTTAATGTGGCATTTAATGCTTATTTTTTGTGTATCTATGCTTCCTCTTAACTTTATTCCAATTAAGTTTACTGATGTTCATTCTGCAATGATTTCAGTAGGTCTGAAAATCTCTCTGTGTGTTATTTTATGAAAAGACAAATTTCTGAGAAACGTAATTTTTTACCCAGTAAAGCAGCATATCCATAAAGATATTCTAAGATCCCATATGTTCCTTCTATACCTTCCTCAGAGGATTTTATCCTTTTCCCTTTAATTTCATTAGATTTTAATTATTAAAATTTGAAGGACAATAAATGGAACTCTGCTAAAAAGAAATTGAAAAAGGTATACTTGTCCCTGTGTTTAAGATGAATATTGATTTGCCATTGAAAGAAATGTATTTATAATTGTTTTCAACATGGAAGGTGTGAATACAGAAATTAAACTTCGAACAATTGCCGAGAGATATATAGATGTGTAGGAAATAATGACCTATACCTGCAAACGCAACTGGTAAAAATGCCTCTCAATATTGATGTCTACAATTTGGAGAAGAATCCTGCTGTCGTGGTTTAACCCGGCTGGCAGCTAAGCACCACGCAGCCACTCGCTCACTCCCCCCTCCCTCAGTGGGATGGGGGAGACAATCAGGAAGGAAAAAAAAAAAGTTAGAGCCGTGGGCTGAGATAAAGACAGTTTAATAAGAGATAATAATAATAATAGTAATAATGAGAATGGTAACAGAATATACAGAATATACAAAACGAATTATGTACAATGCAATTGCTCACCACCCGCTGACTGATGCCCAGCCTGTCCCCAGCCGCGATCAGTCCCCGAGCAGCGATCACTCTCCCTGCAACCGACCAACTGACTAACCCCCCCGAGCATGACATTATATGGTATGGAATAGCTCTTTGGTCAGTTTGGGTTAGCTGTCTTAGCTGTGCTCCCTCCCAGCTTGTTATGCACCTGGCCGAGCAGGAGAAGCTCAAAAAGTCCTTGAGTAGTCTAAGCACTACTTGGCAACAACTAAAAACAGCAGTGTGTTATCAATATTCCTGTAGTACTAAATCCAAAACACAGCACTATGCCAGCTACTATGAAGAAAATTAAATCTATCCCAGCCAAACCCAGGACAAACCATTACCCCTTGTCTTGTCACAGCTGACCCTACTAAAAAGATTTTCCCCATCTTTCCTATGTACTGAAAGGCCGCAATCAGGTCTCCCCGCAGCCTTCTCTTCTCCAGGCTGAACAAGCCCAACTCTCTCAGCCTGTCCTCATAGGAGAGGTGCTCCAGCCCTTGGATCATTTTTGTAGCCCTCCTCTGGACCCGCTCCAACAGTTCCCTGTCCTTCTTGTGCTGAGGGCTCCAGAGCTGGACGCAGTACTCCAGGTAAGGTCTCACCAGAGCAGAGTAGAGGGGCAGAATCTTGAATCACCTCCCTGGCCTCCATGTGCCTTAGCATAGCTTCTAGGGGCATCTGTTCCATGATCTTCCCAGGCACAGAGGTGAGGCTGACAGGTCGGTAGTTCCCAGGGTCTTCCTTTCTACCCTTTTTGAAAATGGGCACAATGATTCCCTTTTTCCAGTCACCAGGGACTTCACCTGACTGCCATGACTTTTCAAATATCATGGAGAGTGGCTTGGCAACTACATTGGCCAATTCCCTCAGGACTCTGGGATTCTTCTCGTAATGTCCCATGGACTTATGTGCATTCATGTTCCTCAGGTGGTCATGAACCTGATCTTCTCTTACAGTGGGAGGGGTTTTACCCACCTGGTCCCCTTCATGCCATCCATCAACTCAGGAGGGGTGAGGAGAGAGGTTGCCAGTGAAGACTGAGGCAAAAAAGTTGTTGAGTACCTCAGCCTTCTCCTCATATGCTGTTACCAGCTTGTTGGTCTCGCTCATCAGTGGGGGTACGTTTTCTTTAACCATCCTTTTCCAGCTGATATACCTGTAGAAACCCTTCTTATTATTCTTTGCATCCCTAGCCAAGTTTAGCTCCTGCTGCGCCTTGGCCTTCCTGACCCCATCCCTATACAGGGGATCATGTCAGGGTCCTGACTATAGTCTTCGTTATTCCCATTTCCCTCAGGATCATGAGCTCCACCAGCTCATGGTCACTGCATCCCAGGCCTTGGGGGCCTCCGATCTTGACATCTTTGACATGCTCACTTGCATTGGTGACCACCAGGTCCAGTATCGCATCCCTTTGGGTAGGGGTGTCTATTAACTGGCTTAAGAAGTTGTCCTCAATGCATTCAAGGAACCTGCTGGATTACCTACAGCTTGCTGTGTTGGTTTTCCAGCAGATGTCGGGGTGGTTGAAGTCCCCCATGTTGTGGTTTAACCCTGGCTGGCAACTAAGCACCATGCAACCGCTCGCTTATTCCCCCCACAATGGAATGGGGGAGAATATCAGAAGAGTAAAAGTGAGAAACTCATGGGTGGAGATAAAGATGGTTTAGTAGGGAATTTCCTTTCCACACACACAAGCAAAGCAAAGCAAGGAATTCATTCACCACTTGCCATGGGCAGGCAGGTGCCCAGCCATCTCCAGGAAAAGCACGGCTCCATCATGCATAACGGTTACTTGGGAAGACAGACGGCGCTGTGTCCCCCTCCCAGCTTCTCGTGCACCTGGCAGAGCTGAGATCTGAGAAATCTTTGGCCAGTCTAAGCACTACCCAGCAACAATCAAAACATCAGTGTGTTATCAACATTCTTCTAGTACTAAATCCAAAACACAGCACCATACCAGCTACTAGGAAGAAAATTAACTCTGTCCCAGCAGAAACCAGGACACCCTAGTAGGACAGCTTCGGTTTTAGCAGTGGTATGTACTCAGACCTTGAGCATTTCCAGGTTTCTTAGTGGAAATGTTGCATAAGTTGTCACAATTAATAAATAAATTTGAAACCTTTGTTCCACACTCCTAAATTAGAAATAAAAAAATGAACAAACAAAGACCAAAACCCATTCTAGTATTCTAGAATAAATAGTAATAAGGTCTACTGTGAGAGGTTTTTTGGTCACAATAAATGAGTAAATGAATACATTCTGATTGGAATAGTAAGAAAAGCAAACTTTGAGCTATTTTCCTAAGGTAATTTTGCAAATATGGAAAACACAGTTGCTGTAAAGTTGGAAATAATATTGCATATGGAAGTCCTCCAATTTTCTCTTTCCGGTACTAATTTTTTTTGAGCAATTTAGAAGCAGCATGGAACATGGAAGTGTCTACAGTGCCAAAGAAAGCTGACTACAGATGTGACAGACTAGAAGAAGTTGATCAGAAAGCACATCAGTCCCCATTCATCTCCATTTTCATTTTTCTCAGAGGACTACTGTGTTCAAATGCCAATATGGAGACATTTCATATGTCAGCTACTTGCAGATAATCCTTCCTTAAGAAAGATGGTTTCCAATGCCTGTGTTACGATAATACACTGGATGCATGCCCATTGAAATCCTCATGCATATTTCTCACATGATGAATTTTTACTGCAGCTTAGAAGTGACAAGAACAGGCTCTCTGCCTTAAAAATGCTCCATATTCATTTACATATATATAATCCAAACCCTTTCTTTTGTGAAATGGGCCAGTAAACTACCATTTGGGTCCCTGTGCTACACATACTTATAACAGTATTAATCTGTTTATTATTATTACGGTGTCTCCTTAAGAAAGCTCTTTTTAAGGGTCCTGGAAAACAGACAGGGAATAATACTCTGTTCCTAGTCACCTGGTGCAAAGTGGTTTGCATTTACAGAGCTTATTGATGCAGACTGTCCTGATCCATGCTGTATAGTGTATAGAATGAAGTGTGGTTTGGTACTACGCTACAGGCTTACTTTTCTGCATGCCCACATGGCTGCAGTGCCTTATTCCCACTACACGTACCTTTAACTGACGCTCTGTAGTTTTGTGGATACTCATTACACAACTTTGTAGGAACTACTGTTGCACTGTATCCACAATGCAGTGAATATACATGCATTATAGGAGGGAAAATTATTTTATTTAAACGAAAAACTGAAACATGACTTGCTTCACTCACTCCCATTCTCTCCACACAAACACTACAATGTATGTGATCCCCAAGAGGTCCGCCCAGTGGTCAAGGACCAAGGTAAGAGTGTTCAGGCTGCCTGTCCAGCAGTTGGCCACCTCATTGCTCATGTCCAGATGATAGGATACATCCTTTTCAAAGATGTGGAAGACAGGGAAAGACAGTTATTAAGTCCTCTTCATGTCTCCTGGGTTAATGACCACATGTGGATTTCAGATATGCCTTTTTTCACCCTTCCAGAGCTGGCAGTGTATCTATCCTGGTAAACACCTGTGAGCCAGCACTGTCTTTCTTTCAAAATATGGGTGTTTCATGAAACTGCATATAGATGTGCCGGGGTGCTGATGACTTGCTAGTATGGATGCCATTAACGCAAGCACTGAGAGCCTTTTCACTGCTGCATGTTCCTGCTGGTACCTCCACACCCAGACATTCCATTCATTCTCCATTCACACCAATCTTAACCTTTCTGATGCAATTACTTATATCTTTATAGTACTCCATTGATTTTTAATTTTAAGAAGTAGTGCTGAGAGTTATTTAAATCCTTCTGGATCAAATAACCTTGCCAGGTCTCTGTGTGATTGGGGAACATTACTGCAACTGAAAGATGAATAAATAGTATGTCTGAAGGCTCTGAAAGAGTTGAAATTTAGTTGTGCCAAAGACAGTAAGAGGACAGCCTCACAAATCAGCTCATTTATAGCTGTACCATTGAAGGGATTTACCTGGTTTTCCCTAGAGTGGCTCCTGTAAACAAACTAGAAAATATGCTGTCTGAATAAGAAATAGAAGGGAAATAGGAAGTGACTCAAAATGACAGTGTAGATGTACCCATAACCTATATCTATATTTACCTGCTTGCTGGTTTTGGCTGGGGTAGAGTTAATTTTTTTCATAGTAGCTTGTATGGGACTATGTTCTGGATTTGTGCTAAAAACAGTGTAGAAAATACAGGGATGTTTTTGTGACTGCTGGGCAGTGCTTACACAGAGTCAAAACCTTTTCTGCTTCTCACCCCACCCCACCAGTGAGGAGGCTGGGGGTGCACAAGAAGCTGGGAGGGGACACAGCTGGGACAGCTGACCCCAGCTGACCAGGGGGATATCCCATACCATATGATGTCATGCTCAGCATATAAAGCTGAGGGAAGAAGAAGGAAGGGGGATGTTCAGAGTTATGGAATTTGCATTCCCAAGTAACATTTATGCGTGATGGAGCCCTGCTTTCCTGGAGATGGCTGAACACCTGCCTGCCCGTGGGAAGTAGTGAGTGAATTCCTTGTTTTGCTTTGCCTATGCACACGGCTTTTGCTTTCCCTGTTAAACTGTCTTTATCTCAACCCACGAGTTGTCTCACTTTTGCCCTTCTGATTCTCTCCCCCATCTCACTGTGAGGGGGAGTGAGTGAGCAGCTCTGTGGTGCTTAGTTGCCGGCTGGCTTTAAACCATAACACTTGCAGTGTGTTACAGGATAATTTGGAGCTCTGGTCCTTCAAGACAAAAACCTCTTTGACCATGTTCTAGTCCTTCTCTGGATATTGTACCTCTTTGGAAAAAAAATAAAATGGAAAACTGTTTATGAAAATAGATGTATGAAGAAGCAGAGGGTTCAGTACTAGCCACAGTATCATCTAATTATGAAGTTAGGAAAATATTTTTCACTGAAAGGGTTGTCAGGCATTGGAATGGTCAACACAGGGAAGTGGTCGAGTCACTATTCCTGGAGGTATTTAATAGACGGGTATACAAGGTACTCTAGGGACATGGTTTAGGGGTTGAATGGCAGTGTTAGGTTAGTGGTTGGACTCGATGATCTTAAAGGTCTTTTCCAACCTAAACGATTCTATGATTCTATGATTATGGCCAGGACTCACATGTACGTCTGAAACTGGCAAAACAGAGACATGAAATTTCATGGTCATGCACATTAAAAAGAGACATTCATAGATAGATAAATAGATAACATAAATGTTACCACATACTTTGCTTCTGCAAAGAAAAGAAAAAAACACAAAACCCCCACCAAAACCCAAACAAATGAAACAAAACACAAAAAAGTCATGCCCTTTAATATTAGAGACATATGATTATCAACAAGTTTGGAATATTCAATTTTTATTACAGAACTAGCTTATATCCTCCATAAAATTAAACCTATGAAAAAAAATGACCATGTCAGAAAGCTTATTTTCAAATGTCATTGTGAAACAAAGGGTAAAGTTTTAGGTTCAGTGTGCTCATGATATTTTATGTCCTTTCCTCAGTTCATTGTTTGTCATCAATGCTGTAATTACAAAATTCCCAAGAAAATAACTTTCTGGTTTAGAAATTGAACACCACTGTTACCCGCTTTGAAACAGAAAAGTATAACTTCAGGGATTAGGAGACATAAGCACTATATAAGAATTATGAAGATAAAACAATGAGGAAAGAGTTTGCCTTTTAATTTGATACTCCAGGTAAATCATGTAGCTGAGGTAAGATCTAGAATCAGTTCTCACTTTGTAAGGAAAACAAGATCTTTGTCTTTAGTCACATTCATTCTTCATAAATTCGGGAAATGTACTATGTGCAAGACTGATTTGAATAAACATGGATATCTACAATGCTGACACCTGCATCTGAAACAGTGTCTTTAAATAACAGAAACACAGTCAATTCTCAATTAAAATTCATCTGTTTCAGTTAAATCCTATGGATTCCATCCTACTTGCTGTTACAAACCCCAATGGCAGTCCAAAGTAGTAGTTCAGCTGTAAATGTAAACTTGTATTTAGGTGTGATGAGCACCACCATTTTTGCCGTGTCATGAATTTAATTAAAAAACCAAACAAATCCAACCAACCAACACCCCCAAAACTACAAAAAAAAAAATCTATGCTAAAAGTGATTTACAAGAAATTGCCCCCCTCCCCAAATTACTAATATTGAGGCAGAAAAAAAAAATAATCTAGTGATTTTGTACTACAGAGATCATAATGATGTATAAATTGTGGATATACAATTGCAGCCTCGTATATTCAACATGAGCTTGATTATAAAATAATTTTAATTTTTTTTGTGAAAAACTTTTTCAGTTCTAATGATACTTCAGATTTTATAAAAGCTAAATATATTGTGTTGCAGTGGATTTAATTTAAACAAACTTCAGCTGTCAAAATTAAATAACTAGTGAAAAGTCAAGTGTAAAATTTTTATTTACCCTCTTAGATTAGTGTATGAGCAGATGGAACAGCTGGTGAGCAACATGTGATGAGTATTGCTCAAAAAAAAAAAAAAAGCCACATGTTTACTGCTATCTATCTCATTCTAGCCCTTCATTTCTTGCGTATTTTTCATTCTACACAAATCTTTACTGAACTTCTTTTTGGTCACGGGACTCATTTTCATTGCCATGTGCCTACTCATCACCTTAGCCTCCTTAACCTCCCCTCTAAGCAGTCCTGATAATTCATAAAGATGCACTACAAATAGGTACTAAGAAATATACTTAGTCCTTACACACTGAAATCACGGATGAATGTCTCATTAAGGACAGCTGTAGGAGTAATACAAAGTGTTGTCTTAATATTCTTATTGTACAAAACAGGAGACAAATAGCTTCTATTAAGTCCTAAAGAATTCACTGTCACTGTGTAACAATGTTGCATGACCCAGAATTGAGGCTAGTATTGAAATGGGAGTACTGCTTGAGAATTTGATATCTGAACTTGTTTACTCATTTGTAATTTAGGTGCAGGGCAGTAAAAATACTGCAAATACAGCAAAATACTGTTTTTCTAACACTTTAAATTACACTTCAGATACCACTAGCCTCAAGGTAGGAAGTGTAAATATTAGCTGAAGTACATACTGAAAATAAATGGCTTGATATAGAATCCTTACTTTTCATTTCTTGGGATACTCTTCTTCAGTTCACTGCTACTGAGAACACGTTACATAGGTTTAAAGTATGCTTGTGATTGACCTTGTATTTTGAAAATTTAATAAGGGGTGAAGGAGACATTGGCTTTTCCTGACAACAAAAGACTTTCCAAGCAGAGAGCCCTGACAAAAAAATTATAGGACTGAGTCATTTCCTACCCTTCCTTTTGCACCTCAATCATTGTGCCAAAAGAAAAGAATGACTCATAGGGCCAACAAGAAAGAAATCAATCAAGAAAAGCACTGACCCTAAAACTCAGACCTAAGTAACCCCTGTATGCATGGGAAAGGGAAAAGGAATCCTAGAACGCAGTTTTTTACTGGGGGACTGCTTTGACATTTTTAATTAAAAAGCCATCAAATTAAATGTGCAAACAATACCAAAAGTAGGCATAAACCAATTCAGAATGAATAACAAAGAATGCTAAAAATAGTTCATTTTCTGGTTGATTGCTTTAACCAGTATACTATTATATAAAAGATTCAAGATAGTACAGCTTTGCTTTGCCTGTATAATTTAGTAGATTTAATCATGGCTATTCTGCTTTATAGTGAGTTCAATAATTACTACTTACATTAAGAATGCTCATAGAATGCCTTTCCTCTAACAATTCTCAGAAGATTCAGATGCAAAAATATTCAGCTTGTGAATGCAACAAGGATTAAAGAAAATAAAACTTATCTAGTGTGGTCATAGTGGTGACATCTCTGAATTTTTTGGTTATTATTTAAGTTTCCTTCACAAAAATGTAGGTACCTGTGGACTGAAAGCTACACAGACTTTTGGTGAATTTTTATATAAGAATGTTGCCCACCTTTGGAAAATTGAGTGAAAGTCTGTGTAATTCTGAGGAAATTTAGGTGACAAAATAATTATGTAAGAACATAGCCATACAATTACATAAGTATAAAGCCATCAAGTTGAACAATGTAACTAATGCATTCATTTATTTTTCTGTTGGCACATTCCAGGCTGTTTGAAAATCATAACCAGCAAACTTTGAGCTATTAATTCTTATCATAAACTGGGTTTACTGTAAACCAAAAGCAAATCAATCATTCCTCAGACCACCAATTTTCTTACTGCTTCTTTGAGTTCATTTTGCAAAAGGCTGTGGAACATTAAGTCTTTTATTTATACTACAGTTTTCATTACTGAGTAACACCATGATCTGTAGCAGACCACATTGTAGAAGCACATGAAACTATTTCTTTCTGCTGTTTCCAAGTAGGTAGGAAATGCAAGTGGGAAAGCCTGAGAGAATGAGCATAGTTTTTAGCTTCTTTGTCACACAGTAAATGATCCAGAACAACAGAGTCAAAATATAATCCTTGGTCTGCTTTTGAAAACTGTGTGGTTAAGCCTAGTCTTTCTTGGAAGCTGCTGTAGAATTACAATATAACCCTTATTATGCAGACATTTTAACTTATTTCAGTAAAACTGATTCCACAGTGGGATTCCATTGACATGCACTATATGAACAGAAATGGTTCTTTGGGCAGAAAGCTTATAATACCTTTATATATATATATATAATGTAATATAATATAATTTTAAAATATCTTTTAATAAAATAGTATTAAATTATTTTTATGTCTTAAGAATATCAGTAACAAAGAAGTTGTTCAGTGCCAATTAAAAAAAAAAAAATGCCAGCCACTGCCACATTTGAGCGCATGTAGCTCATTCCCCAAATAATAGAAGGAAAAGCCCAAATGACAGGCGGAACAGTAAGTCTATTATGAAATAGGTTGGTAGTTTCCACCTTGACTTTTCCTTCAGTAATATTCGAACTTGCATGCATACATACATGCAGGTTGTTCCATTAGAAAAATCTATCTTCTGGATAGTTCTGCTAACTAGTAAAAATATATTTACTGGAAATAGCTGAAAGAAGAAATGGAGTGAGAGAGAGCTGACAAAACTGTTACACATTTTTGCTTGAGTAAGTATGAAATTGGTTTTCAAAAATTATAGATGAAGTAAAGAAAATGAAAGAAAAGTGTGGTGGTCTGACCCTGTCTGGATGCCAGGGACCCACCAAAGCCACTGTATCACTCCCCTCTTTAACCGGACAGAGGAGAGAAAAGTAAATCAAAGGGCTCGTGGGTCAAGATAAGCACAGGAAGAGATCATTTTATCAGTTGCCATCATGGGCAAAACAGACTCAACTTGAAAAAAAAAAATTAATTTAATTTATTATCAATCAAAATTGGAGAAGGAGAGGAGAAAAACTGCTAAATCTTAAAACACCTTCCCCCTACCCCTCCCTTCTTTCTGGGCTCAACTTCACTCCCACTGTCTCCACCTACTCCCCCCAGCGGCACAGGGGGATGGGAATGGGGGTTGGGGTCAGTTCATCACACGTCATCTCTGCCGCTTCTTCTTCCTAGGGAGAGGACTCTTCCCCTGCTCATGCATAGGGTCTGTCTCACGGGACACAGTCCTCCACAAACTTCTCCAATGTGAGTCCTTCCCACGGGCTACAGTTCTTCACAAACTGCTCCAGCATGGGTCCATAATTTCCACAGGGTGCAGTCCCTCAGGAGCAGACTGCTCCAGCATTGGGTCCCCTACAGGGTCACAAGTTCTACCAGCAAACCTGCTTCAGCGTGGGTTCCTCCCCCCATAGGTCCGCAAAGTCTTGCCAGGAACCTGATCTGGTGCAGGTTTCCCACAGGGTCACAGCCTCTTCCTTCAAGCATCCACCCGCTCCAGTGTGGGATCCTCCATGGGCTACAGGTGGATATCTGCTCCACCGTGGACCTCCATGGACTGCAGGGGGACAGCCTGCCTCACCATGGTCTTCACCACGGGCTGCAGGGGAATCTCTGCTCTGGTGCCTGGAGCACCTCCTCCCCCTCCTTCTTCACTGACCTTGGTGTCTGCAGGGCTGTTTTCTCTCACATCCTCTCACTTCTCTCTCTGGCTACTGAGCTACAGCCAGTTTTTTTCCTTCTTAAATATGTTATCACAGAGGCGCTTCCACTGTCGCTGATTGGCTTGACCTTGGCCAGTGGCAGACACAGGGAAAACTTCTAGCAGCTTCTCACAGAAGCCACCCCTGTAGCCCCCCCTCTACCAAGACCTTGCCACAGAAACCCAATACAAAAAGGAAGGGGGAATTCCTTTAACTTAGAAGCTAAGAATATTAAAAAGAAAGTAATTCAGTCTGAGATATCTAGTCATAGATCATTCAATACAATGTAAAGATTGATATTTTATCCTACTTTTTATAAGTATGTATAATCTAATACAGTGCAATATAATACAGTACAGTGACTTACAATATATTGTATGTAATGCAAGTATTAATTATATATAAAATTACAATATATAAATAATTGCTATATATATATAATTGCAAACAATTGTGGAGGTGTGCTCCCCCCTCGTCTCTGACTCCCCCTCCTTTGACCTCTTTCAAGTGATAACCACCTGTGGCAGTGGTGACAGATGCACCTGGCCTGTGTCTGATCCTGGAGGATGCACCCACTGGATGTGGGGGAGACAGATAACAATGCAATAGCCAAGGGCTATTGTGGAATGTGTCCACCTAAGCACAGTGGTCAGTATGCAAATATGACTATGAGCCAATTATCTTACTCCCATAAATAGTGAGCAGTCCAAGAGCCCTTTGAGCTCTCCTGCACAGCAGCGGGCTGCACGCCAGGATCTCCCCTTGAACACGGACGCCTCTCAAGGTTACTCCTCGAGGTTGAGAGATTCCTTACCACGACAGATTCTCGGTAAGTGACTAACAGCATGCTAACTTGGAAATCTTAGCTAAGTGATATAAAGGATTGATTGTGCATATATAATCCTTTAGACATAAACCGTTGACCAAGTCTGGGACTAGGATTGGATCCAGCCGCACCTAGACTCCTCTCTGAGGGAGTTTAGAAAGCAAGGGGATCTTTTCTGAACCTCATGACTCAACGGGAGGGTCTCCCTGACAGTTTTGTCTGACCCTGTCCTCTATGCAGTAAATAACAAAGTGTACCTTGCCATCGAATCTCATAAACTATTGTCGCATTTATCACTGACCTTTGTTAACTCCCTGTTTTACACCAATAAACCACATTATTTTTGCCTCCCTCTCACTCCATCCGTGACAACAATGAATATATTTCTATTAGAATCATAGAATACCAGGTTGGAAGGGACCTCAAGGATCATCTGGTCCAACCTTTCTAGGCAAGAGCACAGTCTAAACATGATAGCCCAGCGCCCTGTCGAGCTGAGTCTTGAAAATGTCCAGTCTGGCAGAGTCAACCACGCCCCTGGGAAGATTATTCCAATGGTTGACTGTTCTCATTGTGAAAAATTTTCCTCTCATGTCCGATCAGAATCTTCTCAGGATTAACTTTTCCCTGTTACCCTTTTTTCCATGTGACTCCTTGTGGAAAGAGAGTCTCCATCTTCTTTGTAGCCACCCCTTAAATACTGGTAGACAATGATAAGAGCACCTCTGAGCCTCCTTTTCTCAAGGCTGAACAAACCCGGTGCTTTCAGCCTATCCTCATATGGCAGGTTTCCCAATCCTTTGAGCATCTTGGTGGACCCCCTCCAGCTTGTTCATATCTTTTTTATATAGCAGGGACCAGAACTGAACACAGTATTCCAGGTGTGGCCTGACAAGCACCGAGTAGAGTGGGATAATGGCTCCTTTATCTCTGCTGGTGATGCCCTTGTTGATGCAACTCAGCGTCCTATTGGCTTTCTTGGACGCAGCAGCACACTGCTCACTCATATTGAGCTTCCTGTCCACCAGGACCCCCAGGTCCCTTTCCACAAAGCTGCTCCCCAGCCAGGTGAATCCCAACTACATCAGGCCACAAACAGAAATGACTCAAAATCTCCTACTGAATTTCTGAAGTCTTGAGCTAGCTTGAAAGTGGACGGTTCCTGTAGAGAAGGAATGGAGGCTAAAAATCTATTGTTATAGAGCTGCCAGATGAGGACAGAGTTAAAAGAAACACTTTGCCAACAAAGCCACATGAAGAAATTCCTGTCAAGGCCTATCCCGGTGTTAGCTAGCATAGAGTTCATTTTCTTCCTAGTAGCTGGTATAGTGCTGTGTTTTGGACTTAGGATGAGAATAATGTGGATAACACACTGACATTGTAGTTGATGCTAAGTAGTGCCAAGGACCTTGCAGCTTGTCATGCTCTACTGACTGAGAAGTCTGGAGATGCACAGTCAAGATAGCTGACCCAAACTGGCCAAAGGGGTATTCCATACCATATGACGTCTTGCTCAGTATATAAACTAGGGAAAAGCTGGTTGCGGGGCTTCTGCTCAGGGACTGGCTGGCCATTGGTCAACCAGTGGTGAGCAATTGCATTGTGTATCACTTGCTTTGTATTTTTTTATTATTATTATTATTAACATTTTATTTTGAGTTATTAAAGTGTTCTTATCTTGACCCACGGGTTTTCTTACTTTTACTCTTCTGATTCTCTCTCCCATCCCACTGTGGGGGAGTGAGTGAGCAGCTGTGTGATGCTCAGTCACCAGCTGGGATTAGACCATGACAGGGCCTCTTCTTTCCATTAGCATACAACAGTTCCCTTTCATTTGTTTTGATTCAAAGTTTTGTGCAGCCACATTATAAACTGGGTTATTAAAATAATTTGAACTGGGTAATTCTATGGAAAATTCCTGCAAAGACTGTGCAATTTAATCTTAGCCTTGAATTTCACAATTTGCAGATGAGGAGAACTAACATAGAAGTATAAAAAGGATGACATACCAATTCCATCCTATGGAGATGATTTTGAACTAGGAGAAGACACATACAGCATAGCAGTACTGGTGCAATCCAGATTAAGCATAAACACACAATCATGTTTCTATTAATTCAGTCAAGCACACAATATTGAGTTTATGTCAAAATGGTACTTGTATATTGACTTTAAGTTAACTATGGGAAAACAGTGCAAACCCTGCTTAAAATGTACTGACTCAAGTTTCTGTCTTCATTTTTTAACAAATGTAAAAACTGGTGAGTTAATTTAGAACTGACACACTTCACATCACATCAAAGATAGTATTGTTGATCTTGCAAGAAAGGTTAATGCATCCCACATAAATTTAGACATCTGAAGTGTAACTGCCTTTATCTGAGGTGTATGTATGTATGAGTACAACTCAGCTCAGCTTGAAGTTGATGTTGGCAATGGGACAGAAGAATTGCAATAGATGTATACTGATCTCCCCACATTAACTACATAGATGACACGTGCTCAAATGTAGTTATTTAAACTGTAGTCATTATAGGTAGATAAGATTAATCCAATCCTAGAGTGCTTAATCTGATTTAGGCATAAGTAATGGTATGTGGAAGGAGATTGTCTGCTTCTTTAAGGGTATCTGGTCAAAGGAGCCATAAAGACCTGACCAACGCATAAGGGAGGTCATGATTAAGAATAAACCTGTCTTGGGCACAAACTGGGGTTTCAGTTGGGAGGATAAGGAAAGGGAGACAAACACACAGAATGATAAAACCTGACCCATTAACGTTAACAAATAATAACCAGAAACAAACCTGGTCAGTCACATTAATTGATGGGCTATCAAGAAAGTGCAGGCAAATGGGACTTTGCAATGGATGAGAATGCAAACCTGGGAGTCCTGCATGCTGGAAGGGGTCAGTGGGACTCTGCCAGCTGATGAGGCAATGTTCAGGGGAAGGGGAAGCAGGGAGGAACAGAGAGGGGAGGAGGCAGGAGGGGGCATACAAGGGGCTGGTTTCTTGTAAGCACACTGGTCTGGCTGAGCCCTGAGCCTGATGACAAGAGTCTGTCCTGTTTTCTTATATCTTCCTATTAAAACTTTTCTTAACTCACTCTCACCGTAATCTCACTCTCTATCCCATATCTGTGTGTGTTGCAAGGACTCAGTGCCAGCTGCTGGTGAGACCTGTATATGTGAGTGAAATCTGGGGCAAGCTACTGAAGCCAGACCAGGCGTGCGGGTGCCCCTGACTTATGGTGTCAGCTGCTGGAGCCAACGGGGGGTTTATCCTCAAGCCACTGGAGCAGGGACAATGTGTAGCCCCGAAACCAGCTACTGGGAGTATTGGGGTGAGTGAAGCAAGTGAGGGGCTCAGAGCTAGTTGTTGGAGCGGGACTGCAGGTCACAGCCTGCGGCTGGTGTCTGGTGCCACTGCTGGGCTATATAAGATAGATTCTCAGGTCAAAAAAATCTATTCCACTGTTGTTTTAAAGCAACATTGCATATAATTTCATCAAAAAACAGATTTCAAATAGGATGCCAGAAGCCAATATCTTTAATACAAATCTTTTCCAAATTCTCTGCTTAAAATTCATGACTAGCTTATAAATTATTCCTTGTTTTTCCATTATTGTCTTTTAGCTGGAATATCTCTTTTCCTCAACAGCTTTTGCATTCCTTTAATAGAGAAATACAATACAGAGAATTCAGAGAATTCTGTATTTGTACTATATAAACATATCTATCTACCGTATTTAATTTGTTAGGTCAAGTTGTTTTAGTGTTTAAATATAAACCAGTTTAATTCCTCCATGGAGCAGAAGTGTAATTTCTCTGTACTTTCCAGTTTTTAAGGTATCTTTCCTGAACAAAGGTGATCGGACCAGAATACAGTATTTCTAAGGGAACAAAAATATAAATATTTTCTCATGTTCGTAAGAAATTCATGGGACCAAAGACTGTATCATTCTGTGATCTACTAATATCTACTAACATCTAGATTTTCTTCTGTCTGAGGAGCTCCCACCTTTCTACAGAATTTTTTACTGTTAGTTCCAAAGTATCTGATTTTGTACTGCATTATATTGCTTTTAACTCAGTTGTATTATTGCTGTCCTCTAGTTGACCCTGTTCATATTTCCTTTACATTGGCGCATCCCAGTTTTGTGTTATCAGCATATTTCCAATTATTTTGTGCACAGGTCCCTAAATAAAATATGAACAAAATATTAAGCAAAATCAAATCCACAAACAAGTCTTGTGAAATCCTGTTAATAACATCCTTCCTTACGAGTTGTTTCCTTTTCAGTACAGACTGATTGGTCCAGCTATTGTAACATTAATCTCCTTCTCTTTCATCTTAATTAATAACATCTCCCTTGACAATATATCACCTGCTCTACTGAAGTCTAGATAAAGTAGTTTAGATAAAGCATTCCCTTTGTCTAAAGAAAAAAAATTAAAAGGTTTCTTAACAAAGAAACATAAGGTTAATCTGTTACTTTGATATATCTCTTCTACTTTTTATCTGCTTTTTATTTAATTCACTCTCTTCAATGTCATTAAGTAACTTTTTCTTTCCAAATTTAGCCATTGCACTCACACTTTCCCTCATGTTTTAATCTGTATGTAATACAGCTAACACACTTTCTGTTTTTCTATAAAAATGAACCATGTTTGATTTTGTTGCATTACTGGACATACTGATTCCATGAGTTCAGGTAGCAATTATTTCAGAATTCTGTAATGAAGAAATATCTGGTCTCTCTGACATAAACAATTGAGACCATTGAGGTTAACCTCCTCACCGGATGTTTCATTTTCCATCATGCATCAAGACATTTGATGACCTATCCTGCATATCACCAATGTTAGAGTTTTGGGTTTTTTTAATTTTCATTTTTTTTAAAACTGAATTCAAATATTTTGTCATACTTAGATGAGATTATATTTGAGAAGGAACCCTACATAGTGAAGAGCTAATTATTCATTAATATTTTCTGGTTTGTACTTTTGCGAGGTTTTTTTATTTCTTTGTCCCCATAGCTTTTCTGAAAATTATCCCAGACAAGGTGGATAGGAGTCTATAGTAACTGCTGTATTTGATAGGACTCCAAATGACAAAATTTTAAAAGACAAAGCCATTAACTACTAGCTTAAACAATATTGGACCCTGTGTCCAAAGAGTCTTTACTGGTTGGGCAGCTGTCAGCAACTGGTGGTAGGTTCAGCCTTCGTTGCTCCTATATTAGCCTGATTGCTCAATTGTGATCTTCAGGCTTTCTGTTTATCTCTTTATGTCCATGTTGGGGTTTTTACAGGGGTTTTGAGGGGGGTTGTTTGGGGTTTTTTTGTTTCTCTTTTCTGTAATCCTTTAGCTGCAGATTGTCTCCATACTAGCAATTTTACTTCTGTCTGCAATTTTATATTTCTTGCATGGATCTCTGTCAAAACTAGGCCTTGGGTCACTGACAGCTCAACCTCTGGGAGGAGGGAAAGGTAGTTTTACAGTATAATTAATTTTATCAGTAAGCAGAAATAGACATAAAGGAAATCAGATGAATCATACTTTCAGAGTGATTGACTACCTTTTTCCTTCAACTATACATGATGGGTAGGGCAAACAGCTAAGAAGCAGGTATCGGCATCAGGGACATCTAAGTCAGGTGAGAGGAAATCTCTTCAAGCTCTCTGCCTCTAACCCTTCAAAAGAAATGACCACTGTACACTTAGAAAAGAACCACTCACTCTGCACATGTTCTTGCCACTTTAAACATAGCCATTTGTGAGTGTTCTCTGTTAACTGTTTATATCTTCAGGATTAAATAATAGCTGTAGTCTGTAACACAGCATTTTAGCAGATTGAGACTAGGTGGGCAGTACTTGAAAGGATCCTCAAAGGTCCTAAACACATTCCACTAATCTCTTTCCACTAGAAAAGTTAGGAGTGCCTGTACGTTAAGCAAAAAATCTGTAGGTGCAAATTGGATTATGCATTAGGCAGAACTGATCCAACTCTGACCTTCACATATGACAGAAGTCCTGCCTTGTTATAGGGTATCTCTCATACTGTGATCTATCCATAGGCTTTAAATTTTAGGACAGTACTTTTCAGGTTATTTTTTCAGAAATTAAAGATAAACTGATAATTCTGGAAGCAAGTACATTTTTAATTTGAAAATTAAACCAAGACTGTGATGCTAATTTTGTCGCTGAAAATACTATTACAATCTGCAATCTGCAGAATCAGTGAACTATTTAGAAAGTGATGTGCTAGAATCAACTTAAAAATACAGTAATACAGTATATGTTGTTAATATAAAATAAAATTGAAAACATAATTTGAGAAAGTTTAAAGAGCTATCACTGCTAGTATTTTTCCCTCTGAGTACCAGATCTTTAATCACTATCAACTGGCTGTAATCTTCTGTAACTTTAGTCAAGATTATACTTCACTTCTGGACACACAGAGGTCCAGACTGTAGAGGGCTTTGTGTAATCATGTTAAAACAAGTAAAAAGACAGAATTTTTATAGCATTGTAAAAGGTCTGTGTGATGGGAAAATAACGAGCAAAAGCTTAAAACTGAAAACTCCATTAAAGCACCATTAAAATTATTGAGTGCTTCATCACTGATTTCAGTGGCTCCAAGATGTTAAAAAAACCCCTGCAAACTAATATCAATATCTTAATCATCTTAATCAAAATTTCAAGAGAAAAGCCGAGTTTATAAGCATAAAAAGAGTTTGCAGTTATTAAACCGAAATGCAGCCAGTGGCTTCTCCGTTAAGGTTAATGTGAACTTTTTTCTGGTGGGTTTTTTTTTTTTTTCTTTACCAGTATGAAAATCAGTAGTAATACAAAAAAGTTATAAATAGCAACATTATTGTTGTCCAAAATGTATCCCAAGGTTACAGATATGTGCCATTCAAAACCTCGAAAAAAAGTTTCAACAAAAATTATCAAGTCAATACCAGTACTATTTTTGTGGAGATTTGGAGAGCATTTATTTGTTTATTGTTTTGAAGGCTTGGAATGGGGACTGACATTTCTCTGAAAAGTTGAAGATTATGCTACTATAGAAAGAAAAGAAAATGAAAATTATGATTAGCTATTGAATTTGGCCAGTGTAATATCATTATTCAAGTTGCACAAAGCATAATAATAAAGCAGTGCTGCTGGGGAACAGTTACCAGATTCTCATGTGGCACAGTATCCTCAGCACTCTGCTTTATGTTGCTTTCTAACTCTTTACTGGCACACCGATGCATGTGTGTGCTGACATGTAAGCCACAAGGGTAACAGTCTCAGGATGTGTGAAGCCCCCTTATGTATTTCATGACTATAGCTCCTGAAGGAGCTGGTTGAAATGACTCCTGTCATATCTTATTCCTATGATTCTCAACAAGAAATACAACATTGAGTTATTGAATCTCTAAATAACCCATAGTGTCATAATTGATTAGATCTATCTCATGGCATTTTTCATATGAAAGTCTTATTATATTATCCATCATATTACACATGATTACTGATCATTAGTGATTTTGATGGTCATTTTTTCTCTGAATTCAAGGAGTTCTGTCTTTCCATATATATGTGTATGCATACGTAAAAATATGTATGCATACTTGTAACTTTATATATGTGTGTATACAGTTTTTTTCTCTCTCTCTTTTTGTGTGAATGTGAGTGCATGGGCATACAAATTCTTTCTCTAGAAATATCAGTGAAAGGACAAGTCAGCTTGCCATAAATGGTTAAATAAAATCTTCCAGGTTTCAATTAAAGTAATAGGAAAAAAAAAAAAAAAAGAGTTAATAGCTTGACCAGCTCATCTCCCTGTAGACCTGTTCTCTACAGAGCATTTTGTAGTGACTTAGCTCAGAGGGACTCCTTCTTATCCTAACTTACTGTATCTGAAAGTCATTATAATAGATCTCAGTCTGAAAGCACTACTGCACAATCTGTTACATTCTGTGGGCCAGAAGGGAAATAATACAACACAGAGGTAAAATATAGTTATCATCTGTATTTACAGTAATGGAAACAATATATAGGGCATTAGAGCATTCAAAAAATTTCTGTGGAAGCAAGCTGGCTGTACTTTCCTTTGAGGACACTTATCAAACAATTTATTATCAATATGAAAGGACAAAAATATGCAGTGTCATTGATGTCTCCAGACAAAAAGGTCCTAATAGCAAAGTTCCACAGTGAGTGTTCTTTATTGGGAAGGAATATTTGTATTTCACTTATAAAACACATCAGTACTCAACATTCATTTCTGAATTAATATAAGTGCTGGCAATTTCTTAGAGTATTTTTTCAGTTCTTGTGTGTATTTTAATAATTTGCTATGACTCTCTGGTTGTAAATACTCAAACCACTGCTGCAAATAATATCAGCTCAGGGTCTGGATATTATAATTCATATATAGTGTTACTTTGAGCAAAGACATTGCAGAACAAAGAAATTGTTTGAATTCAATTCCTTTGTATTTCCATAAAGAAACCACTCACAAGCCCTCAAACCTTTAACCCAGAGTCTAAGAGGGTGGTTCCATTCTTCAGTCCCTATAATAAAGTTACATGACATAAGGTATGTCAGAGAATATTTTGTTTAAGACGATTGTGATATCCATGCCTGTTGATGAGATACATGAAAAGTAATTTTTTTTTATAAGTATTTTTTTTGTACAGTGACAGGTGTAAAACTAACAAAATATCTTTTATTGTCTAAAATACTGTGAACAAGCACAAGGGATAAATCTGTTAAATAAGTTGTCATTTCTACATTTTCAGTTCTGAGACTGGAATCATGCTCTAAACAAAAATAAACATTAGAAGAAAGAGAAGGAAAATAAAACTAAGAGCAGCACAGAAGAACAGTTTTGAATGTAGTGATATTTTAATTTTAACTGATTTTTAGTTACAGTTTCTAAAAAAGAATATTAAAATCAAAAAAAGAAAAAAGCATCTTCCAAGCCACTGTATGTTAATGTTTTCCCAAATCCATTACCATTAACATAGACTTCAATTAAGTTTGGAAATTTTGGCTGCTTTGGGCAAATAATAATTTTTGTATGTTAGTGAAATAACTCCAGATTGTGGTTTTGGTTTGGGTTGGGTTTTTTCCCCCTTTCTTCCATTATCATAAATCACAAGAATGTAATTTTCTCTTCTTATTCTGACACATTTTCTTGACAGTTATGGTAGTCAAGGTTTAATGAAATACTGATATTTTTATTTTACTTTTATTAAATGCTTATTTATTGTACCCAAAGTTCAGACAGGCAGACATTTATAACCACACAAAAAGAACAACTTACCAAAGTCTTCCTCTTAGAATTTTTCTCCCCTCTTCAGCTTCATCAGACCACCAGCAGTGGTTGCATGAGACAGAGAGACAGACAGATTGATTGATTGATTGATAGATCAATAGATAGATAAAAAACAGATTGATAGAGAGACAGATATTCATAGAATCATAGAATCATAGAATGTTTTGGGTTGGAAGGGACCACTAGAGGTCATCGAGTCCAACCCCCCTGCAGTCAGCAGGGACACTGCTAACTAGATCAGGCTGCTCAGAGCCCCATCCAACCTGGCCTTGAATGTTTCCAGGGATGGGGCCTCCACTACCTCTCTGGGCAACCTGTTCCAGTGGTTTACCACCCTCATTGTAAAGAATTTTTTCCTTATATCTAGCCTAAACCTACCCTGATTTAGTTTAAAACCATTACCCCTTGTCCTAACGCAGCTGGCCCTACTAAAAAGATTTTCCCCCTCTTTCCTATAGGCCCCCTTAAGGTATTGAAAGGCCGCAATCAGGTCTCCCCACAGCCTTCTTTTCTCTAGACTGAACAAGCCCAACTCTCTCAGCCTGTCCTCATAGGAGAGATGCTCCAGCCCTCGGATCATTTTAGTAGCCCTCTTCTGGACCCTCTCCAACAGTTCCATGTCCTTCCTGTGCTGAGGGCTCCAGAGCTGGACGCAGTACTCCAGGTGAGGTCTCACCAGAGCTGAGTAGAGGGGCAGAATTACCTCCCTCGACCTGCTGGCCACGCTTCTCCTGATGCAGCCCAGAGTACAGTTGGCCTTCTGGGCTGCCAGGGCACATTGCCGGCTCATGTCCAGCTTTTTATCCACCAGCACCCCCAAGTCCCTCTCGGCAGGGCTGCTCTCAATCCTTTCTTCCCCCAGCCTGTATTGATACTGAGGGTTACCCCGTCCCAGGTGCAGGACCTTGCACTTGGCCTTGTTGAACCTCATGAGGTTTACACAGGCCCACCTCTCCAGCCTGTCCAGGTCCCTCTGGATGACATCCCGTCCTTCTGGTGTGTCAACCGCACCACTCAGCTTGGTGTCATCTGCAAACTTGCTGAGGGTACACTCGATCTCACTGTCCAAGTCATTGATGAAGATGTTGAACAGCACCGGTCCTAGTACGGACCCCTGAGGGACACCACTCGTCACCGGTCTCCATCCGGACATTGCGCCGTTGACCACTACCCTCTGGATGCGACCATCCAGCCAGTTCCTTATCCACCGAACAGTCCACCCATCAAATCCATAGCTCTCCAATTTAGAGAGAAGGATGTTGTGGGGGACCGTGTCAAAGGCCTTGCAGAAGTCCAGATAGATGACGTCCGTTGGTTTTCCTTTATCCACCATTGACGTCACACCGTCATAGAAAGTCACCAGGTTCGTCAGGCAGGACTTGCCCTTGGTGAAGCCATGCTGGCTATCTCGAATTATCTCCCTGGCCTCCATGTGCTTTAGCAAAGATTCTAGGAGGATCTGCTCCATGATCTTCCCAGGCACAGAGGTGAGGCTGACAGGTCAGTAGTTCCCAGGGTCTTCCTTTCTCCCCTTTTTGAAAATGGGCACAACGTTGCCCTTCTTCCAGTCACCAGGGACTTCACCTGACTGCCATGAGTTTTCAAATATCATGGAGAGTGGCTTGGCGACTACATCGGCCAACTCCCTCAGGACTCTGGGATGCATCTCATCAGGTCCCATGGACTTATGTGCATTCAGGTTCCTCAGGTGGTCATGAATCTGATCTTCTCTTACAGTGGGAGGGGTTTTGCCCTCCCAGGCCTCCTCATGCCATCCATCAACTCGGGAGGGGTGAGGAGAGAGTTTGCCAGTGAAGACTGAGGCAAAAAAGTTGTTGAGTACCTCAGCCTTCTCCTCATCTGCTGTTACCAGCCTGCCAGTCTCGCTCATCAGCGGGGGTACACTCTCTTTAACCATCCTTTTCCGGCTACAGTATTACAGTACTTCTATTGATAAATGCATAATATTTCTGACCATGTAATTTACATCTTCAGGTAATCCAATGATCCAAAAGGAAGCAGCAGGTTTCAATAAAATAGATTTATTATAGAAAACATCTGGGCTGCATTCTACCTATTTCTCCACCAATACTGTGGGTTAATTAAAAAAAAATTTATGTGCTTATGCTCCTCCCTCTATAACATTTACCAGGTATTTCTTTCACCTGTGAGGATTATAATATACGAAATATCTACCAAAATGTCCCATTGTCTTTAGTCATTGCATATTTTCACAGGACATGAGAATAGAAACAAGTATTTGGATATGGTCACTTGACAACCAGATGACATTTCAGCTTTATAAGTAACAAATGTGAACTATAGGTAATGAAGTGTGAGGACTTGAAAAGGCTATAGGTCAAAATATTTTTTTCCTTGAAAGACAAGTAGTATTAAAAATGGTTGTCTCCCGCCTGTTGGAATTTGCTATTAAACAACCTTCCAACTGAATCAGCATGGTAGTCTCAGGAACATTATTGTGTTTCATCACAAATTTACCAGACTAAATACAAAAGAAAGGCCTATAACAGAGTGTGAACAGGCTATTTCAGGGTTTAGTGCATCATATGATGTACTACAACTTAAAGTATTCCAAGCAAAATAGTCATTCACCAACACAATTCTTAAAAAAAACCAAACCCCATATTTTCAGAAACTATTCATGTAAAATTTTCATTGTCCTGCTCATTGTCCTATTCAGATTCCACAGAATTTTACCATCATTATTCTAGCTTTGGGTGATGGGGGTTGTCATAAAGAAAAAAAAATAGTTAACTTTAAAAACAAAATCCCAAAAGAAAAGAAGTAGGTAAATAAATGTTGTGAAAACTATTGCCAGAAAAATACCGTTTGTTTAATTTTATTTTATTTAAACAGTAAAACACTGAAAGCTTTCCTTTGACAATGATAGGTCTACAAACTAAGAATGCTGTTTTTAACTGTAGTCAGTCTTTATTTAATTATTTTTAATATTTATAATTTAGAAAAATTTTTGTGTTCTGTGATTATTCTATTTCAGTCCAAAACACCAACTTCACTATGGAATAGAATATAAAAATGAGAGGAAGGCCAGTATTTTTACATTAATAACTATAACAAACAAAAGTTTTCACCACTGACAGTCATAGAAGGGCTTTATTTACATTTATATTTAAAAATTATGCTTATAGTCTAGAAAGTATTTTACAGCTCATTTTGAAGAAAAAAAATGCTCAAGTCCAATCATCTTCAGAGATTCTGATTGCCCTTTTTTAATTTCAAAGTGAGTGCTCCAAAAAGTGATATGAGCCCAAGCTTGTGAACTCTACACTTTGATTAATACGGAACACCTAGATAGCCAAAAATACCAAATGTACAAGTTCAGGGAAGAAGCCAACCCCTTTCAGCAAAGGTAAGACTTGCAAGTCAGCTACAAGGTATAGTATTTCATGTGTCTTGAAGTAATATGACTTTTTTCTTTTCTTTTAGTGCTAATAACAAATAGCACTGACGTGTTAATATGTGGTTTGTCTAATAAATTTGCATACTCTACTTGACTGTCATCAAGGGATTGCATTACCCATTCTGATTAGTGAGCAGAATGTCTAAGCTAATTTCTATTATTAAAAAGCTAGTTGTCTACTCTAAGCTAATGGTCAAGTCTCCTCATATAGTCAAGAATAAGAGTAAAAGAACTATATCTAAGAGGCAACAGAGCCTACCTTTCTTAGACATTTATTTTAGCAGTAGATAAAGTTATATGAGTCAAGTCACATGTTAGGTGCTTAATTTTCAGATATTCCTTCTCTGGTAATGAAATAAAAGCTTCCATCTGGACGTGAAAAATTTGTAATTTAGTTGAAAAAAATAAACTTAGGAGGTGAACATAAGCAGATCTAAGGAATGAAAGACGGAAACTGTGGTTTTGCATTTGAACTAGGATAGCATGAAAGCTTGAAGGAAAGAAGAAATTAGTAGCAGATACAATAATTTCACTAACTGTGTAACTGTATTTATATGTACTGTAAACAGTGACATTGATTAAAGAAAACAAATATTATTGAATAGTGCTGATTTTACAAAATTAAATTTTTAGCCAAAAAAATAATTTGGCAGGAGCAACCACTGTAGCTTAAGATCTGAAGGCATTCATCCATAATAGACTCTATTTCTGTTTGTTGGACCTATACATCTTACTCCTAACCTACTTTCATGATATGCAAAAATGGTTTACTACCCAGTTCTAAACAGAGATTATACTTAGAATTTTAATTACTAGGGTGGTGGAACTTCAGTGTAAACAGAATCTATTGAATCAATATTTAAGAAATAATAAATAATCTGTACTATTAAAAGCAGAAAAAATACGGAACACAGTGAAGAAATAATGTCACATACACTGTTATGTCCCTAAAAGCAAAACAGATTAACATCAAGATAGTGATTAGTTTGATTCTGCTTAGTTGGGCAGAACATTGTTTACGGTCTTCTGTACTCAAAAATTTACATTTTTAATCAATGTTTAATCTAATTATCTGGTATCATCACATATTAAATTATTATAGAAGCATAGAATGGTTTGGGTGGGAAAGGATTTTTAAAGATCATCTAGTTCCAACTACCTTATCATGGGCAGGCACATCTTTCACTAGATCAGGTTGCTCAAAGCCCAGTCGAGCCTGACTTTGAGCATTTCCAATAATGGGACATCCACAGTTTCTCTGGCAACCTGTTTCATTGTTTCCCACTCACATCATAAACAACTTCTTCCTTATATCTTATCTAAAACAACCCTCTTTTAGCTTAAAACCATTGCCCTGTGTCCTGTCACTACAGGCATTGATAAAAAGTCTTTCTTTGTCCTTCTTATAAGTCCCCTTTTAAAACTGAAAAGCTGCAAGAAGGTAACCCTGGAGCCTGAACAACCCCAACTTTCTCAACCATTCTTCATAGGAGAGGTGATCCAGCCCACTGATCATTTCCATGGCCCTCCTCTGGACCTGCTCCAGCAGGTCAAAGTCTTTCTTGTTCTGGGGGCCTCAGAGCTGGATGCAATACTCCAGGTGGGATCTCACAAGAGTGGAGTAGAAAGGGACAATCTCCTCCCTCAACCTGCTGTACACACTTCTTTTCATGCAGCCAGGATATGAATTTCTTTCTGGGCTCCAAATGCACATTTCCAGCTCATGTTAATTTTTCATCCACCGGTATTATGCTGGTTTTGGCTGGGGTAGAGTTAATTTTCTTCACAGCAGCTAGTATGGAACTGTGATTTGGATTTGTGCTGAAAATAGTGTTGATAATACAGGGATGTTTTTGTTACTGGTGAGCAGTGCTTACACAAAGTCAAGGCCTTTTCTACTTCTCACACCACCTCACCAGCAAGGAGGGTGGGGGTACTCAAGAAGCTTGGAGGGGACACAGCTGGGACAGCTGACCCCAACTGACCAAAGGGATATCCCATACCATATGACGTCATGCTCAGCATATAAAGCTGGGGGAAAAAGGAAGGGGGGACATTCGGAGTTATGGTGTTTGTCTTCTCAAGTAACCGTTACGCATGATGGAGCCCTGCTTTCCTGGAGATGGCTGAACACCTGCCTGCCAATGGGAAGCATTGAAGGAATTCCTTATTTTGCTTTGCTTGTGTGCACGGCTTTTGCTTTATCTCAACCTATGAGTTGTCTCACTTTTACCCTTCTGATTCTCTCCCCCATTCCCTGGCGGGGGGCGGGGGGAGTGAGCGAGCAGCTGCATGGTGCTTAGTTGCTGGCTGGGGTTAAACCACAATGAGGATCCACAAGTCCTTCTCTGCAAGGCTGTTCAATCCATTCATCCCCCAGCCTGTTTTGTTACTGGTCATTTCCCCAACCCAGGTGGAGGACATTGCTCTTGGCCTTGTTGAACTTCATGATATTCATATGGGTGCACTTTTACTTAAAATGTTACCAGTGTTAACTACCTTTCATTATGCTTTTTTCCTCATTTCTTCTTATCATTGGACTATTTATTTTCTAAACACAAAGTGTTTCAGCTTTCATCAGCATGCAGATTCTGAATCTTATTTCTTTTTGGAAATACTAGTTTTGCCTTTGCTGCAACACAAAACTCATTATGTTTTCTGCCATAATCATCTTTTCCTCTACAGTAATGAAATCTATCATTTATTGCCTTTATGCTTATCTTAATCATATATTTGTAATATAATTATGCCAGGATTCTCATTTCTCATACATCTGATGACTTATAAGAAATAAAGTATTATCTTTACCTATTAATAACATTCCTATGCAGAGAGTAATATGGAAAATAATGGAAACATAATTTGGCTACCAGCATCTTGATAATGGTGAGGAACTTGTTTCTGCCAAAGTGAGCTACTTTTCCGGTGATATCATTGCAGTCAAGGGGAATCTGCTTGTGTCTTTAGTATTACTAAAATACTTGCATTTTTTTTATGCTAGGAGGACCTTTTCATGCCATACATACTTCCTGAATAGAAAGAGTGAGTTTTTTAAAAAGTTATTCAACAAAGCATAGAATTTGAAACTGTGATAATAAACAAATGGTGAAAAAAGGAGTGAGAAATTCCCTTCCTTTTTCCTCATTCCAAAACAGAAGAATAACCTAGAAAAAAAGCTCTGCTATTAAAAATATTAACCCTACCAGGAAAACATGATCAGGTTTGAGAGTGTTGAGATCCTGAAGATCAAGGGCCTGAAAAGCTAAAGTTCTTCTTGTTTAAGAAACACTGTAAGTTTCTTTGGATAGTTCAGTGAACTCTAGCCCATCCTAGGACTTTCCCTTGAGAAATTGTATTCTAGAGGCAGAGTCTATGAATCATTCTCTGAAGCAATGATCAATGACTAAGAAGTCAAGTACAAATCCCAGCTCCAGCAGTAATTATCAGGCTGTCTCATTTATTAAGTTTGCCAATACCCTGGCCAAAACCAATGAATGAGTTATAATCTAAGATAATTTTAATTTCAAAGGTCAAGTAGATGCTGTGAAATGCAGTTTTGACTGTAACAAGGTGAAGAAATCTCATAATTTTTAGATACAATATTTCTGGAAATATAATTTATTTAATCTTTCTGATTTTTATTTTTTTTTTTGCTTCTTATTATCTATTTGTTTTTTTGTTATATATTAAAATCAATGACAATATCAAGAACTTTGCCCATATTTTAATTTTCTCCTAGCAAAAATATTATCAGAACCTTCAGTTAATTAAGAGCAAACAATGACCTGATAATATCAGACTACAAAGGATACAACTACAATTTATACTACCTTGGTATGAAGCAGAGAAGTTAAGTTACAAGCACTCCTGCAAAAAAAGGGGAATCAAACAAAAGAATTAAAATAAACCTAAAATATGTTCCTTTCAAAGAACAAAAGAATTCTTAAATGAATACTAACACTATTCTGAGATGGTGCTTCAACGTGTAAGCATACCAAAGCAATCTGTAGTATTAAACTCAAGTAGTTTTTCATGTTTGTATTTCATATTTTTTTTCAAAACCTTTCTTTTCCATAGTGTAAATAAAAAGCTGATACAACTAGTCAATATGAAGCATTTTGCAGTGCAAACCTTTTGTTGACATGTGTATTGGGTTTGCATGGCAAGGTTTTGGTAGTGGGGAGGGGCCTACAGGGGTGGGTTCTGTGAGAAGCTGCTAGAAGATTTCCCTGTGTCTGACAGAGCCAACGCCAGCCATCTCCAAGGCAGACCCACCGCTGGCCAAGGCCAAGCCAATCAGTGACAGTGGTAGCACCTCTGTTATAATATATTTAAGAAGGAAAAAGACCTGCTGTGGGACAGTAACCAGAGAGAGAAGATAAGTGAGAAGATGTGAGAGAAAACAGCTTTGCAGACACCAATGTCAGTTCAGAAGGATGGGGAAGAGATGCTCCAGGTGCCAGAGCAGAGATTCCCCTGCAAGCCCGTGGTGAAGACCATGGTCAGGCAGGCTGTCCCCCTGCAGCCCATGAAGGTCCACAGTAGAGCAGGTATCCACCTGCAGCCCTGGGTGGACCCCACGCCAGAGCAGGTGGATGCCTGAAGGAGGCTGTGACCCCGTTGGAAGCCTGCACTGGAGCAGGTTCCTGGCAAGACCTGTGGACCTGTGTGGACATGAGACCAACTTGGAGCAGTTTTGCTGGCAGGACTTGTGAACCCCCAGGGGACCCATGCGGGAGCAGTCTGTTCCTGAAGGACTGCACCCTGTAGAAAGAACCCACGCTGGAGCAGTTAATGAGGAACTGTAGCCTCTGGGAAGGACTCAGGCTGGAGAAGTCCATGGAGGACTGTCTCCTGTGGGAGGGACCCCATGCTGAAGCAGGGGAAGAGTGTGAGGAGTCCTCCCCCTGAGGAGGAAGGAGCGGCAGAGACAGTGTGAGATGAACTGCCCCCAACCCCCATGCCCCGTCCCCCTGCGATGCTCAGGGGGAGGTGGTAGAGAAAATAGGGGGTAAAGTTAAGCCTGGAAAGGAGGGAGGGGTAGGGGGAAGGTGCTTTAAGATTCAGGGGGTTTATTTATTCTCTGTTTCTCTGAGTAATAAATTAAGCTAATTTCACCAAGTTGAGTCTGTTTTACCCATGACAGAAATTGGCGAATGATCTCTCCCTGTCGTTATCTCAACCCTTGAGCTTTTCAATATATTTTTCCCTCCCCTGTCCAGCTGAGGATGGGAGTGATAGAGCAGCTTTGGTGGGCACCTGGCAACCAGCCAAGGTCATTCAACATCACAACATGTTCGGGACAAAACACTAAATAGTCATCACTGTACTTGTGAAAATATATACAAGTACATGAATCATGATAGAAGTTTTACCAATAAGCTGGGATTCTCAGTTTGTATTTTGGCTACTCTGAAAAGAGTAGCTTGACTTTTAAAACTGTTGAAAGGAGGATTGTTTGTTAACTAAACATTGAAGCATGAAGGTGAAACCTTTCCTGAGCCATACATTTTCTTAGAAACCTTAGGAATAACTCTCTGTCACAAGCAAAGCCTTGTTTATTTATGTAGAGCATTTGGTATATCACACCCTTACAGAAAAAGTAATTATTAGAAATGGATGGATCCCATCATAAAAAGCACAACTGCTTGATGGAATTCCCTTTCATATATTTTAGTCCTTTATAATGGTGAGTGTTCTGGCCTCCAAATCAGTAACAGCAAATTCTTGCCTTTCATTCTCGGCCCTTGCAAAAAAAAGATATTAAAATAATCTTTTTTACTCTTACCTCAAGATACACAGTTGCAGAATTCAACCATGTGGCTTATTTTAATCTTAAGGCAAATTACACATACATGTTTCCCAAAGAATTTAGGAAACATCTACATGCATGACAAGTTAGTTGGTGTTATTGTATAGTATACTTGGGATTTAGGATATTTGTTTCTTCTTCTTTTTCTGAACTATGATATTTCATGATGGCATGTTCTCCTGATAATGACAAGCACAAACAATTGCATGTGTTACTAAAGATTGTAATCTAGGAACAGCAAGCCACATACTTTCTCTGTCCATCTCCACAAAAACATCACTCTTCCTAAATCTATTATCTCACATTTACTATACACTACCTATTTCTCCTCTGTTCCTAAGACTTTCAAACCTGTAGTTCTCTCATCAAACTATTATCTTCATATATACCTCACTAGAATATACCACTGTTAGTCTGTTATCTCTTTACAGTGCCATTCTACTTTCTTCATCCACTTAAACAAAGATGCAAGTTAATTCTCCTAATGTTCTACTGTGTCCCCAGACATCATACCTCCTAAGTTCCCACTGCCCTGCTGTTTTGAAGATGAAAAGGCCTGTAGTAGGTTACTAATAACCATGACTACCTTGCAAGGGTGAATAAATGAGAACTTGAGTTTTCAGCCATTGATTAACTTTGAAGGGGACAGTCACTCAATATCAGCTGTGTGAACATCTTAACTACACAACAATTGATCATTGCGTGATTTATCATCACTGTCACTGTCTACTGTTGTTCATCTGTTACACACAGGAAGAACTGTTTGGAGATTTAGAAGATGACATTATCTACCAAGTGAGCAAAATGTGGTAGGCCAAGCAAGATCAAATGCAAAAGATAGAATATACTATTCTGTGGCTTATAAGCCTCCAGTTCCTTATTTGTTTTGAAAACTTGCATGACAATAGTGAAGCTTGTACTCAGATCCTCATCTCTTGCAACTGACTTATCACATTCCCTTTCAGTACACTGTCCCTTGCTGTTCATATAGTCACAGCATTAATAGGTCTTTAAATCTATCTTCACCTAAAGCATAGCATGCTCTAGGTGAACCTGCTTTAGCAGGAGGTTTGGACTGGATGATGTCCCGAGGTCCCTTCCAACCCTTGCCATTGATTCTGTGATTCTGTGATAACATAAATACACTGCATTTCCCATTATTAGCTTTAAATTCCCTTATTTTTATTCTCTGGAATACTTATTTGGAAAACAGAGTTGCTCCGCATCATTGATGTACCATAATTTTGTGATTTATAAAGACTTTCAGGTGATAGTTTATAACAAATGCAGAGGGAAATAACACCGTCCTTTTCTATGCTTCTCAAACTGTGATAAAGAAAGAAGGAAACTAAGCACTGTTTGCTTTGACTAGCAATATGCATAACTATTTGTTTCCTTCCTCTCTCAGAAATGGTTGAAGTTCCATCGGCATTGTGTGAATGAAAAATCCCGGTTTACTGACTGTTGTCAGATCACCCCTTTTTCTAACATCTACCATGGGAATTTTAAAAAAGGATTTGAAATATATGTTCCTACATAAAACAAAACAGAAGTGACAAGTCTTGTTTTTTAACTCATTATATCAGCTGGAAGAATATATGTGAAAATCTGAGCTTCTGAAGAATATTTTCATATTCTTCATATTCTTCATATTTTCATTTGGGGGTGGGGTAGAGAAAAAGCAGAGGGATCACTTTAGGGAAAGATATTTAAGAAAGAGCAAAATAAGCTAGACAGAGAGAGGAGGAAGGAACAGAAAGACTGAGAAGTGGCAGAGGGAATACGAAGGTCAGATAAGGAGGAGAAGGAGAAGTTCCATGGTGCTGGAGCAGATATTTCATTGTAGCTTGTGGAGAGCCTACACTGGAGCAGTTTTCCTGACAGGAACAGTAGCCTGTACAAGAACCCAAGCTGGCTGACCTTTTTTTCCTGAAGGACTAATTGTATATCAAGTTAATAATATGAGGCAGGGCAGAGGAAAAGATGCTCTGCTAAAATTCTCAGAGAACACAAATGATGCTGGCGGAATATTGTGAACAGGGTCTGCTAAATGAGCCTGATTTTTTCTAGACACAGGTATTATGTCTGGCCCTGAATGGAAAGGAAAATCCTTGCAAAGAAGAAACCCCCCTATCATATATATTAAAAGTAAGTGCATTTTGGTGGAGTATCTTAATATTCCCTGAGGCTGAGAAAAGCTCAAATATGAAAATGGCTATGCTATGCAACAGCTTTACCATGTTGATGTTAACATGGTTTATCCTTGATGTAAGGTCTAGAGTTTTTTACACTGAAGTACTGCTTAGGCACTGTTTGCCACTTGTCTTACAGAAATACTATACAGATATTGTTTGCTACTTGTCTTTTTAGTTCAGTGGTAGTCTTTGTAGTTCAGATTCTCAAAAATTATCATATAAATGTCACATGCCATTATGAGGGCAGGAAGAAACTGAAAATATCTAGAAACACAAGAATAGATAAGAAAGGGTAGTGAGTGAAAGCAAGGAGATAAAAGAATTCACATAGGCTTCTGGAAATGTCACTGCAATTTCCAGGATAAATTTTTTTCTTTCTGGAATAGCAAGCAGAAATGCTAAAAAAAAAAAAAAAAGTGAGCAAAAGAGCAGCTTTGAAATTGTCTATATTTATAGATGTTTACAAACTTAAAGCAACATGAAGGACAAGCCATTTATGAACCTATCCTGATTAAGTTTGAAGATGATAGTAAGATTGCAAAAACTGAAAAACATCACTTTAACATGTCAAGAATTTGAAAGAGAGAATAATTTTTAGCAGAATCTGAGGAAATGGAGTTAAACATGAAATTGTGGAGAGCATGTGCTCACTTTGCTGAGACCAGGCTGTAGAAAATATTGGATTAAAATAAGAAACAAGCCTTCTAAGGGTTTTGAAATAAAAAACCAAAAAGCAAATTGTATTTGCCAGGCTGCAAGACAAAAGCAGATGAAACAGTGATTCAAGGTAAAATAAGTAAAGGTAAAACAAGGTGATTTCCCAGTGTACAGGGCTAGCAATCACGAGACTAATAGGGAGAAGCTGAAGAAAAAATAAACCTGAAAATTGTGAAGAGAAGTTTGAAAATGACAAATAACAGAAGCAATTCTATGCCTTATCAATATCTTTCCTGTGGATATCTGTATTTCCAGGAAACAGGGCTAGTTTGCAAAAACTGCCAAAAGGGACAGGCTCTAATCAAAAAAGACTTTGTGCAGTAGAAAATATTTCATCATTACTTTGCAAAGCAGCAGCATAAGAGAATAAATATTGTTTGGAACTGCTCAAAATACAGATGTATCAACTGGATGGAATCTTTATTCCACACAGGGGGACATGTAACTACTTCTGAACTGCACACAAGTGCCTATCTTAATGTAATATCTTGAGTTACATTAAGTGGTTTGAAGAAAAAAAAAATGTTTTGAAAACAGGCAACCAACAATTTAATTACATGATAAAAAGGCTTTTCTACAGTGGATATATGTGAAAAAGATGCAAAAATAAAATTAAATATCAAAAATATATTTGTTAGTCTTTTGAGAAATGGATTACATCATCAGTTGCTGAAAATATCCTAGTTGGTCTGATCGAGAGAGGTCAAGAAACTTCTATACTTATAATATATTTATAATATAGATAAGACTATGATTTTAAATGTGCAGATAAATAAATAGGTAGACAGACAGATTGATCTTCGTGTCATAATACTATACAAAATATTTGTATAACGTTTCTATGCTATCAGTGTGATGATGTATGTATGATATTATCGTTTTTATTATAAAGGACAAGAAAGTCATCAGAAATATCAGCATGGACTTACCAAGGGAAAGCCATGCTTGACTAACTTGATAAGTTTCTATGATTAAATGACTGGTGTGGTAGGTGATGAGAGACAACAGTGGATATTGTGTACTTAGATTTCACTAAGGCTTTTAACACCGTCTCCCATAAGATCCTCATAGAGAAGCTGAGGAAGTATAGGCTGGACACTGAGGTGGATAGAAAACTATCTGAGCGGATGGGACGAGAGGTCTAGTTGGAGGCCAGCAGTGTACCCCAGGGGTCAATACTAGGTCCAGTCCTGTTTAACATTTTCATTACTGATCTGAATGATAGGAAAAAGTGTACCCTCAGCAAGTTTGCAGATGACACCAAACCTGGAGGAGTGACTGATAAGCCAGAGATCGGTGCTGTCATCCAGAAGGACCTTAACAGTCTGGAGAAAAGGCCTGAAAGAAACCCCATGCATTTTGACAAGGGGAAGTGCAAAAGTCCTGCATCTGGAGAACAATAATGCCAGGCACCAGTATATGT
Organism: Butorides virescens; assembly: GCA_017310255.1. Taxonomy (NCBI): domain Eukaryota; kingdom Metazoa; phylum Chordata; class Aves; order Pelecaniformes; family Ardeidae; genus Butorides; species Butorides virescens. Next base: position 75,629 of record JADKXX010007245.1, on the reverse strand, counting down.
TGGGGGCCGGTCCGCTAGAAAGCGGATTATCAGAAGAGGACCTGGGGCTCCTGGTGGACACCAAGTTGAACACAAGCCATCAATGTGCCTTTGCTGCAAAGCAGGCTAATGATATCCTGGGTTGCATTAGCAAGCGTGTTGCCAGCAGATTGAGGGAGGTGATCCTTCTGCTCTGCTCAGCACTGGTGAGGCCACACCTGGAGGACTGTGTCCAGTTCTGGGCTCCTTCATACAAGGTAGATATGGGCTTAATGAAGAGAGTCCAGTGAAGGGCTGAAAAGATGATTAAGAGTCAGGAGCATGTCACATATGAGGAAAGTCTGAGAGATCTGGGACTGTTTACCCTGGAGGCTCAGGGGGATTTCATCAATGCATATAAATACCTGAAGGGAGGGTGCAAAAAGGATGCATCCAGGCTCCTTTCAGTGGTGCCCAGTGACAGGACCAGAAGCAATGGGCACAAACTGAAACACAGGAGGCTCCCTTTGAACATCAGAAAATGCTTCTTTAGTGTGAGGGTGAGTGAGCACTGGCACAGGTTGCCCAGGTTGTGGAGTCTCCCTCCTTCGAGATATTCAAAAACTGCCTGGACATGGCCCTGGGCAACCTACTCTGCGTGGCTGTACTTGAACAGGGGGGTTTGCCCTCTACAACTACCTGAAAGGAGGTTGTAGTGAGGTGGGTGTTGGTCTCTCCTTCCAGGTAACAGGTGATAGGAAAAGACAAAATGGCCTCAAGTTGCTCCAGGGGCAGTTTAGGTTGGACATTAGGAAATTATTTTTCAGCGAAAGGGTTGTAAGCGTTGGAACGGGCTGCCCAGGGAAGTGGTTGAGTCCCCATCCCTAGAAGTATTTAAAAGACTGGTAGACAACATGCTTAGGGGCATGGTTTAATGGTGGAATGGCAGGGTTAGGTTAATGGTTGGACTTGATGATCTTAAAGGTCTTTTCCAACCTAAATGATTCTACAATTCTATGACCAGATGACCTACAGAGGTCCCTTCCAATCTCAACCATTCTGTAATTCTGTTATTCTGTTTTTTCTTGTCTTTATTCCTGATCATTTTTCATTAGAAAGAATTTTAAATTTCTGAAAATTGAAAATCTTTCAAGTAGTGGTTCAAGTCAAATTAGTCTAGGAAACAAATAGCATAGATCCATTTCCCTCTCTCATACATTCTTTCTTAAAAATCTTATTTACCTATTATTATATTTATCATCATTGTCACATCAAATGTAAATTCAGAGTCTTGTTTAATTAATGTAGCAGGATATGATACAAAAGATCAGCAGTAAATTACGAATTCTACCTTCAAACAGAGTTTGTAAAGGTATACAGATTTAATAGCAAATAAAACAAAATGCTACTGTATAATAACTCAACCCTGTCTATCCTATGAAATGAGGGGTGTTTCAGGAAAGAGGAAAATGGTCAATCTGAGCTTTTAATTAAAGACTTTTTCATAACAAGCATACAAAATATATTAAACACACCATCTTAACTTATATTTTAAGCTTTTCTTTTAATCTTTTTGCAACAAGTTTCTATGTATAGCATAAAAGCTTTTTTATATGGTATGTGATGGAGAATAGGAATGAAGTGAGAAAGTAATTTGAGTTACATTCTGACAGTAAAACACAACTGGGTTTGCTGATAGTATGGGTAATACAGTTCAGAGTTCAGAAGTCTTTGTTACCCATGTATATTTTCTGAGACATAGAAAAGCACTTTTACAAATTTTATAATTAAAATGAGGTAAGGAGAATTACAAATATAATCTTAATTCAAATACTAGTGGCAAAAATTAGTTTAAAAATTTCATCCACAGAAGGAAGCATTCCCCTTTGTAAATTTAAGTCTATACCATATTGTCTTTTTATATTTCTTATGTTTGCATGCTGCTATTACTGACACCCTTTAGTATTTTTCTTTCTTACCCAATGTTATCAACTTCAGAACAATTTCATAAACTGCAGAAAGCTAAATCTCATCTAATACAGCAGTAGAATAACAATTTAATTATGCAATATCTGTGCTCCGTCTTAACACTTTACTTTTTAAAGCTAGACATTTCATGAATAGGTCCCTAAAGATTTTTAGCAGCTAAAGGCAGCACAGAGCTAATAAATGCACTGAAAAGAATGTAAAATAGATTATTGCTATAAAATTGCTTAGAAAACTTGTTACAGCTTTGTAAAGATATTGACTGATCAAGTCATCAAGTTTATCTAAGTTAGTAAAGGTACCATCAAAATAATTTCATGAAAAAAGATCATTGTAGGCAATTTACAAACATGAACAAAGTTAATTTTATTCTAGTAACACTGAAAATAATTGCAGCTAAACTTCTCTAGGACACTCTTAATGGAATGTATATGATTTGCTCAAAGAATAATTATTTCCCATAAGGTCTATAAAAATTGTCAGCCATATCTATTTACTTTGTGTGCGTGTAAAGACATAGAAATATAATATATATATAACATCACGTAGAAGCTATTTGCTTCCACTGCAATAAAAAAAACCGAAAGAGAGTCCAATGTTACCAATCAGTTATGTTAGGCTTACATATATATATATATATACACACACATGAAATGAAAGTCAGTTTTTCTTTTACTTAATTTCTATGATGTTTTGGGGACTCTAGGGACTGAAGTCTTTTATTCACATGGCATATGTCACCTAAGAGTACTAGATTTCTCCAGTTTGCTCTGCCAACTTATCTTAATACTAAATTGGAGTGATTGCAGCCAGGATGTAAAAAGTACTTCACTCTCCATGCTCTGTCTGCCCTGATCACTTTCCTGAGGCTTCCAACAGGTATACAAATCAGTGACAACTAGGTTGCTCTTTTTAGGGAGTCAAACATCTGTTCATTAACAATAACAAAGAAAATCAACTTCAGCTCTCTTCAAGTAGAAATCTCGTGTTTGCTCTGGTTTCTATTATTATTATTATTATTATTATTATTATTATTATTATTATTTATTATTACTATCTTTCATCAGAAAGATTTTTATTAGAGAGATTTTAGAAGTAAGACTAAACAAAATATTTTTGTAAAATATTTTCATATTTCAGTACTATTTATAAACCAAAAGGCACTGGAAATGCTTCATTTTAACCTCTTTTTCCTTTACCCCTTTGGTTCCACCTTTTTCTGACTTCCCAGTCTTCTTTACAGAGATGTAAGAATATTATATACTATTATTGAACTATGCTTATATTTTAACAGATTAAGTGAACAGGGACAGAGAGTCACAAACAAGTGAAAGTCCAGATCCTATTCCTTAGGTTGGCAAAGCAAATGACTGAATGTACTTTTTCAGGTGCTTTTTTTCTTTTTTTTATGCTTCCACAGACAGCTTATGATAGTATTGAGAAGTCAATTTGTATGCTGATACTGTTTATCAGTTCATTGCTAAACTCCATAATACCTGTTACAATGGTTCACAGAGCATAAAAGCTAGATATTTCTGCAAGAGGAGCAACATTATACATTTTTACCAGCATGATCTCTACAGCTTGGATATTCACTGAGTGTAGCTCTGTCTGTGCTCTGAGAACCCTGGGCTCTGTTTTCAGCCAGAGATTCACCTGCATCTGGCAAAGGTGAAGTAGATTTTAAGGTAACACGCTGCTCATTCTTGCCATACCAAACTGAAAATTACAGCTACTGCTTTGCACTTATATAGCACCTTAGACACACATCTCTCCGTTTTTTTTCTTGAAACACTGTGTATGAGAGACAGATTTGCTGCATTAATCATTACTTCAGTTCTCAGCACCACTGTAAACTGCCGTTTTCATTGGGATCTTTTTGTACTCACTTTCATCCAAAGGGTAAAAGAGTGGAGCATTTATCTTTAGCAGAATGTGGGGATTTGAGGGGGGAGGTGGTTTGCCTATTTATTTGTTTGGGTTTTTTTAACACGGTATAGAAACTACACAGTTAAGATATTGGAAGAAATCAGATTTCACCCTTTGGTCAAAAGTAGCATACAGCATTAACAAAATAAAGTAAAATAAAATAAAACACACACACACAGAAGAATAGGAAAATGCACGTGTCCCTGTTATACCCTTGTTCTTACATTTAAAATATTTTTTTTCTCAGACTTGTAAAAAATTACTTAAGCATTTATTTAGTAGTTGTAATAATATCACAGAAGCTCTTGAATTTAGAATGGTCATTACTGAAATGTCAGTTTTTACCTTCAGTTACAACACAATGAATATTACTGTTCCTTCCTGTTCTATCATATTACTCTTTGGTATGTCTTCAAATTGATTTTATGAAAACAGTAGAGATTTCATATTCTTAGGAGTATGATCTACCAGGAGGAAACAAGGGTTCTCAAGGGACACAAATTATGTACACCAGGAAGGAAATATTTAATTCCAGAATGAAAACCTACAAATTACTGAGCCACTTGAAACACACTTCTTTATTCATACAAATGAGTCTCTTCATTTAAAGTAGTTCATTACAATGAATAAGACAGCTGTAGCACTTTAGCCGTGATGGCAACATTTCTTTTCTTTGGAAAACATCGTTATTGCATATAAAGAAGTAGTGTAGGGTAATCACTACTTACAGATCCTTGAAAACTCTTGATATGTCTTCTTATACACAATTTTAGCATTAGATAGTATGTCTGAAAAAGACTTTATTAAGGGTAAAGTTTATAGTAAGAGCGCTGCAGGGAAACCAGAGATCTCTAGTACAAGTCTGCATCAGGTTTCTGGTTTTTAAAGCTGCAGCTCGTGTTTACAGTCATGACCCGTAGAGCTTTCTCTCCATCTTTAATCATGATTCAGACATGTAGTGTTAAGGGATGTCCTTCAGCAGCTCCAGCCCAGGACCTGGAGCCCAGCTTAGTGCCTGGGAACCCAGGGTCTCTGCTCAGGCTGAGGGATGCAGCCTCTGCTCTCCTCTTTGCAGAGCGTGTATGCCAGAGATGCGCACATGGGGACACACACGCATACGCATCCCACAGGCACCCCACACTTATGGGTCCCCCCAAATGCAAGCACAGACCCTTCACCTGCCTGATACCCTATCCCAGACCTGAGGACCCCTACTTGACGGGTGATCCAGCTTGACATTTGCTAGCAGATACACATGCACACCCCACATGTACACTTCACCACTGAGTGAAGATATGGACACCCGCCCCCAGCAGCCAGTGCCAGGCACATGGGCTGAGACCTGCAGCTCTGCTCCATCTGCCAGTGCTGAGCCCCTCACTCACTTTGTTCACTCTGGTCCCCCCAGTAGCTGGTTTTGGGGACATACACTGTTCCTGTCCCAGTGGCTGGAGGTTAAAGACCCCCACTGGCTCCAGTAGCTGACACTGAGACCCCATGGGCTCTAGTAGCTGACACAACAGGCACCCCCACACTCTGTTTCACTCCTTGCAGCAGGAATACACACAGGATACAAGATGATAGGACAGACTTCGGTGATCAGCTGCTGGGTTCAGCCAGACAAGCATGGTGACCAATCCTGTTTTACACGACTGACATCTTTTATGCTCCTTTCTGCCTACCCCCTCTCTCTTCCTCCCTGCTGCCCCTTCCCCTGCACGTTGCCTCATCAGTTGGCACAGTCCCACCAACACCCTCCAGTATCCTGGACCCTCAGGTTTGCATCCTTATTAGTTGCAAAGTCTGGGTTGGTTCTTACTGCCTTCCTCCTTCCCCCTATCATCCCATTTTGACAAAGGTCCTCAGTCAGGTGATCTTATCGAACTAAATGTTCTCGCACTCCACCTTTATCAGTCAGTGAAACTGTCCTGGTTTCTTTTCTGTTACTGCCTCTGCTAGTCAGGTTTGTGCCTTTCTGTGTTTGGCTTCCTCCTCTTCCTTATCATCCCATTTGACAAGGTCCTTGATCAGATTACTGCAAGGGAGTTCCTCTCTCCTTCCATATACCCTTACACTAAATAGAAGTCTAGGTGGTAAAAAAAAAAAAAAAAAAATATAATCGCCATGACCAAAAACCTTTCTGCTTTTTGACAGACAGATGTTTTTTATGGATATACCATTTTTTGTTGCTCTTCTTGTTATGAATATCAGAAAATGATGCACTATTTTATAGAGATGGGGTAAGACAAGGAAAACCTTTCTGTAAGCAGCTGCTGTGAACTAGAAAGACCCTGATCAGTAAAGTGTTTTGGCTGTCACAAAAATCTACCCCCTGGACCACTGTAGGATTATAGGCTTTCTTCTGGCCTTCATGAAAATCCAAGAAGATCAATGTTGCATTCTATCACTAAGGAAAAGCAAAAGGTTTAGGTTAAATATTTATTTTTATTTTCACCTTGAAAAATAGTTGTTCTCTGGACCACCTAAATGATAATGAAAATGTAGCAAATAAAGTAAAAATTTCAGATATTTCCTTTCAACAAGTGGTGCTACTGTTAGCATTATTTAATTGTAAAAGTGCTCTGAGGCTCAGAAAGATTACATACTTTTAAGTCCTATTATTAGTCACTTTTCAATCAATTTGCTTATTTGATAAGTGCTGACTAGCAGAGAAACAGTGTTTTCACTGAAAACTGAATGAGCAAAATGCTTTTCTGCAGAAGGTTTGTCATGTCCTATATGAAAATAATGAAGATCAAATACACTGTGATCTATATAGATGTGGTCAAATAGATGTGGTGTATTCCTTGCAAACAGCATAAACAAGTGCTATAATATCTTTCTCTGAAATTTTTTCTTAATTCACAAAGCCAGGCAGAATCCCAGTGACTCAAAGATTCTGTGATAACTGTATTGCAGACATTTGTTAATAAGTCAAGGAATTGGTCTTACAACTTATAAAAATTAATAAGTGAATTTATATTTTTCTTGACAACAAAAAAATCAAAAAGTTACACCAATATATTATTTCATCAATATAAAATGAAAACATTATAGATTCACCTGAGTACTATAACTTACTTTTTTTTTAATTAAAACTTGCTACACTGAAGAGTATAACTGAACATAAAAACTATAATTAATAGAATTAATATAATGGGTTAAAACAAAATGAGTAGCTTATAAAGTGTAATAAATATACATGTTTTCTAATACAGCATATGACTGAAAAAATATAATCTATCAGATAGAAACTCAGCATGGAGTATAGTTTTTATTCTTTGTACTCTGATAAACTTGAAACAGATCAGAAACCCTTGCCTGGAAATGAGAAAACCTACATAAATATATGAATTCTAACCCTGATTCAAAACTTACTGCTATTCTAGATTTATACTGGTAATTTAGTTTTGGCTTACTGACATAAAACTGGAATAATATAGCAGTGAACTGAAGAAATACCTAGCTAAGGATAGCAAAATTACTCACTGTAAATAACTTCAACGTTGTACTTCTTTTTGAGACTCTGATTTCTTTATGCTATTCTGTAAATATTAGTACTTTAGTGGTATCATTTAGCATTATTGAAGACACCTTAAGATGTCTTAAAATAAAATGCAATTTACTTCTGCTGTAACACTCCATTACACAATAACAGTAGAAATGGTCTTCATTATGCATAGAAAATTTGTCCAGATAGATTTTTTCTATTATGTGAGACTTCGTACTTCTAAACTATTTTTCATGTAATGAGTCTGCTTTTTAACTATATATGTAAGGTTTTTTTCCTCATGATGTACTGCTTGTTTTAGCTGTCTTGTTTATTTTTTGTTAAACTCTGTTATTACAAATATAAACCTACAATTTTCTAATTATGTAATACTGAGTTCTAGCTTCATTACACTTAGCTTTAAGCGCACCTTAAGTTAAGAGTGTAATCTCCCTGGACATTCAGAATTTGGGACTGTAGTAATTGTTCCCACAATTATTTTTTTTTTCCTTATTTACTAACTGCTTAGGTAGCTTAGGCTTACTGCACTCTAAAATGAAGTTCTTAAGTATCTAAATTTAAAGGATAGTTCGTATAGTTAGAAAATCATATATTTATAAAAAAGGACAGTTGGCAGGAAAAAGTTTCAAACTCTGCTCTCCTGAAGAGATGGATAGTAATTAGTTGATCTTCAAGCAAGGATGGAATTAAAAATCCCTTGGATGCTCCTAATTAAACTTTGGAACTGTCACCTCTGAAGAAATCGTATGTGGTTTAAAATATAGGAATGATATAAGCAAATGTTTGATGCATTTTATCATTACAGGCAAAAGAAAAAGAAAATCCTGAAGAGATCTTGTTTACTCTATTTACCCTAAGTACTTTTTTCTTCTGTGATAATGATGGAAAGAACATCTGCAGTGCATGGTCTTCTGATTGTACCTTAATCTGATTTCTTCAGGGCTAGGCTCTAGAAGCTAATTTTGATGGGAATTAGACACCAAAGCTTGCACGTAATGGGGAAGCACCCAGGGAATAATGAGGAAGCCCTCTCACTCTCCCTGAGAAAGTGGGATAATTGAGGTCCCATCTGAAGTGTTTTCACATAAACATGCACAATCTGTAAAACAAACAGTACCCTGAGATGACAGACCAGACGTCAGCAGGAAACAGCTGAGTGGGGAGATGAACAACAGACAGGAATTGAAGGAGATCAGCACTGGATCAGCTGAAGGCTGAGAAAGAAAGGATGAAGACAGAGTGGAGAAATAAAAAGAGTGGAACTGTGTGTTCAGTTACAGAACTATGATGCCATAGGAATTACAGCAACATGGTGGGACAAATGCTTGCCCTTCTGGAATGAGGTGATGAACGGCTATAAAATCCTCCTAAACTCTTTATGGAAGGCAAGGGAAGTTGCACTCTACCCAAAGGATCAGCTCACATGCAAGAACTCTTTCGTGACATGGTGCTGACTGAGAGCATGTGAGCTGGGATCAGAGGGGATACAGATATAGACAGCCCAATCAAAAGGAGGAAGCAGACACATCTTGTTTAAACAACTGGAAGAAGTCCTCCAATTGCAAATGATGGTTCTCCTGGGGGACTCTAACCACTTTGACACCTGCTAAAAGGGCAACATGTTGTGATGCAAATAGTCCAGGAGATCTCTATAAAGCACAATTTTCTGAAACTTAAAGACAATTTTCTGAACTAAGTGCTGGCACAAGGTAGCAAGGAGAAATAGTCTCCTGGGCCTGCTACTCAGCAATATAGGAAAACTGGTCAGTGCAGTTTTTGACAGCAGTGATCCCAAGAGACTAGAATCAAAGATCTTCAGGAAAGTGAGGAAAACAGGTAGCAGAATAAACCCTGACCTTCAGTAGATGAGATTTCAGCTTGTTCAGGGACATATTAGGCAGAATCCTGTAGAAGGCTATTCTGAAGGCCAATGTTGCTCATTAGAGCTGTTTGATCTTCAAGGTCAGCACCCATACTGCACAACTGCACAACAGCTATCAATACTGATGTACAATGCAACAGGCAGTGACTGCAGGAGGTGGGCTAACTGAACAAGGACCAACCTTGAATGTATAACAAGCGAATGTGAGTTGGAAACTATGAAAGAAGAGCAAACCAGCATCTCTGGAAACATGAAGATAGAATTAGGAAAGCAGTTGAAACCCATAAGATATCTGATAGGCAAGAAAAATGGCTTCTATGCACAAAGACAGCAAAAAGAAAGTAACGTTTTTAACCCATTGTTGGATGGAGCAGGTGACCTAAGGGAACAAAAAAAGGCTGTCTTTTGCCAAAAGAGGCAATGTCTTTGCTTGAGTCTTTTCTGGCAAGGTCTGTTCTGACACCTCCCATGTCTCTGGCTCCATGGATGAGGGGAGAGCATTAGATGTCATTTATTTTGAGTTCACTGAGGCTCTAGGTGTGGTCCTCTGTAGGAGAATGAGGGGATGTAAACTGATGGCCCACTACACTGTTGGTGTGAAAAAGTATTAGTCTAACTGGAAATTATTTACCCGAATTATTCTCATGTTAATAATGGGGTAAAAACTTTTTGATGTCCTCATCAATAAGCTCATCAATGGCATGAACTGCATCATTAGCAAGTTTGCGGGTGAAACCACTTTGATGCAGGGGGAGTGCATATTCTGGAGGATAGGGCTGCCATTCAGAAGGATTTCAGCAAAGTGGAGTGCTGGATGCACAGGAACCTGCTCAAGTTCAACATAGACAAAATATGAAGTCCTTCATGTGCATTTAAAATCTCATGTATGAACAATCTGGGGACTGATGGGCTGGATAGCAGCTATGCAAAAATAGGACCTGGGGGCCCTGTATATACAGGCTGACCATCAGTCAGCATTTTCCCTGGAAATAAAGGTTATCTGCTTAGTGAGCTAGATCAACAGGAATGTATCCTGTGGACCAAGGGAAGTAGTAATTCTTCTCTACTCAACACTTATGAGACTGTGTCTGGAGTATTTGACTACACAAAGCATTGAGCAACCTAATGTAACATTTATATCAGCCTTGTTTTGAACAGGGTATTACAAAAAATGACATGCAAAGGTTCCTTTCAAAGTAAATAACAACGCAATTTTATGAGCAAAGCATTGCAAACACCTTAAGATTTGCAGTAATATTAATAAACATGAACTGGATTCATAAAAGCTGGAAAGGTTTGTCCCTTGCAGATTTCGCTATAGTCATCTAACTTGCTTCTGACATTTTGGAGTGTATGAAATAAATCAGAATTTGGATGAGGACATGGCCTTTTTTGTTTTGCTCTGACCCTCTTTTGGCTTACGTGGCTTTTACATAATATTGAGGGGTTATCAGTGGTGCATAGGAGGAAGAAAAGCATAGAGCTGGAAACAACTGGAATCTGACTGAGAATGCTCCTAAAAGAGGCACAATTATTTTATGGATAACATTAGATGAATTAGTTTAAGGCTATAAAAAAAAGATTTTATTCACTGGACCTACAGGAGTAAAGCAAAAAGTTCAGTGCTGACAGTTTTGTTATGACGGTATTCCTGGTATGTTGTTGCAAAATATCTTGAAAATAATTTTTAGTGAATCCTATTTCCATAATTACAAAAGGCTGTTTAAGGTCAGTTGTTCAAAAGGAAAACAAGGAAACAAAATAAAAGTGAATGGAGAGGATTGTCCTACTTATTGTGCTTTATAATATAATAAAATGAAGAACATTGTTTTATTACATATGCTTGTGCAATGTATTGACTAAGACTTAATGAGTTTAACAAAAAAATTACCAAATGTTTCCATTTATTGTAATTCATATTTAATTTTCTCTGAAAGATTTAACCAACTGATTAAGTGTGAATAAACTAAAATATGAGAATTTTATGTGCCATTGAAAAATGAACTTCAGCCAGATGGTTCTCCCATCCCAGTATTTGGACGCAAGTAGTTTGTACTACCTTTTAACAACCTCATTTGTATTTTCGATCACATATGAAAAGTGATATAGAACTTGATTCAGTGGTACCTAATGAAGCTTCTAGAAAAGAGTTATGGAGCTACCCATCCTTCAAGGAAAAAAAATCATCGTAAGAATAATCTATCTGGGATATAAAATTCAGGAATCAACCATAATAAATACCATTATCCAATCATTATTTTATGCCTGCATTACTAATAAAACTGATAGAATCAATAATTTATGTTGATACTAGCTACCCATTTGAAAAATCTTTTCATTTTGGATTTTGTCATCAAATTAATATGGATTCCAGATGAACTCATGCTGTCCTGTTATAATTCCTTTCAGTAATTGCAACCAGTGAAGGAAGATTTGAAAGAAAGCAATTGACAAGGTCTTTCTAAAAACAAATACATTTTATATAAATACAATACAATACAAAATACAATACAAGCTTGATACTACCATTAGGTCAACAAAAAACTACCACAGATGTTATTTTCTCTACTGTCAGGCCTTTTGTTTAGCTTTCTTTGCGTCCTGAAGACAACTGGTGCCCTTAGTTTTCATTTATTAATTTTTCTTTCTTTTTTTTTTTTCCTAGTGCTTTATTTTACTCTTGTTTTTACTGCTGTCCATCAAGCTTGTTGGAGGCTTTGTCCCCAATATCAGGTTGCTAGACCTTTTTTTGCTCTTCTAACTGTAAGATTTTGTTGCTATCTCTGGACTCTCATATCTCAAATTATCAGAATTTATTCCAGAATCGCCTATTTCACACTTTCCTTTAGAGGATACAAAAGGTTCTGCATTCTTATCACACAAGCGTGAGTATCAAATCTTTCCTACATGGGTGATCTTTAAGATTCCTTCACCAATCTGTAAAACCTACTCTTGCTCACCTCAAAGAAGGCTGGGTTAATATTTTTGATCAAAATGTTATTTCTTTTTTAATGGTGCATCTGTGGAGATATAGTAAGTATGCTTACATGTTCACAGATGTAATCATGCTCATCTTTCCCTAGGGCATAGGATGGGGCATTCAACCTTGGTGTGTGATCCTTTTCTGTCTTTATATATGTGAAGGGAGCTGGTTTTAGCTTTAATGATGTCATTCCAGTAAAATAATGTGCTTGAATTTGTTTTGTTAAAATAGAAATGAATCTTGTATACACAGTCTTTTCCAGAATATCATGATGTTTAACCCCTTTTCTCAGTGGAGACATAAGTTTGCCAGTAGCAGCATATGCTGTGCATATTCATTCTGCCCTTATGTCTTTTTGCTTCTGGAGGCAACAGACTGCAGGGTAAATTAAAGCCCAAACTGTATATACAGCTTTATTTTTTTCCTTTTCCAAAGGCTAGTTTCTGTTTGGATCTAGCAAATTGCTTCTTTTGGTTTTGTTGTGGTTTAATCCAGCAGGCAGCTGAACACCACACAGCCACTCGGGGAAAAAAAGTAAAACCCGTGGGTAAAGACACTTTAATAAAAGAAAAAAAATAACAATAAGTTAGGTTAGTTTCAATGACGCATTTGGAACCTTTTTATTCCACCTGTTTGAATAGAAAGCTTTTTTGTTTTGTTTTGTTTTAGGAATTTAACACATCTCTGTACTACAAATGTAAGTAGAACCATATTTTTATGAAACTTGTTTTAGTTGTCTAATGCATAAGTATATTAAACTAAATATTATGTACTTTGTCTATTAATATTTTATTGAGACGATTTAATATGAATGTAAGATCTTGATTTTAAAGAAAAGGAATTTCTTTAAAGGAAAAAGTATATTTTTATTAGTGTAAAATTCCAAATGGAACAAGCACATTTCAGAGTGGAAGTGGAACATTCTTTAAAATTTTTCACAGTTGCTATCATATAGCAGAGAAAAAATTCAAATCAGATAAACTGATCCCTCTCTTTTTCTGCTTTGTAATTTCCTTAAACATATTCAGTTACAGATTTATTGCATTAACAAGTTTTCACCAAAAGAGTGAACATGAAGTGAAGGGGCAAGGTCATATTTTTCGATTTCCAAAACAAGATCAGGAACGAATAAGAAATAATGAAGTATTGGAACAAAAAATTCCACAAAGGCAGACTATGAAATATCTGTATTTCTGCAGATGTAGAATTTAGTATGTTATAGGTAAAAAAGAATGCAAAAAACCTCTCTGTAAATTATAATATTATAACTATCTGCTTATGCATATTAATAATCTGGTAAACTCATCTTTAACAGCAAGTTGGCTGACTCTGTGTATCAAACGTCAGAGAAAAAAGCCCAAAGTTTAAAAATTTTGTGTTCAAGGGAAGATTAAAAGTGAAGCTATGACCTAATGTGTCTTATCCAACCCAGCGTTCCCTTAATATCTTATTTTATATGTATGAGATATAAAAGCATGGAAATAATATGTCCTAACTTTAGCCATCTGAATGTTGATGCAGTTGTTTAGGCTCACTGTATATATAGGGAAATGAAAGAGGTCAAAACATCTCATGTATTTCAGGATGGCAAAAATCAACTTTACAAAGAAAGAATTGTATTATAACTTCAAAAGAAGCTTAGGCAACTACATCAGACCAAACATGACATTCAGCTTCAGACTCAACATCTAGATTCAGATGTCTTAAGTATTTGGATTTACCTTTCAGATGGGTAAGAGAAACTATTACTTGGGCGATAATGCCGTCCTTCCCTACTGTGACTATAAAGCCCATGACTAATGTATGTATACAATATAACTATTTCTTGTATGATATTGTTCTCTTAAACCTCCATTCCACATGTGCATGCACTCACGGATATGCAGCAACTCAAACACACAGACCTGCTTTTTCTCTTTCTGCATGTTGAAATACCCATCACATAAAAAGCATTAGATCTGTCCCTGAAACAAGATATCCCATCATAGTAAATGGAAATGAAATCACTACACTCAACTGATTCTTGAAAACCTTTCTGTTTACAGTATGTCTAAAATAACCCAAACAATCCATTGACTATATTGATCTACTCAAGTGATCCATTGACTAGAGATGTCATTAATATCTAATTAACATGTAGACACTTTAAATATCTAAATCCCACCATATGGGATAAATATCTGTCACGATCCACTATTGGGTTGAACAATTTGGCAGAGGTTAAACCCCCTTGCTTTCCAACCCACCTCAGATGATTCTGGGAGGTTGGGGGTGGCTGGGCTTAACTTCTGATTAACTCCAATGCTTTATCGTGACTAGGTTCCTTTTACATTCTCGGGAACAGAATTAAGACTCAAAACGGAGTCAAGTGCCAAGTCACTTTATTTGGCCAACAACAAATGTGCAAGAGAAAAGCAGAGAAAGAGAGGAAAAGAAAGTGAGAAAGGGAAAGGGGGGGGGGGGGGGAGATGGCACAGGAGTGTTCCTATAGCTACCACCACGGGTCTGTGTGCTGTCCGTGCGGCCTGAGTGATCAAAGCAGTCCGTGCGGCTGGGGCGGCCCGAGTGATCTGCGCCTGATGTATCTTCGAATCTGGTGGAGGGTAAATGTTCCTGGATCCTCTCTTCTGGTCTCCGCTGGTTCCCCTTTCATAGGGTTGTCTTTTTGCGTAGTCAATGACTGTTTTGCATACCCATGCCTCCCACTCGGCAGTGGGGCGCAGGCCCAGTACCGTATGCTCGAAAGTTCTGGGGGGTCCGAGCCCCCTCCCCATTGTTGGTTGACTCTGGGCCTGGGTGCATGCGTGGAGGACTTGTACTTCAAGATAACAGTGTACTCCAAGATAACAGGACACACATTCCTGCGGGGGGGAGGACTCGATAGGCTGAAACTCCCCCACTCAATTGCCGTTGTGATTAAGCTCTGGTAGTTAAGCTTGCCTGCCACCAATTTTGAGACAAGTTTCTAGTCCCTTACAATATCCTGAATATAGATCTCTATTGTCTTTCTAGGTTCTGTATACCATTGGAGACCTTCATGACAGACTAGCAGATACGACATTCATGATCCTCATGATTGCACTGATTACAGCAGAGTTATGTCAGGTTATGTGATAAAAGCTCCTCTGCACACTTACAAAGGAATGGAATAGAGAGTAAACGGTGGTGATGGTTTTGGGGACGAGTCCAAATAATACCCTGCCCCATCTTTTCCGAGACCATCACAGGCTGTATCAGCCTTTCAAAGGCCCATTTCCACAAGCACAGGGGAGAACAGGAAGGTCCAATGGAAGGCAGGACCCAAATTAAAGACTCAGATGAAAGAGCATCCTGTTCACGCCCCTCCCTTGCCTGTCCCAGGAAAGCCTCAGCCCCAGTGCACAAGCCTGAAACCCTGAGATGACTCAAGGGGAGCAGCTTTCCAGGACACCTTTTGAACTGAGTGTGGTTACTGCCAAGGAGTATGGGACACATTCTAGTATGCAGGGGAAGAGCCTTTCAGGATTGCACAAGACATTATGAGTGATTAGGAGAGTGTCCTGGTTTCAGCTGGGATAAAGTTAATTTTCTTCCTAGTAGCTGGCATGTTGCTGTGTTTTGGATTTAGCATGAGAAGAATGTTGATAACACACTAGTCAAGGACTTTTTCAGCTTCCTCTGCTCTTCCAGGTGCACAAGAAGCTGGGAGGGGACACAGCTGACCCCAACTGGCCAACGGGCTATTCCAGACCATATGATGTCACGCTCGGAGGGAGTTAGCCGGGGAGAGAGCGATTGCTTCTGGGGACAGGTTGAGCATCAGTCAGCAGGTGGTGAGCAATTGCATTGGGCATCACTTGGTTTGTATATTCTTTATAGTCTATTACTATTACTGTTGTTGTTGTTGTTATTATTATTATTATTCCAGTGTTTGTGTGACTGCTCTGGGTGTTTGTCTGCAATCTGTGTGGCTGGACAGGTACAGGTGTATTTATGTGTAGTATACCTGTGCTCTGCACGCATATGCCTGCTAAGAATACATGATCAGATTAGTTACAGGTTGGACCTGGGGGCATGAAGCTATGGCAGCCTTGACTCTGTCAGGCTGTCATATCAGGCACAATATTTTCCTCTGAACAGATTTAATCCACTATAATGGCTAGATCACAGTAGAATTTAATTCACAATTTAAAGCATGATTTAACCAGTGACAAATATTTTCATTCAATGGCAGCTGATTTCAAGTATCAGTACACAGACATAGAATTGGAGCCTGATGAACTTATTTGATTATACAGAATAATTGAATCCTTACCAAGTAAATATGAAATCCCTTTTAAGTCTTTCAGGATAGGTGTTGACATTTCAGCTCACTGGTGAACTTTATTCATATTCAAAATTCTTTAATTAATATAGTCTCTTTAGGAAGAAAGAATTGTTGCTTTTAAGAAAGGAATCATATGTGAATAAATTACATAAAATTTATCTTGCTCCTCTCCACTTGCAAAGACTAATACTTAAAATTGATTACAAGTACCCAAATAGCTAAACTGTCAGTATCTTATTTACTTGACCCCAATCAGCCAAATCTCATTAAAATTCTTAGCATATAAAAATACATAGTTTAAAGTACAATAAATTTCTTTAGTTCATTTTCTGAGTAATTACTGGGGAGTTGGCTGTAAAATAAAAGTTTTAGGGTTCTTTTTTAGGGCTTTAGCCTTAACCACCTATGTATTTTGAACCTAATCTTATGCTACATGTACCAAAATAGAATTTGCTAGAATAACGGTATTTTTTTAATGAGTCTGTTCTGTGGCTGAAATATCTTATCCAAGTTGGATGCTTTGGATTTGTTTTCATTATTAAGGACTAATATAGCTATAATTATGCTAATGTGAGTAAAGTTAATAGAAATTTTAGTATAAGTATAACTTTATTAGGAATGAAAACCAATACCTTTTGAATTACAAAGTAAGCATTTTGTCTGCCAGGCTACATGGTCTTTGGATAGTGTTAGACACAGGAACACAGACATATTATTCAGCTACTTGAGGGCTCACACATTTTTCTGTTAATGTAATAAAACATAGTGAAAAAAATTAATAACAGAATACTAGTTCAAACCAAATTCAAACCAAAAGTACTCCTCAGCTTCTATTGAGTTACCTATATGAAAGACAGAGTTAATTTCCCTTAGGCAGAGAAGAACAAGAACTTGTTTCACTACATTTGTAGATTTCATGTTTTTTTCCGTAACCATAGAGGTAAAATTTCTCTTGAGGCCAAGAAGAAGTTTTCTTTCAGACTCAAACACCTACATCCATATATTGAAGGCACCTATGTCTATGCCTTCTGCCAATTCATGTGGTGGAAAACTTTACCCCCAAGAAACATTGCAGTTATGTGTTCTGCTGTAATTTAAGGTAACAGCCTACCATTTAAAATAGGTTTGCTAGATAGCCTTGCAATAGGCTAAAGCCTTGTAAGGTCAGTTTCGTATTGGCAAATTCTTTCACTTTTACCTACAACTTGCCACAGTAGCTCTTCAAATGCTGTTGAGTCATTATTAGTGGTGACTGGAAGGGCCTTCAACTTTCAGACTTTTTCTTATGGATCAGGTTCAGTTCATGTCCATGTAATTTTTCTGCTATGCTACTCTACTGTGGGCTGAAAGAAGGATTATATTTTAAATCTATTCAGGTAGATCCAAATGTATTCTAAGTGAAGTTAACATAACATTCAGCCAATCCTTTGTTAAACTGAGCATTTCATCATGGCTGATTTATATAAGAATTTCAGTATCTGCTGTGAACTGTATATATTTTCTTGGTGACATCTGAGGCATCAAAGTGGATTCTATCATGGCCATTTAACCAAAGACACTGACAATAATTGGGGTACTATGGCTGTTTCCACAAAGTTGATGAAGAGGTTCAGAATTCTTCTCTGTTACTTCCAAATAATATACAAATCCCGAATACAGGAGGAATTAAACAACAAGAAAAATATTTGTTTCTCAGAGACTCGACCCTTTCCACTCAGTATATCAGTAAAAAAAAATTTTGGTTTGATCACTTTATTTCAGGAAAACTATTTTCTACTCTTTCCTGAGATTTTTTTTTTTCTGTAATTTGCTGTTGATTCCCTTACATTTAAATTCATCACAGATGCAACCTTGTATTCTCCTCCCTCTGTTAAAACTAACCCTTAATATAATTTTTCTTCAACTAGGAAATTAGTTTTGAGTAGTAATATGTGTTTGTGTTTTCAGTAAGGGCAATTTTGTATTGGCCCCATTAGAAGTGGGACATTAGGTAGCAGAGATCTTAAATGAAGAACTGTAGATACACCTACCAACTGAAGATGTTTCTGCTAAACCAAAATAGTTTAGACAACTTAGATCCTGACCATTAGACAGACCAACTTCTTTCTGGCATTTTATTTGTACAGATGTGATCAATGTAATGGCACTACTTGGTCTGCAAGCAAATGATTAGGCTTCTGCTGAAGCTCTGACCTGAGTTTAAGATAATGGAACAGTCTGTGGACAACTGCCAGACATGCCAAGAGAAACTATATAAATGATAAATAACAGAGCAGGAAGCTGAAAGAAGTTACAGATAACCCCATGACAGACAACTGGATCACACAGATGGTCCAGGGGGAGGTATGCGAGAGGTAGCTCAGTTTTAGGAAAGCATGGGGGGGCCTTTTAGGGAGAGGATTCTCCCAAAGCCAGAAGCACCTCAGTAATCCCTCTAGTGATACCATATGAAACTAAGATGACCACAGTAATGGTATCAGAGTTTCTGGTTATGGATGTAGCAAAACTGGACCCAAAGAAGAAACAATAGTTACATATTGGTTGTTTATTCTGGAGAAGCTTATGGGGGTAGAGAAAAACTAATCAAGAAATGAGAAAAGAGAAAACAAATTATGCAAATCATGTGGTCAGTGCTGTACAGGGGCACTTGTTATGTAGCCTTGACCTTGGTAACAGCACCTTAAATTAGGTCAATAAACTATACTTGGTTTTCTCCCTATGCCACAAAACCAGATGATCTGCTTCATCAGTCAGGTGGACTGAGGTGGAGAAGATACAAAGGTGCTTTCCCTGGCTAACAGGAGAACACCCTGATGTAAGGGACTAGAAACTTGTCTCAACATTGGTGGCAGGCAAGCTTAACTACCGAAGCCTAATCACCACGGCAACTGAGCAGGGCAGTTTAATCACCAAGGCAGCCCATTGAGTCCCACCGTACAGGAATGTGTGTCCTGTTGTCTTGGAGTACACGTCCTCTGTGCATGCGCCTGGGCCCAGAGTCGACTGACAATGGGGAGGGGGCTCGGACCCTCTGGAACGTTGGAGCATCCTCTAGTGTTATGGTCAAACATTGAGACCACTACTTCATAAGTTCAATCAAGAATTTATTTAAAGTAAAGGAGCAAAACAGTGCTGGGCGGCTGGGGAGTCGCAGCTCCACCTAGGCGCGCAAGGTCACATCCTTTTGGCCTTTATTTATACAGAGCTAGTTTACATATTCATCATGTTTCGCAATTATTACATTAACATTCATCACCCCTTGTCGTCTTGTATTCAAATTTTCTTCAAGCAGATGTTCCTCCTCTTGAGCGTGCGCAGTGCCTTCTTGCGGTGGTCGTTAGGGGTCGTTTTGGAGGAAGGCCGCAGGTCCCTCTTTATCATCTTGAGTAACCTTGGCTGCGGTAGACCACAGGGCTGGGCTATGTGGCATATTTACGCCAGACCACAGGGCTGGTTTTAACTGATATTATACCCTTTTTCTAGCATATGCATTCCTAGCATATGCAGCCCCGTTCCTCTGCTCCCTCATTCTGATTCAGCAAATTTACCTCACTTACTTAACACACTAGTGACGGTACTGGGCATGCGCCCCACTGCCGAGTGGGAGGCATGGGTACGCAAAACAGTTATTGACTATGCAAAAGGACAACCCTATAAAAAGGGGAACCAGCAGAGACCACAAGGAGCGTTCTGGAACATCTGGCCCCCAGAATCGAAGATACGTCGGACCGCACTGGCGCGCAGATCGCACGCAGACCCGTGGTGGTAACTATTGCAAAACTGCAGTGCTGTTTGTTTCTCTTTCTCTCTTTCCCTTTCTCACCTTTCCTCTCTTTGTCTACTTTTCTCTCGTGTATTCGTTATCAGCCAAATAAAGTTACTTGGCACTTGACTCCGTTTCGAGTCTTAATTCTGTTCCCGAGAATGTAAAAAGGACCTAGTCACGATAATGCATTGGAGTTAATCAGAAGTTAAGCCCAGCTGCCTGCAACCTCTCAGAATTATCTGAGGTCGGTTGGAAAGCAAGGGGGTTTAACCTCTGCCAAATTATTCAACCTAACAGTGGATCGTGACACCTGACAGTCAGATCAATCAAGCATCCTGACATCACCATCACCATCTCAGTGTCTGTTTCAGGTCTTATGACACTGGCATCTTCCTAAAGACTTCATAGCAGAAACAAAGCAGCATTCTTTTGGTTGATGAATAGAAAAATTGCCATTGGAAATTGCCTACAGACCATAATTAGTTTTGTTATTTACTCACATGTCATCCTTAGACAAAACCATTGCATAACTGACTATGAGACTGAACTACAAAAAAGTATCTCTTTACTCTCATGGACATAAGTTGATATCTTTGGGAATGACAGTACAATTTTTCTACTTAAAGATGAATGCCCATCATGAAAAAAGTGAATATATGGTACAGAGTCTGACCTTTTATAAACACGTAATGAATTTCAAGAATATAGTGGTCAGTCAGACCTTTTTGTAACATTAGAGTTTCCCGGGAATTTTTCAATGACCATTTCTTTCATAGTATTACACTGATGTGCCAAAGCAGAAACTATTAATCAAAATATATATTTTATACAAAACTGCTATTGAATATTATTTTCTTCATCAAATGAATTCTCTGTTGAGACAGAGATGGGGACAGACGGTCTCCAAAAAGCCAGCTGTCAATGGACATACCCCTGCTTTCAGCAGGGGTATGGAAGATGCCTTGAATCTACCCTAACCACTTAGCTGAAGAAGCAGGTTCTTGTTAAATTTCAGATCCAGTTAATAATTTATTTAAGTGGAGGGGCATCAGATTCTCTATAAAGTCTCTCTAAAGACCATAGTTTGAAGGTCAAGCTTAGGATATAACATTTCAACAGTTAGGATATAACATTTCAAGGCCTTGCAGTATCAGGCAGAACAAAAGTGGTAGCAGTGCCTCCTGGACTATTGTTAGACTGTTAAATAGAGAGTCCAAGGACTGATCCATATCCCAAGACTAGCTGTCACTAACTGGATGAGGTAATTGCTGCACAGGGACACCTAAATACCTTATCCCTTTATCCTGAAGAGAGCTAGGTAGAGTTGTTGTGGTGTGCTCCCCCTGCCCTGCTAAACAATGACTGCCAGTGGGGGTGGTGATGCCTGCATCCAGCTTATTCTGGACTTTGGGGATGGATGGCAACATAGTAGCCATGGGCTGTCTGAAGCAGTGTCCTAAAGGTGTTGCTGGTATGTAAATACAACTATGAGCCGATCATCGTGAATAGTGAGCAGCCCAAGAGTCCTTCGAGCTCTCCTGCACAGCAGTGGGCTGCACGCCAGGATCTCCCCATGAGCAGGGACACCTCTCAAGGTTACTCCCTAAGGCTGAGACATTCCTTACTGCAACAGATTCTTGGTAAGTGACTAACAGCGTGCTAAACTCTGAAGTCTTAGCTAAGTGGTATAAAAGATCGACTGTGGATATATAATCCTTTAGACATAAACTGTTGACCAAGTCTGGGACTAGGATTGGATCCAGCCACACCTAGACTCCTCTCTGAGGAAGGAGTTTAGAAAGCAAGGGGGTCCTTTCTGAACCTCATGGCTCAACGTGAGGGTCTCCCTGACAGTTTTGTCTGACCCTGTCCTCTGTGCAGTAAGTAACCAAGTGTACCTTGCCATCGAATCTTACAAACCAGTTGCATTTACCATTGAACTTTGTTAACTCACTGTTTTATATCAATATTTTTTTTGGTCTCCCTCTCACTTTATCCATGACAGTTGTTCAAAACAGAGTGAGGAAGTGAGACAACAATCAAGCAGTGTAGGCAACCAGCAGTCTTTTGCTTGCTCTCACTCACTATGTTTAATACTATAGGTATACCTTGTCAGCCAGAGAAACATAATGCTTTTATATTGTTGACTCTTAATTGCTGCCTGTTCTTGAGGGGGCTTCCTTATCTTTCCATGAAAAAGATTTACTAGTTCGTTCTTTCTTCCCTTTTTGTGGAAAAAAAAAAGGTAAATTGCAAAATCTGTTTGTTACAAATGGAAGTAATTGTGTTTATCCAACTTCACTCATGTCTTCTTTATAGAATCATAGAATCATAGAATGTTTTGGGTTGGAAGGGACCACTAGAGGTCATCGAGTCCAACCCCCCTGCAGTCAGCAGGGACACTGCTAACTAGATCAGGCTGCTCAGAGCCCCATCCAACCTGGCCTTGAATGTTTCCAGGGATGGGGCCTCCACTACCTCTCTGGGCAACCTGTTCCAGTGGTTTACCACCCTCATTGTAAAGAATTTTTTCCTTATATCTAGCCTAAACCTACCCTGATTTAGTTTAAAACCATTACCCCTTGTCCTAACGCAGCTGGCCCTACTAAAAAGATTTTCCCCCTCTTTCCTATAGGCCCCCTTTAGGTATTGAAAGGCCGCAATCAGGTCTCCCCGCAGCCTCCTTTTCTCTAGACTGAACAACCCCAACTCTCTCAGCCTGTCCTCGTAGGAGAGGTGCTCCAGCCCTCGGATCATTTTAGTAGCCCTCTTCTGGACCCGCTCCAACAGTTCCATGTCCTTCCTGTGCTGAGGGCTCCAGAGCTGGACGCAGTACTCCAGGTGAGGTCTCACCAGAGCTGAGTAGAGGGGCAGAATTACCTCCCTCGACCTGCTGGCCACGCTCCTCCTGATGCAGCCCAGAGTACGGTTGGCCTTCTGGGCTGCCAGCACACATTGCTGGCTCATGTCCAGCTTTGTGTCCACCAGCACCCCCAAGTCCTTCTCGGCAGGGCTGCTCTCAATCCTTTCTTCCCCCAGCCTGTATTGATACTGGGGGTTACCCCGTCCCAGGTGCAGGACCTTGCACTTGGCCTTGTTGAACCTCATGAGGTTTACACAGGCCCACCTCTCCAGCCTGTCCAGGTCCCTCTGGATGACATCCCGTCCTTCTGGTGTGTCAACCGCACCACTCAGCTTGGTGTCATCTGCAAACTTGCTGAGGGTACACTCGATCTCACTGTCCAAGTCATTGATGAAGATGTTGAACAGCACCGGTCCCAGTACGGACCCCTGAGGGACACCACTCGTCACCGGTCTCCATCCGGACATTGCGCCGTTGACCACCACCCTCTGGATGCGACCATCCAGCCAGTTCCTTATCCACCGAACAGTCCACCCATCAAATCCATAGCTCTCCAATTTAGAGAGAAGGATGTTGTGGGGGACCGTGTCAAAGGCCTTGCAGAAGTCCAGATAGATGACGTCCGTTGGTTTTCCTTTATCCACCATTGACGTCACACCGTCATAGAAAGTCACCAGGTTCGTCAGGCAGGACTTGCCCTTGGTGAAGCCATGCTGGCTATCTCGAATTATCTCCCTGGCCTCCATGTGCTTTAGCATAGCTTCTAGGAGGATCTGCTCCATGATCTTCCCAGGCACAGAGGTGAGGCTGACAGGTCGGTAGTTCCCAGGGTAAAAAAAAATTATATTAGAGCAAAAATTATATTAGAGCAAACTTGAGTCCATACACATACTTTGTGTGTGCACAGATGAGTGTGTGGGCACACATTTGTATGCTTTTATGTAAGCTAAGGAACTCTTGTATGTCTAACAAACAATAACAGCATGTGTTGCAGCCTTTTGTGTTCATGATGGATTTTTGACAAAGTGAAAAATATTTTCTTCTTCTTATCTTAGTTGATTATCCCTTATCATCCTCGTATGTTTTTCTCTGTGCTTATGTAGAAGAGGAGATTGGCTGCTAGCTCATAACAGTAAGTGAAATCAGGACACTTAAGAATTAACTACTAAAATATTTCTTCATAAAACGACAAACATGTCTAGCAAATGAGCACTATTTCTCATAATTTGATCTCTACTCCTATCGTTTATCTCTTTTGACATATAAAAAATAGATACCATCTTTATTAACTTAGTCATTCATCCTTTCTGTAAGTGTGCTAATCAATATTTGAAACTGGATGCAAAACACTAAGAAGGAGTTGGGGACAGGGAAGCTTCTTGTTTTTCCTCTAGCCATGCTCACAGTTGCACAGACCAGTAGAGAGGGAGACATCTGTGTTTACTTTTCTTTCCATTCCACACCAACTTCAGAACTAGCTGTTCTTCCTTCAGGACAAAATCTATTTGTTGAGTTTAGTATACAGTGTTATGCATTGTCACCCATGTGAGATAAAACAATAATTTAATCATTATATTTGACTATAACATAGCCACCTAGAAGTTCTTATTTCTCAGTCTGAACAAAACATTTTGTTAAAGAAATAGCTATGCAGTGAGATTCATCTTATTCTGAGAAAGGTGTCTAAATTGGGACACAGAAGTTCTGCTGTGGGGGTGCCTGTTTCTCTCCATTGAATGCAAAGGAAATGTAGGATGACTAATTAAGATGTAGATGTTTAACTTTTCACCATTTAAATTAAGTGAGATAAATACCAACTGCCATTTCACAAGAAATACAAAAGATTGCTACCAATCTAAAAAAGCCTCACATTTACACCCTGCAAATACACCAAACTGTTAAATGGACAAGTGAAAAAAAAGGCAGTCTTTAATGTTCTCATCTGGCTGTACATCATCTTAGCAATGACCCAAAATCCAAAATAGATCATTTTTATGGTATTAAAGATCCTGGTAATTTTCTACTACTTTTTCTAGATGTACATTAAATTTAGTAACACTTTTGAAATTGACTTTGTGGAGAGGGCATGCTAGAGCAAAGACAAGGTCATGAAGTCCTATAGTTCCACCAATAGAAGTATAACATATGTAACATCTTTTGGGGCTTTTTAGTGATCATTAGAGAATTCTAACCATCAGGAAGAAGTATGACTAAATGTAGCTGTAAAATTTTAAATGTAAAACTTTATCATTCAAACATCCATCCAGGATTTAGATCACAATTGTGAAACTTGTTCAATGCAGTAGACTCATACTATTTTATAGTCAAACTGATGATCAGACCTACATAGTTTCTATTTCTTTCTTAAAAATGTGAGTTAGTATATTCAGATGTTTGTATATTCAGAAGAACTTATATGGCTTACATCAAAAAAGTAGTCTTGACAGTGTATTAGACCACCACAAAGTCCTTTTGAAAATCTTGACTCTAAACATCACTAAATTTTTTTTTAAGTAATTATAGTAGTTTGTATCATATTTACCAGTAGTACTAACATATTTACTTACATCTAACCATTTGACTTTATATGGTAAATATAATATTTGGATTTAAATATGTGATGACAGATATTTGTGCATGGCTTACTAAATTAGTTATAGGAATATCTGTCAAACAGTAGATAAGACATAATATACTCAATAATTCTTTGTTGGCAATCATGATTCAAAGAAGATATATTTAAAAAATAAAAATAAAACCAAGATCTGCAAGCCAATTACAAAACAAACAAATAAACAGCTTTTCCATTAGCATTTTTTAAAATCTCTGTTTTAGAACTTGTGCCTAATTTCTTATTTATGCTTGAAGCACAGTGACTGTTAAGCTTAATGGAATATAGATGACTTATTAAGGGTTAAATTTCAGCAGATGGTTTCAGAATTATTTTACATACTAAAAAGAGAATGTTAAATGTGTAAGGAAAAATCCTGGAACCTAAGAATGATGGTCATACAGAAAAAAATGGGGTTCTAACACTTCCAATCTTATAAATAAATGCAACACAACTGAAAACTTAATCCAGAATATGTAAATCATAATAGGTAAATCAAACTAATGAAAACATGTTCAGACTGTGCATTTCAAGATAATTCTCTACTATGCTTAATTATTCATGCTGTATTAAGTTGTTTATACAATCAATAATTATGAAAGCTAAAAGTTTCATTTCAACTTTAAGGAAAAGCATAAATATATAAACTGAGTTTGCATTTTATTTAACTGTTATAAAAACACAGTTGACAAAATTGTGACCAATACCTGGCACAGTATGGAAAATAGAATCCCTACATTAAGGCATTCATCTAATATTATATATTACATATTATTACTATGTTTATACTCTTGTTGTGGTCACTTAGAAGAGGTGACTCATGTTCTTTCGCCAAGGTTGTATGGGGTAGGGACCTCACATGAACAGCTTTTACATTTAATTATTTCTAGCGCATACTGATCACATCCACACTTGGAGTTGTTACTTACCCAAAAGGTTTTTGCACATAATTGTAGAATCATAGAATTTTTTGGGTTGGAAGGGACCTTTAGAGGTCATCTAGTCCAAACCCCCTGCAGTGAGCAGGGACACTGCTAACTAGATCAGCGTCCAACCTGGTCTTGAATGTTTCCAGGGATGGGGCCTCCATTACCTCTCTGGGCAGCCCGTTCCAGTGTTTCACCACCCTCATTGTAAAGAATTTCTTCCTTATATCCAGTCTAAACCTACCCTGTTTTAGTTTAAAGCCATTACCCCTTGTCCTAACACAGCTGGCCCTACTAAAAAGATTTTCCCCATCTTTCCTATAGGCCCCCTTTAGGTCCTGAAAGGCTGCAATCAGGTCTCCCTACAGCCTTCTCTTCTCCAGGCTGAACAAGCCCAACTTTCTCAGCCTGTCCACATAAGAGAGGTGCTCCAGCCCTCAGATCATTTTTGCAGCCTTCCTCTGGACCCGCTCCAACAGTTCCCTGTCCTTCTTGTGCTGAGGGCTCCAGAGCTGGACGCAGTACTCCAGGTAAGGTCTCACCAGAGCAGAGTAGAGGGGCAGAATCACCTCCCTGGACCTGCTGGCCACGCTTCTCCTGATGCAGCCCAGAGTACGGTTGGCCTTCTGGGCTGCCAGCACACATAATTCACTCTCTATTTTCTGGTCACACTATTCATAATACTTGTTGAAAAGACCTTTTCAGCATGACAGTAAGCATTCATGCTATATGTGTGTACAGCTGGGACAGAAGGGGATGTCAGAGAGTGCAAAACTCTACAGGATACATTTGGAAGACTCAGACAAATGAGAATTTATTTTTATCTGTATTGCTTCTTGGAGTGGTTGTTAGATGCATTTTGTCTGGAGAGTGACTAAGTCACTTTATGTCATTCGACTGACATTACTCACATTATTTCAAACTTCAATAACCAAAAATAAGTTCTGCATGTTTTTTACATGGTTCACAGGATGAGGACAGAATGTTTGGCATTTTGCAATACTGTATGAGAGAGAAATCAAGCTGATTGATAAATTAAATGTATTGGTTTGTGTCTAGATAGGAAGACTTGGGCATTTTGTATTGACAGTTTCAGCACTCATCCAAGAAACTTGGAACATTTTGAGTGCACACACACAAACCCCCAAACAAACACCAAAGAAAGAAAAAAACCAAACCACTTTTCTCTTTATTCTTAGATATGAAGTACTGGACACTAATTTGTGAGTAGTATTATGTTCATTTGTAACAAAATTCCTTTGTGTAAGTGCAATGTAATTATTAGTACTCTCAAACCCCTTTAAGCTGATCATTCTAAATTGATATTACCAATAAAAGTATACTGTAATTCAATTAACACTGTTTTATCCTCTTAGATATCATCCTTATTGTCTTCATTTTAAATTACTGCCCCTCACTCTTTCCTAGAACAGTAAGATATCAACCATATGAGTTTTTATCTGCATTAGAAACAGACATTTTTCATTCACCCCAGTGATTTCTAAAACTACAGTGACATTTTGAATCCAAAAGATGATGATAAAGAAAAAAGATAAAGCAATAGATAATTTTAGAGCAATATATTTCATAAAACAAAAGAGAACATTCACAAGAGTATTAAAACTCTGCTTTACTTACTGTTTTACAAAGTAGACTAATGCCATATAAGAGGAAAAGTCTAACTTTTAGCAACATGTATGAAATGCTGAATTTAAAAATACATACATTTCCAAAAATGTAATTGGTTTTCACTTACATTCTGAAAAATTTTGCATAATTCCTACCCATTTAAACTGTGTGTCAAAAAGCACACGCCAATGAATTCCAAGATGCATCTGCTAAGGGAGAAACATCAACAATTCTATCATTGCTTTTACTAAAATTTAACTTGCTACATAGGTTCCATTATTTAAAGCATATGCTGTAATGTTCACAGGTCCAAATACAGTTTGGCTCCAACTAACAGAAGAAAGTAGCTCTTCCCACTGTATAGTGAAAAAAACCCTTCATTTTTACTAAAGCTGCATCATTAGGCTGCTGAAACAGAAAATTTCTTGAGGCCATAAAACAGAAAAACATAGGAACAAGATTTTGAAAAACAAAAACTTATGAAGAACATTGAAAATTGTTTAAGAACACAAGAAAAATGCATATTCTGTTCTTTAATGTTTGGTATGTAGAAGAATTACATAACTAACATCTTACACAACTCTGGAAGGACTGTAAGTTTGACACTGAACAGCTTCTCAGTACTGGAAATTAAATGCTCTACTGCAAAATCATTAAAACTATTCTAACACATTTTGCCCTGTGCCAGCTGGTACTCTTATGATTCCTGAACACGATGGAGGAATGAGCAATGGCCAGAGACCTTTAGCAATGAATACTTCAGATATGATCATTGTATTCTGAGGCTTTGAGTTATTAATAACACAGATATGGGACATTTGCTGTCCTTAGTGCTGACTTAAGCATAGTAGCCAGAACACTCTGAGATACCTTTAATTACTAGCATAAATGTATACAAATTTATTACGTCCATATTCTTTCCTTTGTTTCCCTTTGTTTGTGGTTTGTTGGGGTTTGCTTGGTTTTTCGGGGTCCTACTATTTTACTTATGCAACACTAGCAATTTTGTGGAAAAGGAGGTTACATTAAATTAATGCAATATTCTATATATTCCAACTTTTTTTCCCACAGAACTTGAAAATAATGATTTTAGCTTTTTTGCTCTTTTTTTTTTAAGTGTTTTTTTCTTACTATAAAGTGAATTACATTTAAATGAAGAACAAAAATTACTGTAGACTTTAGATGAGTTTTAGGACACACATCTGACAAATAGGAAAAGAGTGAAAGGTAAGTCAGAAAAGTGAAAGGCGGATATGACACATTACCTTAGGTGTAAGTGGTAATTTCTTGGTAGTGGTGGTAGGGTGCTGAAGTGGTGGCTACTGCATGAAGAGGTCAAGGGCTGACCTGGGCTGGACACAGCTGGTTTGAGCAAGCTCTGCAACCGATCCACCATACGGCACAGATGAGTCAATCAGTCAAGGGTGTGGCACTTCTATGAAACCATATCTAATGAAAGGCAGAAAAGGCCAGGCAGAGGGAGAAGGAGGCAAAAGAAAAGAGTGAGAAACAGCAGAGGGAACACCAAGGAGGAGGGGCTCTGTGACACCAGACCAGATTTACACACTGCAGCCTGCAGAGGACCTACACCAGAACAGATGGGTATTTCCTGAAACAACTGCAGCCCGTAGAGAACCTATGCTAGAGCAGAGGAAAAGTGTGAGAAGTAAGGAACAGCAAAGAAACCACTATGTAAAGAATGCAAGTAATCCTCTTCAGTCTGCTGTGCTGCTCAGGGAGGGGTAGAGGACTCCAGAGTGAAGGAGTGAAGTTGAACATGGGGAAGGAGCAAATGTTTCATTTCAATGTTTGTCTTTGTTTCTCACTACCTGAATATATCTTAACTGACAGTAAATTAAATTAATTTTCCCTATGTCAAGTTTGCTTTGCCCACAACTTAAGTTGATATGCAATGTCCGTGTCATTATCTTGACCCATGAGCTTTCTCATCCTATTTTCCTCCTCCATCCCACTAAGAGAGGGGAGTGAGCAAGCAGCTGAGTGGGCATTTCGCTATTAGCCAAGGCTAACCTATCACACACATTCAAAAACAATGTGAAGTAGTAAGTAGGGAGATATATCAGTGCTGAGTGTACAGAATGTCCAGAAGATATTTGCACAGTTCATAAGATATGTAACACCATCCTAACAAAATACTACCACCCTGAGCTTTTATTAAAAAATGGTCAAAAATACAAGATAACCTCATAAAGGTTAGATATTCTTTACAGTATCTACCATAGTGTAGAATATGCACTCTGGAAGACTCAACAGGGAGTTTAGTAAATCTCTCACTGTATTTTCACATTCTCAGCAGTAAATTGTGAGAAAATACACAGACAAATGTATACTAGATTTTTTTCAGTTAAAAGACATTTTATTGGAAAACACAAATTAATAACACACAGATCAAATTTATCACAACATTCATCAGGAAAAGCTTTTCAAATAGATGTGTGTAGTTTTGATTACAGAGTGAAAGAGCTGCACACAACAAATTATAGTTGGAAAGAAAGTCCTGGGAAAGTGATAAGGTAGTAGTTCCCAGTTACGCCAGGAGAAATAAGGAAGCAATGTCTTCTTCCTTATTTTATCAAAACTTCCTATGGCATTTTTAAAGAAAGTTAGTATAAATATACAACTCATGATTGTACAGCTTCTCTGAACTCATACATGCTATTGTTTTCCTGTTTCATACTCGAACCTGCCAAAAGAGCTTTTAAATTCTTTAAATATTTCTTTAAGTAACTATGCAATTTATAGGCATACAACATTCTATTCAGAGGGAGAATTTTAGAGGATTTTTACTGTGTGAAAACATGCAGTTGTACTTGACAGAGTTCTGCAAGCTCAACTACATGGAACTCTCCCAAGCACTTGTAATAATAAATACACATACAAACACAGAAACACAGAAACAAAACCTGTGTCTTGGAAATATACTTTGCTGCACAGATATTGCAGGAATAAAAGCTACTAGCTCCTAATTCAAGGAGAAAAGATACTTGAATAATGTACATGAGTAATTAAAATCTAAACAGAAAAATTAAATGTTACCAATAGTTCTCAACAACAGTGTAAATATAATCTTCTACCATTTTCATAGACATCTAAGAATGAAAGTTAAATTAATACTGTAGTTTATCAAATTTCAAGTTTTAAAAGGTAAAATAATTTCTGCAGGCCCACATGATTTCACATCTATTTTTAAAATTTGCTTAGACATTATTACAATAATTCTGTTACAATATAAAATATATCTTTGGTCCTGCTTAGTCCTTTTTCTGATCCTGTTGAGAAAGAATGAGTTTTTTGGTGCCTGCTTGTAAGACAAAGCAAGCTAGCATTTCTAAATCCAGTGTAATGCTTTAGCTACCAAGTCTAAATCTTTGGTTGGTGGGAATGCATTCTACCTGAGTTTTCACTAACTCGTGAGAAGCTTTTCAATCCAAAGTGAGTACATATTCACGGAGTCATTTCCTAAATATCCCAAATAGTGGAGACAGATACTTTCAAATTATTCTGAAGGATTATTCTGCTCATTCAGTTTAGGTGCCTGAACTGAGAAGGACCTAATGCTCGCAGCAATTTTTCTAGTGAAAGATGTCCTTGCCCATGGCAGGGGGGTTGGACTAGATGATCTTTAAAGGTCCCTTCCAACCCAACCCATTCTATAATTTGGACACTAAAGTTAGGCAATACAGAGTAAGAGACTACCTGTGATTCAGGTGCCTAAGTAGCTCTTTAGCTCTTAAGATAACAGAGATCTAGTCAATAAGCAGTGACCAACACTGATAATAATCAGAGGGTATATTTAAAAGAAATTAGAAGTCTCAGCCCCTACATTGTCCAGTTTTCATTTGACCTTGACTGAGAGTGTGTTACTCAAATGTAGGTATGTATGGCTTAAATGCAAATATACAAAGCAGATGAGATGAACCTATCAGCTCCCCTAATCTCAGGCTCCTGCCTGACCTCTGTCAAATTTGAGAAAGGGCATTTCCAGTTTTTTGGCTTCCTTATATTTTTCTCAAAGTTTTAAATCCAACCCACTTTTCTATCTGAAAAAAAATCTATATATTTTATTTCCACACTTATTTTTTGTTTTAGTTCTTTATGTGAAAACAGTTTGAGAACTAACATCTACCTGCAAAGTTTTAATTTTGTCTAATCAGAATTTTTCAAAAAAATCATGTTAAAAAAAGATTCAATTTTATCTTGTTGACATGCTAGGATTTCAAATGGAATAGATGTAAAATACATGAAAAGATATCTGCCACAATTACAGCAACATTCTGTTTCTATTGAAACAAGATATGTGATAGAAGGCTACACTCACCAAAAAAAAAAGGAGAAAAAGAAAGTAGAAATTGACTAAGAAAAGTAAGAATATGATGGACCACATATTACCCACAGGTCAAGAACTGTCAAATTAGTATCAGCAACTGAAATGAAGTACAGGCAGGCATGAATCCCTCTCAGCAACCACCAGTGCCAAAAGGCATCTCAGAAATAAATCCACACTAACACTATGGCAGTTGCTTTTTCCACTGACCTTGACAAAATACACTAAGATATTTGTACTGTCTGCCACAAGAGTATCATTTCAGAAAGACAGGAAGGATTACTTGTGACTGTCAGTATTACAAACCATGCAGCAGGAATACTATTGAAAACTTTCACCACATTAAGATATTTAGAAGTGGTGGTAAACTTAATCAGTAGTTTTAATATTTAATATTTAAATTCAGCACATTGTGTCTTTAACCCACCCTGACATCTCATTAATACTGGGGGAAGGAGGAGGGGGAGTAAATTCCAAGTCCAGTACTGCAATTTATTTTTTTTTCTGATGAAAAAATAATTAATCCTGCACAAAATTGTCACAAAGGAATTACACTAGAGTTTATACACAAGCCACTGTGCTAGCATTTATTTTAATTTTTGGTTCAGCCCTCAAGCAACAATGGTTGAATTAACATTACATCATTGCCCCATACTCATCTTTTCTACTAGAGAATGTTCTATCATATTAGCTACTAGTACATGAAATAAAGATATTTTCAGATCCCAGCAAGCAAATATTAAAGTGTAGTACATTTATGCATGTTAATAAATAAACAAATGAAACTACGCATACTACCATGTAAATTATCTATATAAAGTAATCATGCATACTTTTAAAAAGATGCATCACCATAAACATATCTCAATTTACAGGTTTATTATGGCAAAATGAATTTGTAGTATTGAATTTACTCTAGTCAGTGAAAAGAATTAAAAACAACAGAAATAAACTTATGACATTTTTTGTGTTTAAAAACTACTTTAAAAATCTGTGTCTGGATGAACTGGAAATGACCACATTTTCTTGATGTTGTCTGTATTAGCACTTACAGCAATGTTAATTACAGAGAAGCTGAGAATCAGGTGTTGAAGTTTGTATGGAAGAGATTTTTTGTTTTGTATAAAGTTGATAATGTGTTGTAAAAAGCTGATAATGTATAATGACACTGGACAGAACATACCATTCATTGATATTTTTTTCAAGTTAGAGCTTTGGATGCATTAGTAGTGTATGATGTTGGCTGGTCTTTTTAAAATATAGACAACGTCTGATAGGGTATGCTGAATCATTTGTATGTATTCTGAGGACTTATTCACTCTTAACACTATTTTGTCCACATACTAGTCATACTACCATTGACATAGTCTGAATTTCTGTTACTTCTCAGAATGCATTTAATTAAATATCACTTTGTTGTTTTTAATAATTTCTGTGGTCATTTATATATATTTTTTTTTCTGATGCATTGACTTATCTATTGTCTTTTGTACAGGAAAAAAATGTTAGCAAGAAGTGTCTTGATACAACAAGCTTTGATATCAGTTATTAGTCATGACTCAAAACATCCTTAGGGACTAGAAGCCAGTAAATGAGAAATGTTGTCAAGATGTTCTTATGCATTGTCTCATGCAGTTTGAGAATAATAGATATTTCTAGAGGAAGACACCATTTCTTGAAGCATATTTCTCTGTTCCAGGAATATAATTGGGTTTCCCTGCCTACCGTAAATCTGTATTTTCATCCAATGATTTGATTCGTAACTGTGACGCCTTGAAAGGACACAGCCTAGTTGCACATCACCTAAACCACTGTTTTTCACTGTTTCCACTGTTTTGTTTTTGGTTGGTTGGTTGGTTTTGGCAAGCCTTAGGCGTTAAACAGAACTGAAAGATTTTCATTCAGGCAGATTCTCCAACCCATTCTGAGTTCCCTCCTTAAGTGGAATTCCAGAGGCAGGTTTTTCAATCTCACAGAGTGTTACCTTACTATCAATCTTTCCCTTCACATTGGCACAACAATAAAACAAAATAAAAAGAAAAAACACCTCAGTAAGCATTTAACCAGTTATGGGAATATGTAACTCAAATGCTTCTACAACATCCTTTCTCATCCTCTCACTAATTCCTTATTTTCCTAACAATTTCCTTTTTTTCTAATTGATATTCAGGAAATAAAATCTAATTTAAATTTAGAGTAATGAATCTCATCAAACAGTGAAAATTGCAAGCAGTAAAAAAAAAATCTGGTATATATTTCAAGACATAAGAGAATGCTAGAAAACTACTCTCCTTATTGTACCCATGTTATTCATCCATGTATTCTTGGAGTTAATAGAAAAAGGACAAACTACATCAAACTGTAATCTTTACCAATAACCCTCAGAAGTCCATTGCAATTTATGTTAAGATGAATATGTTCGGCCATGAATAAAAGCCACATTACTTCCTTGCTAGTCTAGTCTTTCAGCTATGGAAGAAACACGTAATTCTATAATATTGTAAGTAATTTGTTTCTAGAAGCATTGATTCTAGTCCACTTACATTATATTTTCAGAATAGAGAACTTTGATCATGTCTTAGTGCAGAGCTGTCATCATAATATCTCAAGAAGCATAAATGCTTTTCTATTGCAAACTCAGAAAAAAAATGCTTATGTTGGCTATATAAAAAGTCTAGTTTATTGATAATACAATACAGATAACTTGGTAAGTTTGTATAGAAACTTTTGAACTATTTTGTAGTATTTTAAAAGCTGGTGTTAAGTTTTCATTCAAGCTAATTAATTGTGGCTGCATTTCAGCCTGAAGAGAAATTACAAAGCTGTTAAAAAATAATTTTAGATGTTTTTGTAAAAGAACTATGAATGGGACTAGTCTCTATTTAATGCAAAGGAGAGAAGGTTCAGGTTCAGAGGTTCTTCAAAACTCAATTTCCTCATTTGATTCCCAAATTTATATTTTCACAGAGGGCTTACTAGGTAATTATCTGATTTGTTCCTGGAAAAAATCACGGTGTTCCTCTACTGTCAGATGCTGATTTAAGACTGGTCCAGGGGGGAAAAAAAATAATACATTTTGCAAGGAAAACTCTTAGCTTTTAAGTAGTGTTTTTGTACTGAACCATAGAAAAATCTTGTACTTCCATGACAAATTCAGAATATCCTAGTTATTAAAATAATGGGTTAAAGAGAACCAGGATTTGACATTTTATCTGAATTTTGTTAGTCTCACTCTGAGCATGACTGGGCCCCTCTGTGAACTTAGCAGGATATCTGTCTACCTAAGTATGTCTAGCAATTTAGAAGGAACATGTGTGTTACCACTTTCCCTCCATCCTCCCAAACTGTATACTTTGAACATGATCAGAAGCTTAGCGCTAAATGTTTAAGGAACTTTAAACCTCAGCAGAAAGATATAATTTTAAATGCCTTAAGGTTAGATAGTGTTGGGAAAGAGACAGCCTGGTTAATTGTCCTAACTCAGACCAAAATTCTGAGTCAACTAAAATTTAGGCAAATTCTGGCTCTTGCAGTACCCATCTCTTCAGAACTTGCTCTAGTGATTTCAGTAGAAACATTTGTATATGAGTACCCTAATCAAGTATCCAGGCAGTTCTTACACCAAAGAAATTCATTCCATAATAATTAGTTTCCTGCATCACCATGTTCTTTGTCCTTCATCGCTGATCCTTGCTTCATATTGTGTTCTGCCCTTCAGCTTAGGAAGACTGAGACAAATGTTCTTCATATCGTATATAAACATTAAAATTCAGCTTAGGATCGTGCATGAATAATACAAGAAAACTATAAGAGAAGCCCCTAGACACAGCTCAACAGATGATTTAATAAATTGAGTTTGGGGGAAAAAAGCGAAATTGTACCTCAAGGGAAAGCTACCAACTATTTTTGCTAACAAAAGAAATCACTACAGCTGAACAGAGTTTTACAAATTTATCTATAAGCAAAAGCAGTTTTCTTCACATTTTTGGCAAAGTTTGCCAAAAGGGAGAAAGGTAGGTGTGGGAGGGACTGTTGTCTCATTCTGTTTCAAAGAGAACTCATTACATAGTGTATCTGAATTTCACTTTATTTCATCATTTTTTCTTTTAAATAAATGCTTTTTATCACTAATTATATGTGGCATTTTCAGCATAGCGAGTAATTCTCATGCTGATGGTAGGGAGATGCAAGGGAGATGACTCAGAATATGGAGGCAATGAGCTGTCAAAAATTGTGCTAAATCACATGTTGGAACAGCGGTTATCTTCCTGCTCTGTATTAAAAAGAAAGAGAACTTCCTCATTCCTTTCCCTTCTGAAATAGAGTACAGGTTGAAAAGTCACTTTCCAAAACAGCATTGTGGGACTAGCTGAGACTGTTTAAAAAAATACCTATTGATACTGTTCACTGCTTTTTTGGCACTTGTGAAAATTGTGTCTTGTATTTGAGAGTGTTGCTGAAAATAAAGTAGGATTGAAAAACCCACCCTTCTCCTTTAGCTCATGTAGTACTAAATTTTATTCTACATATTATTTATTTTGTAAGTTTATTTGTTTAACTTTGTTATGACCAAAAGATTCTTACAACATAGAGAAAAATTGGGACATTCTTGAGACGACAAGGGAACCTACTTGCAGCGGGGAGCAGACTTATAGCCAAGCCTAAGAAAGGGTAGAGAGAAAAATGCTTTTCTAGGGACTTAAAAGAGACTATGCAGAGAATACAAGTTGCTGGAACAGGAACCAAAACTAGAGTTCCACTAAGAAAAAGTACAGAAAGAAAATGTAAGGGAGAAATATATTTTCAAACTTTTCCAATATAATCTGACTCAATTTCTGAGCTTTCTCTATGTAAAAGGTTGTGTCTTTTAATAAATTTGTGTTCTAAAATGGTTTACCTCTGAAGATGAAGACATCTTCAATATTTTTCATCATCCCAACTTAGAGGGAAAAGGTAGAGCATTTCCACTTCTCATCTCCAAACAAGCTGGGGTTTTGCTAAAATAATAACAATAATAAACAATAAAAATCTAAGAACCCCTATGAAAATGCTAACTTTTCTTTTTGTCTTCCTCAGTATAATACTGTAATCAAAGGGCTATCAGCCTGAATTAAAACCTGTCAGGTAAGTGTTCTGTGCTTGTTGCAACCAATATAGTGTGATTAACTATAATTAAATAAATGTTTCCTAGTAGTATATCATTATTAATTTTTGCATCTATGTAAACTAGATCTCCTTTAAACAGAACAAAAATAAGTAGTCTGACTTAGAAAAGGGAACCTTCGAGACATCGGGAGATGGCTGCAGCACATACGTTCATTTTTTCCTCTGCAAATGTTTGCTAATTTGAGCAAGAAATACGTTGACTTTATGTTGTATCCTAAGAAAAAACAGTTGTAAGAAAAAAATTTTGAAAATGTATAGGAAGAAATATGATGTTAAGGTCAATAACTAGAAGCAGATAACTGTTGGAAAGGAAAGTCATGAAGTTCGGTTAAAGTTGTAACAGATTATATAAATCACATAATTAGTTTCTTCTCTAGTTTTCTCATCATGATGTCTTTCATCACTTTCCCATATTAAAGTCTTGAAATGTTTCCAATTCTAATGAGTTTTACCATATGTATTAATGTGATCTTTTGCTATCTATATTTTTGTAGTATCTACAACTTACACTTTCAATTAGGCAGTGGAAGGCAAGCACATCAGCCACACAAGCTTATTCTTAAGGCATTCATAAACAAATACCTTCTGATAATTGTAAGCATAAGTTATACTGTCAGAAAAAACCTGTCCAGACTTTGTCTATGCTAGCAATATTTTGTCACTGTAGGTATTTCTAATCTGACTGGGGCATCAGCAGTTGGTGCTCATGCCCCACATCTACACTGCATGGTGCTCAGGGACTTTATTTCAGAGTCATTTTAGTCTGGTGCTCTGGCCTGAATTTCCCCTCTGTGAATGTCGTTCAAAGTTGTTCCGTTCCTTTTCTACTGGGCACTGGACTAAACATGGTGAATACCTAGAGTGGAGCTTCTGCTATCTATAGTTTTCTCCAAATGTAGTCTATTTCACGCACATAAAACATGCCTCTGTGAGCTGGACTGATAAGCTATAACTGAGGATGGCAGGAGGATTCATGTCAAAACCACACTACTGCTCCAAACCAAAATGATACAGACCCACAGATCATAGAATAAATGACACAACAGTCCAAAATTATTTTTCTGGGCATATATGATTCTTAAAGAAAATGTCAAAAGTATAAGCGTAGATGTGAAAAGTATTGCCAATATTTATGAACACTTCATCAATCAAAATATCTCAAGATTTTAGGTTGTGTTTTTTCATGGGGTTTTTTTGTTTGGTTTTGGTATTATTTTTCCCCCTAATCATTTACAAGATTTTGTATTCTTCATTTTAATCTTATTTGCATAATGTTGCCTCAACACAGAGGTAATGTATATGATTTTTCTTACAAAGTTTTTTTCATAATTAGAGAAAGGAGATTAATTTTAAGTTAAGAAATTACCAGATACTACTGGGCAAAAGAAACTGACACCCTTCTCCTCCCACAGAAATCTGGTTATACCATTTCAATTCAGCAAGGAGCAGTAATGTTGTGATTACATTTAATATCAAACATGATACTGAAAAACAGCTAGTGTTTCTACCACATTGCTGTCATTCTCTTTGGTGTTTGTTGATGTTTCAATAACAAGACCTCTTAAATAAATTTGTTGCATTATATGCTAATTCATTAATTGTTTATAAATGCCTGTTAGCATGTATTTATTTCATGAACACACTAAGCTTATGAACTATGGGTTAAATCTTGTGACACTAGTTCAAATCTGCAGTAACACATTTTATTAAAATGATATTAAAATCAGATATTAATTGAAGGCTTACAAAAATCCCTTTTCCTCTTTCTGGATTAAAACCATGAAGACTATGAAGATTAATGGCTTTAAACTAAAACTGGTTATATTTAGGCTAGATATAGGGAAGAAATTCTTTGCAATGAGGGTGGTGAAACACTGGAACGGGTTGCCCAGAAAGGTAGCAGAGGCCCCATTCCTGGAAACACTCAAGGCCTGTTTGGATGGGGCTCTGAGCAACCTGATCTAGTTAAAGATGTCCCTGCTGACTGCAGGGGGGTTGGACTAGATGATCTCTAGGGGTCCCTTCCAACCCAAAACATTCTATGATTCTAAGAACACTTGATGAGTGCTTCTGGGCTTTTGACTGAGAGTTCCTCCATGCTATTGTACAAGTGACCTCATAAAAAGATGAGTCATGCTTCTTCTACAGTGTTTCTACCTTTATGATCTTAGATGCTTGACTGTATGATTAGAGGATTTCAAAAGAGAATGTGAAAAGTATTTCCTGCTGCAGTACCTTGGTTGATCTGTAGCCATGCACTTCAAGGGTACCTTGTGGACATATATGTAGGTTAATGTGGTCCTTGGATGAATATATCTCTGAACAAATTCCAAGTTCTTAATCAATGAAAGCTTTGTATTTGCATCAATGAAAGACATTTCTGTTCATCCAAGGCATAACAGGGCGCTAGTTCTTTGAACTGACGGCTGTTGGTTTTTAAAAGTAACCTCAGCGTAGTAAGGTTTACCTGAAATTAAGCCTGACAAAAAGCAAGTTGATCATGTTTGATTAATTTGTGTTCATTTCTTAGGGTACAATATTTTTAGCAATTTTTTCCCTAAGCCTTTCTAAGTTGTAATAACTGTTAAAATAATAAATACATAAATAAATACAATCTCATAGTCTTTAGCGAAGAAGTGCGCTTTCAGGAAGTTATTGGTAATCAAAAGTTGTTTTCCCCATATGAAAGAGTTTATGCTTTTGTCCTCCACAGGTTTGTGTATATCTGAACCCATTTAAAATTAGCCAAGAGTAATATATTTTTCTTCATTTTGATAACAAAAGCTGTTTTTAAGCAACTACTGCAATAAAGGGTCATTCATTCTACAATCATCTGCTATAGAAGCTGTTACACCAGAGTACTGTGGAACTTTTTTCCTCCGGTATCCTTGTGTCCTGGTTTTGTCTGGGATGGAGTTCATTTTCTTCTTAGTAGCTGGCATAGTGCTGTGTTTTGGACTTGGTATGAGAAGAATGTTGATAACACACTGATGTTGTACCTGTTGCTAAATAGTGCTTACACTTGTCCAGTACTCAGCTTCCCATGCTCTGCCAGGTACATGAGAAGCTGGGAGGGAGCACAGCCAGGACAGCTGACCTCAGCTGGCCAACGGGCTATTCCAGACTGTATGACATCATACTCAGTATAGAAAGTGGGTGGAGTTGGCCAGTGGGCAGCAATTGCTGCTCGGGGACAGGCTGGGCATCGGTCAGCGGGTGGTAGCAATTGCATTGTGCATCACTTGTTTTGTATATTCTTCCATTATTATTATTAATTTCCTCTGCTGTTTTATTAAACTGTTTTTATCTCAACCCGCAAATTTTACTTTTTTTTCCCCTGATTGTCTCCCCCATCCCACTGGTGAGGTGAGAAGTGAGCAAACAGTTGTTTAGTGTTTAGATGCCTGCCAGGTTAAACCATAACGGAAAGTTAATTAATTTAAAAATCACATTTAAAGTGGTCAAAAGTTTCACACATTTATTTTCTGTGTAAATGAACAGCTATTCCCCAGATTTTTCATTTTCTTTAAAAAAAGTGCTAATATTATGTTTTGTTAAAAGATTTGGGTTTGTTTCTGTGGTTTCCCCTCACTATCCTTTTTTATAGTTCAATTTCATCTGTGGGAAATAATAGGAAAGAAAAAACAGAAAGAAGAATGGGAAATGAAGGGGGGAATCATAGTTAAACAAAATATAATACTATTATACTTACTTCAGTTTGAAGTTTCAGTGTAGAGATACACATGCAAGATAATTTTTTAGTTTTTGAAGAGCTTCATTATGCCCTTCAAGCGGGACCACTCTTTACCTTCCCTTTTTTACTTATAGCCAAAGCTATGAAATCAGAAAAGGGAAGTATCTAGTTTTAAACATGTCTGTTTGTAGCAAAATTATGATTTATTACCAGTTTTCTAAGTATTGTCCTGATTACAAGAAAAACACTTTGAAGAAAAGCAATGAATATCACAGTAAAACCAGTAGTAGTGTACAAGAACAATGCACGAGGAAGGAAAGGAATAAATAGAGGGTTTTTTTCTCAAGGCAAGAATGGGAGTATGACAGGCCACTGTGCAAGCAGACAGGAAAAGCATGCAAAGGAGAATGGCATCAACCTCTCAGCTGGAACTGCTGAAAAGATGTCTCGGAGTGATACAGCATGACTGCAGTGCTTTAACAGTGTATTTGTAGTTGTTGTGGTTTAACCTGGCTCGCAACTAAGCACCATGCAGCCGCTCACTCACCCCTCAGTGTGATGGGGGAGAGAATCGGTAAAAAAAAGTAAGACCCCTGGGTTGAGATAGAGACAGTTTAATAAGAGAAAAGAATAACAATAATAATAATTATAGTAATGGTAAGAGAATATACAGAATATACAAAACAAGTGATGCGCAATGCAATTGCTCACCACCCGCTGACCGACGCCCAGCCTGTCCGAGCAGCAATCACTCTCCCCACAACCAACCAACTGCCCCCATGCATTCTATGGTATGGAATAGCTCTTTGGTCAGTTTGGGTTAGCTGTTCTGGCTGTGCTCCCTCCCAGCTTGTTATGCACCTGGCTGAGCAGGAGAAACTCAAAAAGTTCTTGAGTACTGTAAGCACTACTTAACACCCTGATGGTTTTAGCTGTTGCTATCAACATTCTTCTAGTACTATATCCAAAACACAGCACTATGCCAGCTACTATGAAGAAAATTAACTCTATCCCAGCCAAAACCTGGACAGTAGTGCTTAAAACAGAAAGCTAAAGAAACTGTTTCTTCCCCACAACTGACCTTTAAACCATTACTCTTGAGCAGACTATATTCACAACAAGATTACTAGCTTGGGTGTGTCAGAAATCTGGTTTTGCCAAGAGAGGCTTGGTAACAAGTCTCTGGTTAACTAGAAGACTTATTCTTAAAGAATAGGCACAAAGACCTATTTTTCTGTTCTGACTTAATAAAACCAGTGTTATCTGGTACCCTTAGCAATTGTGATTTCTGGCCTTTTTTCAAAATCTTTTTCAAAGATTTTGGGTCTGATTTCTCCTAGGTATCAGTAAAAATTCTTGACTGTTCAAGATAGAGCCTTTCTCATCATCCTTTCTTGTGGGAAAAGTTTCATTTTGGAAGACGCATGTTATTTCTGCTTCCTCAGGCTGAGAAACAGATTGACTCAACAGAAACCCATTTTATATTACTGAAAAGCCCTCAGTGTGGGGGTAAATACCTCAAAAAAATAAAAAAATATGACTGGTTCTGCCTTGATATCCATTTCTGATATCAGTAACCTTATACACTAAAGTTGTAGAAGTTGTTCTGGACTTGTTTAATACCTGTAGAGATCTTTTACTTTGGAAAATACATATTAAAAACAAAACAAAAACCCAAATTCCTTTCAATATTCTAAGTGTTATTTTTTCCAAAAAAATCTTCTTTATGATAAACTACTATCAAACCTATTAACCTCTGGCAAATTTTTAACTGGTTTTCTTAATTGAGTAACTACTTAGGAAATGTTAATACAGGATAATGAAGTGAATGCATATCATGACCATAATAGTAATGTAGAAAAAATTAGTAATTTTTGAATCCTAATCTGTTTTGGACAGGAGCTACCACTTAAGCAGTTTTCCTAAACCTTGTTGAAGTTAAGTATATCCAATATAGCTGTGAAATGTGCTACTATACATCATTTTACATCCAGAAAAAGGCATGTATAGCATGGGCTAACCAAATGAAATACTAGAATAAAGGTGTTAACAACAACAAAATTTTATAGAGAGAACATGAAGTATAATGACCACTGTTTGGAGATGATGCCTGAAAAACTGACAATAGCTTCTACTAGTTGCAAGCTAACACTATCCCTGTCCATTATAAATGAAAAATCATTAATTTTTCACGAGTCTTCCAGTTATGATGGCAAAATAGAACTGAGGTCACTACATTAAAAATAGGCATATCTGCTGGGAAAGAATACCTTTAAAGACATACCTTGATAGTCCTTTGAATCTATGCTCATTGGAACCCCTTGCAGAATACATACACGGCTTCATAACCAATATGTATCAGTCCATAACACCTTTCAAACACTGAGCATGCTGTCTTTTGTAGGATGATTCTCTTCTGCAATGTTTGCATGGGGGCTTCTAAATGTCTGGGTGCCATCAGGTGCCTAAAATGTTAAAAGATTAGAAGTAAAAAGGGATAAATAATCAAACTCTTCCTTATCTTGATGAGCACTTTTCTCAAAATCAGTTGCATTAAATGCAATAATTTTTTTTTGTTAATGATTGAGGATACCGATAGGAAGCAGAAGTTGTGTTCAGACTACAGAACATGCACCAGAACATGTGACATCCCTGAAAGAACCCTTTAGATGCTGCACAAAATGAAGGTTGGTGGAGCGTGCATTGCTTCCCACTTGAAAAACTAACCTCTCTATCAACTAGCATGTGCATGGTAGCATCTATTGCTTGTTTGGGCAGCATTACTGCAAACCTAAACTGAAAGCTGAAAATCTTGCCTTCCAGTCTGTGGGAAAAATAAAGTATTCCTTGTTCTCTGCTATAGTCCATACTTAGAATATGGCCTACAAGTGAAACTTAAATATAAGAACTAGTGGGGTAGATCATGAAGAAATAGAAGACATATACATCACATTTCCATTTATAAAGGGAGTAATTTTCCAGAGATGGCTTAGAGGACAATCAATATAAGGCTGAAGGTTATATAATGTCTAGACAGAATTTTTGGATGGAACATGGCCACCTAGATGAAAAGGCTTGAGACCACAGGCTTCTGTTTTTTGCATTTCTATTTTTATTGTCTCCAGAGAGACTCAAGAATTCACATTTTCTGGAAATAAGTAGAATTAAAATAAATAAAATTATATCACTGTAACACTTGAGGCAAATACACTTTTTCTGCTAACAAAAAGGGC
The DNA here is from genome assembly GCA_017310255.1 of Butorides virescens. NCBI lineage: Eukaryota > Metazoa > Chordata > Aves > Pelecaniformes > Ardeidae > Butorides > Butorides virescens. The sequence goes on along the minus strand of JADKXX010007245.1, from coordinate 30,841 downwards.
TTTTAAAACTATCTATCTCCTCTAGTGAAAAAGGTAGGGTGAGAAGTCCAGCATTACACTTTTTCAGTTCAGTCTTAAACCATGCCAGGGACCAGATTTGAATGATCAGCCTGGCAATATTTTTCAATTAGTTTGAAATATATTTTGCTTTTGATTGTGTTGGATTTACTTTCACTTTTTTTTTAAATCTGTCACAACTTTATGAACTCTTCAAAAATATGGCTGAGGCACAATCTTACAAGCAATTTGCTTTTACATAAAAACAAGAGACAGCATATTACTTTCGTACTGATTGTATGAGTGGGTTTACACTTTGTGTAAAACAGCCTACTAAATCAGATGTGTTTAAATAGAAGCCAGAAAATATTGCAAATCTGTTATAAATTATGATGAGCTTTACCAGATTTAAAAAAAAATAAATCAACATTGATGTCCAGCATTATAATTCAAATGAAATTTTTAGATAAAATATGATTCTTTTAAGTAGTTTTCATGTTTTTGCAATATATTCCTCACTTCCAGATTATTAGCTTCTTAGTTTCCATCTTTCTGTTTTAGTTGGGGCTGGGGGCAGAGGGGTGAGGTGGCAGAACACTGACAGAGGTAAATTTCCAGTTATTAGCTTTCTGAGAAAGGAGGAAAAAAATCTTGAAAGAAACAGCAGTTAACAGTAAGAAAGTGATGATACAGGCTTGAAATGTCGGGAGATCAAACAAATTCTAAGAGTAAAATAGTAAAGCTATATTCCTGAACTCAGATATGTGGTAATTCAATGAAGTCTTCAAATTCAAATTCTTCAAAGACCTTCCTCTATGAGGAGCTACATCTGTAAGAAAACCAGTAAAATAAGCCTTTCTTAATTTTGTTCTTTCCAGTTTCAATTGGTCCTTTCCCATATCATTTAAACACTACTGGTTTACTTCCAGTAGCTTCTATGATACGGAAACTGAGCACTAAAAAATATCTCTGGGTGTAAAAACTTCATAAGAAGTCCATAGCTGCAAAAAGAATTAGTCCCCAGCTACAACTACTGATAGTGATCATAAAAACTTCCGACTGGTTACCTCTGTTTTACCTCTGTACCTCACATCTATGCCACTAGACCAGGAAGAGATACCAGTGTCACTGTGACAACAGCAGGATGCTTGCTCTCCATTGGATGTTCCCTCATCAGAGAAGGCAAGCAACCGGCACCTCCATCCCAGTCCTTCTGACCACAGAGCAAGATTTGACTCTTACAGTATGGTCAGAACAACTGGTGTGATTTAAAGTTCTGCTCCAAGTATGCCGATCAAGCACAGAACTACCCAGTAGGTGCCTCCATTCACCCCTGGTTACATAATTTTAATACTTTATTATCCTTTTTCCCATTTCCTGATGATCCTTTTTGCTCCCTCATCCCCCCCCCCCTTCTCTGCCCTAATATCCTCCCCAATAAACAGAATGCCCTTGATGACTTTTTCCTCATTTGTATCAGCTTTGGTACAGCCACACCCAAAGTTGCTGCTTCTAATGTGGCTGCCCAGGGAATCTCAGCTGTACAGGTTTTACTGATAATTTACCTAGGCACTTCTAGTCTTGCAAGACTCTGGTCCTCCTAGAGCTCCCTCTGAGTTTGTTCTCCTTGTTATCTGTCACATCCAGGGACTTCTCATGCACTGTTCAGCAATTACTCATGTCCTGTTCTGCAGTTTCCCATGTCCTGTTAATATGCTTCGCTTCAGGCCAGTATCTTTTCATCAGCCAAGCCTGTTGCCTGCTACCCTAGTACAGGTATGAACTGCAAAGTGCAAAAGACTGACAGGAACTCATTCCTGAAGCCTTAGTCACATCACAGAGCCCAAAATTTCTAAATTCTTTGAAGCTGTTAGTGACAGAAAGACTTCTGATCATTGTGGCAATGCTATTTATAGCAAATGTACTTACAATTTTAATGCATTATTCTTCTCTTGGAACATGTCACCTGCCATCATGCAGTGTAATCTGGAGACATTTTGGAGTGCTTGAATAAGCTTTATCAGGGCAAGAGCAGGAATCACCATAGAATTGCCTAGAAGAATAGGGTAACTGTATCAAAACCAATGTAAACATTAGTCAAAGAAAAGAGCAATACTAACTTGGCTATACTATTCTTGTTGCCCAATACTGTTTTTTCCAGAGGTTGCTCAGCTGTTCCTCCATTGCAGTAAATTGCATCATAACAACATACTTTGTTGTTTCACTGATTCTAATGAATTGCAGTCATTAAAATGTCATAATGGAGATTGTGTAGATGTCAGCTCTGGTTTTCTTCTTTTTTAGAACTGCCTGCCCTAGTAAGGATAGAGCCAAGAGCCTTGTGGTAAAAGAGACTTTTATAACCTGAGTTTAAAAAATATGGTCTGAGTCTATCAGACATATATAAACAGAACTAAACCTAGTTAATTCAGCTTGCCACCTCCCACAAGTCCAGCTTTATTACATTTCTGTCACTGCAAGTAAGACTTTATTTCTGAGCCATGCATTGATTTATGCAGAAGCCCTATGAAGTAGATGTTAATATTATGAACATACAGGATAATGTATTATACTAAAGGATTTAGTCTTTAAAATGACTTTTACTATTTTTTAATTCTTCATGAGTAATATGTGTTTAAGACCTAATTTCCAAACTTGTATTTTAAACAAGTCTTTACCAGTCTGAACTATGCCGTATGTTACAGCAATAGGTCATTTACTGTGTTAGAGACCAGGATGCCTCATGAGAAAAAGTTCTTTCAACTTTGCAAGCAAAAACAATGGATCAGAAGCCACATCTAAAGGTTCTTTGAGAAGATTTGTGTTAATACAAATAGTTTTTGAAATCCAGTTGTGTAAATGGCTTTTTAAGGGAGATGCAAGTAACCTCAAGGAAAGGTTGGGTTTAGAATTCAGACATCTCAATCAGTCTTTAAGTAATGAAACATCACCATTTGGCATAAACCCATATTACTGATTTTGCCACATAAAAGAAAACAATATTTAGCAACTTCCTCATTATTACAAAGGCTTTCCTTAAAGTTTTCTCAGAATAGATCATGTATTTCTTGAACTACAAATAAGCTATGATATGTAAATCAGATGCCTAGAGTTATGAGTGATGAATACTTTTACAAACAATTTTCAACCAGAAGTTTGTTCAACTGTTAATAGACAACTTTCTTAACTGGTAATTTATGCCTCTGCTTTCTGTTACCTCACGACAGTAACAAAGATGGGGCATCTACACAGAGAATTCCTCTTCATGAGGATAACACTTATCAAGACCAGAAATATATATACCTGCTGATGATGCTTTATTACAGTATTTGACACCACTGTCCAGCAGTGTATCTAGGGTGCATACAATAGGACAGGATCTATAAAGAAAACCTTTAAAAGTTTGACTACCATTTCTTATTCAGCTGAAACTTGTATTTAATTTTCAGGTACCTCTCTACATGACAGAAAGACATCTGCATTAGAAAACTGACATCCTTCAATGATATTCAACTTTGAAATGCCAGAATGCAGCACAAGGTAAGAAAATAGGTCTGGAAACCTAATAAGGAGAGTTTTCTGCATGATTTTTCAGTAGTTTAGAGTAGGAGTAGAGTTTACAACAGAACTAAGAGTGCTTTTACACAAGGTATTTTCATTTTTATGGTAATTATGTGAAAGTTTCTGCTTCTCGTATACTCCATTTTAAATTTATGTGTTTTCTTCGTTTTCACCAGACTGATTCTCTGTCCTTTTCTTGTTCACAAAATGAAACTGATTGATCAAATTTGTTAAGACATATTCAAACTGGATGCCTCTGCCAAAGCACACAGGTCTCAATATCCAATTAAACAAGAATAAATATTTTCACTACAAACAGGAAGCCAAAAATCCACTTGCTTTTGCACAAAAAAAACTTAAAGTCATATAAGTTTTATAAGGATATGATAAATCAAGTGAAAAGTGAAGAATAGCAAAGGAGACCCAGCAGTCCTGAAGTTCAGAAAACTGGAACATGCAAATGAATTAAGTCCTACCAAAATTAATGTTGACTATTGTCAAAAAATATTTGTATGAACCTGCATATTAATTTTATATTTAATTTCTTTCTAAATGTGGCAGCACACACTACTATGGTTGCTATCACAAAATATTTTAAGCTACTCCACAATTATGATTTAATCCCTTCTGTAGGTATGTCTGTGTTCAATCCAATTCTACACTTTAAGAATTAGGTGCTAGAGTACCTCAACTTCAAATATCCAATAAATACACCTGCATTTAAAAAAAAAATGACACCACTCCTTTAAACTCTGCCAGTTTTGCATTCATAATGGATCCACTTTAAATCACCAAAGACTTAAATTCTGACTATATTTGTGGTTTTGAATCTTCCCTTGAAGGTCTGGTACCTGATAGAATTCAGAGTTTTTTCTACTTATTTGATCAAGACCAGTCCAGTGTAAACATTGATCTGGTGTAGGACTGTATGTCAGAATTACTATTCCATTGCTACAATGTTACTATGAAGGCACTATAATTTAACTGAAAACTATACTATAACTGCAATCACTCAATAAAATTACAACAGCAGATAGAACTGAAAGGATCACTTATGCCACAGTCACTTCATATGTTTTGCAACCATATCAGGAGACGGTGGTTAGTAAAAGAAAGGTAGCATGAAAATTTTGCCACCTGATAATGGATTCCATCTATGACCAATTGCAGTCACATGCCTTAATATCATTCCAACACAATACTTGACTGTCCTTTTCAAAGGTCTTTATGTTCCTCTTATTTTGTTTTTAGTTCTTCAACTGCCACTCATTTAGAATTAAAATCTTCTCTCATTTTACTCTGATTCTGACATTTTGTGTTTTCTCTACTATTATTCATATAAGTAGACTTACTGAGTATGACAATGTTCTGATGCAGGAAATGTAGTTTTTCTCCACATTACACTAGATTAATATTTCTATTGAAATAACTGGAGTTACAAAATATAAAAAGGTTCAGATAAGAATTAGAATCTTTCCCGTGATAAAAAAGTGTTATTTTATACACATTATAATACTACAGTTTGGATTTTTAAAAGGATTCAGGTCTTCAAAGTGCAAGTGATTTGGGATTCAAGTTCCCAACACTGATGATAGTGTTACCAAAATCCTTAATCTAAATCATCATTCATAATAGGAAAAAGTGTCCAAATAACTTAACTAGACAACTATAAATTGGTAAAACACATTGTGTGGATTCTGAATGGTGAGGTAAATGGTGAAGATTTCTCATGTTATTTTCTGTCAGTGTATTCTCCAAGAAATAATAATTGAGTACCCATGCAGAATACTGGGGAAAGGATTTCTACATGACTAAGTAGGAGAGCCCAGCACTTTATATGATTAAGCTGCAATTCATTTGTATGCCAATGATAGCTTTGAAATCTAGCCCTAATGAAACTGCTTGCTTTTTTCATCTTTGCCACCCCTCCTCTAGACCAAAGATTCATTGTTCTGTTTCCTACACTACTTTTATAACCCAATTTATTTGTTGATTATCTTCTCCAATGTAAAATCAAGCCTGTTAAATATGTGCTCCGGAAAAGTGTTGACACTTTCATAAAAATATCTGTCATGATTTCCTGTCCTGTCTCAGGGATCTGAGACATCCTTTTCCAGTTTTGTTTTTAAAACATTTCAACACGAGATGTCTAGGGCTTCAAAACTATCTTTTAGTATCATTGATTTTACTGGCTTTTTTCACTGTATCGATTAAAAATTTTATACAAATGGATTCAGGCTCATCATTTAAAACTTTTTTTTTGTTTTGTTTTGTTTTTTTTAAACCAGGCAAATCACATGTACAGGCATTTTATGTGAAATATCAGGAGGCTATGTTACATAAAAGACCAAAATGTCCTTTGAGAATATATCCCATCAATTGATTTGTTTTGCACTGAAAATAAGCTGCATGAAGAACTTTTAAACCCTCCTTTATAAATTTTCTTTCATAACAGTCATTACATAATTCAACTGAATAATATAGAAATTGAAAACTGATTATAAGATCACATTTCCTACAGGGGCCAAGAGCAACTAACTTCCAGTTTTCTCAGAACAAGCTCAGAAAGTTGAGCATTTCTGAAAGTATCTGCATTTCCTTACTACCATTCATGTTATAAAAAAACAAAAGCAGTTCCTATCTCTGATGTCTGTGTACATATTTTAAACTCATTTTGTCTCTGGCATTGAAATCCATTTCTTTACTGCCTCATGTAGGTCCTTGCTAATTATCATCTTCAGTAGTTGCATTTTTATCAGAGGGAAATATTCCACAAGAATTCAAGGGCCTTTGTAGTGTAGAAATATATAGATCAGCCTTACGAAATGCATATTTGTACTTCACTCTAATTTAGAAATGCACCAAGCCTCATGTATAAGTCAAATATTGTTCAAATACAAGATATTGTTCATGTTGTAGGCATTTTTATGTCTCAGCTGAGCATGTCCAAATCAGCATGCTACTCCTTTTGTATTCACATATTTATCATTTTCTCACGTTATTTATAAGAGAGTATCTTGTCTGGATACACCTTGTCAGCTCACAGAAAAATGAAATACAGTTCCCTGCAGAGATGGCTTTGTGAGTGCTTTTGAAATTCTGCAGGAAAATAAGTGGTATTGTTCTACTTGAAGTACAGTTCATGCTGCGTTGATTTGGCAGATTAGTACCTCATTCTTGCCTTGCAAGCGAATTTCCATTTTGATTGAGTAGGCTGAAGATTTTATTGTAAAGGTAAATCTTACCTGTGAGGATATAAATCTTTACTTCTGTCTTCTGTGTGTTCTCAGAGCATAAATTAACACTAATTTCATCAGTGTCTTTGAGCTTATTCTTTGTCTCAGATGAAAGATAAGGGGCAATAGGGTTTCTATATATCCCGTTATATTTTTCATATTTTCTTTTTTTTCCCTTCATTTCTTCTTCCACATGTCCAGTAAAAAGGTAAGACTTAAAAGCAGGAGATTGCACATCCACATCTACACACATCTACACATCTACTTCATGTATAGTTGTTCTTGGAGAAAGGAGAAAAAAGCCATTTTAGGCTATAAGTATTAATCTCATATGTTTTATAATTCTGTTTTACAGTGAGAATGCTCTATGCTTACTAAGAAAAATATTAACCAGATCTAATAAAGGAAAAAAATACAGTGCAAAGCAAAACCATTTCATTCGTGAGTAAGCAAAGACATAAGAATAATTTTAAGACCTGGACATTTACTTTTCAAGTGAATTAATTCTCAATGGAAAATGCTGAATTTAGTGAAAGAGATGTAACTGTGGGTAGAAAATGGAACAGTGATGTAATGTAGGGAAATTAAATTAACAAATGTTACGACCTATGAAGCAGACTGTTCTTGTAAAATTTTGGGAAATGCTATGTATTTAGGTTTCTGCATAGCAAGCATTTCCACATCATGAAAGGCAATTGCATTTGTCACATTGTTCACAATGCGGTGAAGCATGCATATAAACATCTGCCCTGTGATAGAGGAGCACTGACTATTAATGTGGTTAATGACTTCTTGTCTTTAACAAAAATTCCAAAAGACAAACTCTGTTAAGTGTGTACGGTCTATTGTGTAGCAGAGTCTATTCCCATCTGTGCTTTATTTCTAGAAGAAAGCCACCATGAGTTACCTTTTTTTTTTTTTTTAAGTTGACACATTTTACATTTTTTTACTGTTTTGTAGCGAAGAAAGTTTAGAAGACTTTAAGCAGTACCATAGTAGGTCCAAGATGAAAATTGTGTGCCACTTCCCTTTTATCCATATACTTTTCTCTGTCCCTGTCCTCAGTGGAGCTAACTTTTTATTACAGAAATGCAAGAATCCACATCAATTTGTAGGTTCTGAAGTCAAAATAATAAGAGTCCGGATTCATTATCATATTTAACTCTGTACGTCATCATAATTGAAAGACAAAATCTGTCTGAAATTTCTCACTTTTCTAAAATAAAAAAAAAAATTAGTTTTAACATTTAGGGTTGAAAAAAGAAAGAGAGGAAGACGAAGGATTTTAATTAATAGCTGATGTGGAAAATTTTTATAGAAACTTTTAAAAGTAATCTAAAATAAAATTTCTAGTGTAAGCCAGGTAGGCAGTTTGAACTATGTAATTTTGTCAGCAGTTGTGGCATAGGAAAATTAAAATATGCATATACATAGTCTGAGTACTACACAGATCTGGATTCACACATGTTGAAGCTAGTTACAGTGGGATGCCATCCCACTTTAGACATCTACAGTGATTTCATATCTAGGCTAGCCACCTTTGACTTCCTCTGTAGTCAATGCAGAAAAATAAATATCTTTTGCTTGCAATTTTTCTGATTTGCTTTTAAACAAATATCTATTTTATGCTGAGAAAATTGCAGACATGGCCTTTCCATTGGTAACAAAGAGAACATAGAGTGACATACATACATATATACTAAAGATGTCCAGTCTTAATCAGATTAATCTTATCTCTGAAGCTTACTTTCCCTTCTATAATATCAGTGGACTTACAGAAAGTCAGCAAAATTATGATTTCATTATATGAATCTCTGGAAGGTATGACCATATTCAGTAACTCTAAGCAGTACCCTACAGTAGCTAGGACCCTAGATCATGGTAGATGTCAGTGAGTATATCTTCCCTTCACCACTTCACCATTCACCTTCATTCATTCTATGCCTTCACCTTCACCATTTTAATGCCATTAAAATTAAGAAAGTTGCTTTGGCATAATGAAGAGAAGGACTTCAATGATAAGCTACTACTTATTGACATTATATGTTACTAATTCTAAATTGTTTGTCTTTTATATTTCTTTTTTTGCTAGGGCAAATGAAAGGAGGAAAATATTTGGCAGGGATTAAACTATTTGTTCAATAGGTCATACTTATTTTTTTATCAAATGCCAGTAGTTTAAAAACTAGACAATTTTATTATTGGTCCTTGATGTTTTATATTTGGAAGTCATTCAGTAGGTCATCAAACAACATGATAACTGTGAAACGCATTAACATAAACCATTAACTGCCTTCTGAATATTGGTGCCATTTCTTCAGACTGCACCATACTTCCTAACTACATCTATCGAGGCTAACGTTAGAGTTCACTTCAAGATAAAAAAAGTGAGAATTAATCTGTAGTTAATCTTGGATTTCCTAAGCCAATAAACATAAAATGTTTGTCCCACCTATGAAATCCTTGAAATGTGCACGTGTTGTTTTTGGAGTACTAAATAATTATTACATCGTGATAGCTAAGTGTTTTCAAAGTGTGCACCAAAATGCTATTTAGATGACAATTTTTTTGTCATGAACACTAAAATGACTAGATGACTTACACATGCATTATGCCTGCAGAAAAGTTTAGACTAAAACCTTCAACAAAAGCAACATCAAAAGATACTTTCTTTTTGTAATAGCAGACTGCAGCTCTTTTGCATCATTTATTTTCAGTCACGTGTGTTAGATGAATGAAGGATCAGGACCAAACCTACACAGGCTATCTAAACATTCATGTAACACTAATTTGCCATTTTCTTTACTTCAAAACAAAGAACATTTTATTATACAGTGTTATTATATTTGATTTTTTTTATTTTAGTTTTTTAATATTTTGGTAGCACAGTCAATTCTTTCAATGGGTTCCTGTCTGTATTGCCTACTATCTTTGGTTTTCATATATTTTTACTCCTAGAATTCCTTAGATTCTACAGAATATGATCCCTGCTTCTTTCCCCTCCCCACCTTTAGATATATTTATGTTGAAATTGCCACAACTTCTCTTTTGGTTTGTCAGGATGCAGTAAGTTTAAATGCTCAGCATATATAACCATCATCTACTTAGCCCTATTCCAACCAGAATACTTTTATGGAATGTGTTATTATATTTTCCCTTAGAATCATCTTTATCTCAGGAGAAAGAGTGTGATTTTTAAAATGAATATTTGGGCCACAGTCACAATGCCTAACTCTAGTCAGTAGCACTGGCACTGGGTGCCTTCCAGAGGGCACTCCTTGTTTTCTTACCTATTCAATGGAGACAAGCAAGCTTTTCCAAAGAAAAATTTAGAGCACCTTTAATAGCCTCTGTCTCTGAATGATTCACTGGAAGAGGCTGTCATCCTCTCTCTTTTTTTTTTTTTTTTATTAAACTTATCTGCTTTCATTACAGAACTTCAAATACATGGTCTATGGTCTCTAAAAGCAAGGAGATGCACTTCATTCTTCCTCTTTCAGAATGCCTACAGTGTTGTGGATTTATATGAATCAAAGCATGTTCTTGCACGGGGGAAAAAAGAAAAAGAAAAAAAAAGTGTCAAGTGATGTTAGAGCTAGTGAAAGTTCATTATGTAGCTAGTTGTATGACTCCTTGCTTTCTGATTATCTATAATTAGAATGTTGCAGTTCTATTCAAACTGCAGCTTCTCTTGTTATTATTTATCTCAAGTATCCTGGGTAAGAAGTTATAGATTATTCTTTTTGACTATGACAAAACATAAGGAATACTTACCTAGTAGTTTCTTGTTAAAAGAATCAGCCCAATACATGGGCAGACATGATAAAACTGTTGAGTTTGATAGGGTTACTTCTGTAGTCAAGACATACCGATACTGGCTATGTATCAAATATTTCTGCCTTAGATTTTCCCTTTACATCTCATAAAGTTGACTTAATTGGGTCCATGGAGCAAGGCAGTGTCCAGATGATAGAATGTCTCTATAAAATCCATGTCTTTATGCAACGCTACCTTGACATATCCATTCAAAACCCACCATAAGGGATATACCAGTGACACACTGTAGCAAATATTTGATTATTGTAAAGACCCAAATGGGGACTGGTATCAGCAGATGCTGTATACCTCCTGTACAGTTTGCTGTACAAGGTTTGTGAATGGGCTGAAATAAACTTGACAAAGAAAAACAGAAGCATCATCATTGCCTGAGAGAAAAGCATAAATGAAAATGCAGTACTTAATGAATCTCGAAGAACAAATTAAATTTAAAACATTTTTGGGTTTGGTATGAATTAGAGAATTTAATGTAACCCTGTAGCTGTAATCCTGTGAGATATATTGTAATTTTTAGAGGATATTTACAACAAAAGGTTAACACTCTCTATTTTGATGTTTCACCTACTAGTGTCTCGTCCTAGGCACTCCTTGAGGAAACATTCCATTTCTACTTCACAATATACATGAGAAACTCCTTAGCATTCTCCATGAGGTGAGAGAGTGATAAGGTGTTGGAGTCCATGAAATATACACAAGTACAGACTTTTTGACAGAAAAAGGTGGTTTTCTACTGATTTGAATTTGGAAACCTAAATTTCTGTAAATACCATTAAAAGACAGCTGTATAGCATAAACACAGCACAGAAAGTTTTTCAGCACAGTCATCACCTTATCAACAAGATTCTTATAGTAGCACATGTGCAATTCAATTTTGCATAAAGGGACAATCACATAGGCAGTATTTTCATTGTATGAAAGAAGAAAATATATTTAGTTTGCTAAGATAAGTCTCACATAAACTGCAGGATAAATCTCAGATAAGTCTCACAAAACCTGCATTTTTTCACAAAAGTCTCAAGTGTGCTATTCTACTTAAAAAGGAAGTGGATTAAACAATTTATCTCTGCTCACTGAGGCACTGGAAGAGTCGTGTAGATGTTAAGAAAATGTGCAGATGTGACAGGTCTTCAGATTTTTTTTTCTCATAGCTTTTCAAATCAGTCATAAAACTGTCTCTCTGTTTCTGGCAGTAAGTACAGTATGTTACTCTAGCAGCAATTGCTTACTAAAGGTTTGGGTGGTTTCTATTGTTTAACCAAGCTCAGAATCATAGTCAATTCGTTACAGGATATATGTCAGTCCAGTGATATGGAGAGTTATGCTACTGACATGAAAGAGTCAGATACCAGGTAAAATCTAGAGGGATCTGGGCTGTGAAGTCTGAGTGAGAGGAGAATCTTGGTCTCTTGAGAAATTACGAAAGGGACACTGATGTTAGTGTGTTTCATCCTCTGATCTGGCCACAGCAGATGGCACTGCCAGTAGCTGTAGAGAAGTCACCCTCAAGAATAGTAATTTTCAAGGAGGGAATTGCTTAAGAATTGCTAAGAAACCACTCCGTAAGTAACAAAGTATAATTTAATTGCTTGACACTGTTGTGGATAGATTCTGTCTGTCTTGTACATTTCAAAAATGTAGAAATCTCCATCTAGTTGGGAAGTGTTGGGACAGTACTGAGCGAATGAAGTTATTTATTTTCTAAGGTGCTTTGTCAGTTTGTCTCTATTGAGTTTCTTCATAATTTTTGCAATTTATCACAACATACTGGAAATAAACATTAGATCAAGCTTTTCAGTTAAATTAAAAGGAAGGTTCACCCAGATGTCAGCACTGCATAAATTTCATGGCAATAGTACAGACATTCTGATGTTCTATCTTCACATGTACATTTCTGTGCTTCCACTGTTCATTTTGTTCATAAAAGGAAGGGATGAAGAAAAATAACTACTAAAGTAAATCTGTGGGTAGTGAAAATGTGAGATTTGGTGACATAAGTCAGAACTCAGGCACAGAGTTGAAAGAAACAGGTCTGAGACTTTTCAGTTTTGTATCTACATTTACACAGGCCAATCCACTCTTTCTCAAAGAAAGTCTCATCAATCCCATTTAGATAGCACTGCTGTCTTTCTTTTGCCCTCAGAATTTTCTGCCTTGTCTTTCTTTCAGAAAAGCTATTCAAGCAGCAAACTTGCTCAGCTTACCTGGATGAAAGCATCAGGTTTCTGCTGCTGTGATGTTGTGGAGATGCAGTAGACATCGACTGTGTGGTAAATAGCCTTTTCTTCTAGCAGCTACTGCAGCCAGTCTGCCAAATGTTATCAGAATCAGTGACAAGTCTATCCATGGTAGGCAGAGATACTTGGTTCCTATCTGCACAGACTGGAGAGAAATGGCTGTGCTTAAAGGGAATAAGACCGGAAAGAACTGTTACTGTAAGGTATATTAAGAGTGCAGCTTGGGTGGTACCTAATTTAGATCCCATCTTCAAGGATTCTTGGATATAATGTATAGTGATGTAAATACAACTGAGTCTACATAGACAAAATATCCAGGTGTTGGGTTAGGGAAAATCCAAATTATTAGAAGATAAGTTAATAATATCCTGACATGTGCTGCTGATGCAAGGTAGTATTCAATGTTTTGGCCTAATTTCCATTGAAGCTGAGAGAAAGCAAGCTATTTCCAAAAAAAGAGCAATATTTTCTTGCTGTAAGTGCAGATTTGGAAGAATTTCTTTTATACAGTTGTGCTGGTTTTGGCTGGAATAGAGTTAATTTTCTTCATAGTAGCTTGTATGGGACTGTGTTTTGGATATGTGCTGAAAAAAATTTTGATACCACAGAGCTGTTTTAGCCATTGCTGAGCAGTGCCTACACAAAGACACAATTTCTCATTCTTTCTCTAGTTTCTCCACATTCTTTTTCATATAATCTGTTAGATTACATAAAATGGAAATTAATTTTTAATTTTTAAGGAAAAAAGAATCATAATTTCTTTTTTGTTGTTGTTCTTTTAATTTTTAGTCAGAACTTGTTACATCTGAATCACGTCAAATGCAAAAGCTGAAGTTCCCATAGTAGCATTAAAATATCCAGAAGTGACAATAAAACCTTTATGGTATCTCATAGTACTGATTATTTCATTTATGTCTTTAGTTTTCTTCTTAATTTTAATCTGTTTTTAGTATTCTTATACTATTTGCCCTCTGAGTTACATTAGTTGCTATGAAACCAATGTTATAGATAAGGTTGAAACATATCGGTACCCGCAAGTATAATATGAAATCAGTTTACCTGAAATCTGAAGTGTGTACTTTGGAATGTGAACTCTCTCTGAAAAACAAAATTAAAAAAATAATTAATCCCCCTCAGCCCCCCTAAAATTGTTAGTTAACACTGTATACTGCAGACCAGAACAACTATTTTGCAGAAAAATAGAATAAGCAAAGAATATTTTAGTAAAGTTCAAGCCTGATATGCTGCTCAGTGAGTGCAACAAATTATCTTTAGCTAGAAACTGGCCGACAGAGGATCTGAGCTTCTAGAGACAATAATTTGAAGAAGCTGCTACAATTTAAGTAAAGAAATTTTAAGTAAAAATTGACACATATTTAGCACTAGATGCCCTAAGTTACATCCCTGCTGGTGATGTATAATGATAACAATGAGGGACATCTGCAATATGACATGTAATATATGTTTGATAAAATTCTGCAAAGAGAAAGGACTTGAGACTTTTTGTAAGCTAAAAAAGAATGTTATCTTAAAATTTACCAATTTCAGAAGCTAATGTTTTATAGAATGAGGAGAAAAAGGAAACATCTCAGTGTTAGATTGATAGTACATCATACAGAATGTTTGGGGGGGGGCTGCTAATGCCAGATTTAGAAATGTGAGAAGGAATTGTTGATGGATTATCTTGGTATCCATCACTGAAATTGTTGCTTCAACAGCAGCACAGAAATCACAGAATTACACAAAAGTCAGGTTGGAAAGGGACCTCTGAAGATAAACTGACCTAGCCTTCTGTTCAAAACAGGGACTTTGGTGAGGTTGTTCTTGACTCCAGCAAGCCAAGTCTCAAACACTTCCAGTGAAGGAGATTCCACCACTTCTCCAGGCATTCTATCCCAACATTTAATTGCCCTCAAATTTTGTTTGTTTGGTTTTTTTGTTTGTTTGTTTATTTGTGTTTTTTAAATATATTATTCACTCACTTCAGGCATTTCTTCTCAAGTGACTTGTCTGTTGCTTCTTGTCCTATCACTGTGCGCCTTATGAAGACTGCAGCTCCATCTCCTCCTTAACTGTATTTTAGGTCCTTGAAGACTATGATTAAATCTCCCATGAACATTCTCCTTTCTATCCTGAACAAATCCATTTCCTTCAAAATTTCTTAATATGTTAAATACTCTTCATTAGCTCTCCTTGTAACACTGTCAAGTTTTTCAATATAGCTCATGAACTAGGGGGAACAAAACTTGACATAGTATTCAAGGTGTGGCACAAGAAGCACTGAGCAGAGTGGAATAGTCACATGCCTTGAAGTGCCGATGCAGCCCAGGACATGCTTCACTGCTAAACAATAAATCCTTATTGCCTTTTCCCGGACTCCTTTTATGTGCCTGGTAATAGCTGCTGTGAGGACCACTTCCAGCCACTGAAGTGAGACTGACAGTTCTGTATTTTCCTGGATTTTCCATTTTGAGCTTTCTGTACATGTGCACAGTATTTATCCCCTGGTCCCAATTGCCTCATGCCTCGTGGGGGGGAGACATGCAAGGGGTGGTAGCTGATCCAGACTTATGACTTACCAGTAGCTGATCTGCAGACCTCACAGTCTCTCCAGTACTTGGCTTGAACTCCCCTGGCTCATCCAGTAGTCAGTGTTCAAACAGCTCTGATCTCTCCAATATCCAGAGTAGACTCATGGCTCAATACTTGGCTCCTGAGCCACTTATCCTACTCTCCAGCTAGTCCTTCTTGATATCAACTAGTGCTTACACACTGACATACCTATGTGCACAATATGTATGTCCCTCTAATTGCTGGCACCCCAGACACACAGGCGCCTACGACCTATGATACCCACTCAAGCTGCTGGAACGTAGACCTCCATATACACTTGTGCACACAGAACAGAGAGTCCTTCTGCTCAGGAAAATATTCATAAAAGGAGCTGGACAGATTCTGGTGATCAGTATAGATCATGACCAGACAAGCGTACTTACCAGCAGCCTATTTATATGTGACCAGCTCCTTAATTCCCATATCCCTCTGTTTTCTCATGTTTGTTCCTCCCCAAGGCATCTTTACCTCTTCCATTCCCCACTTTTGGTTTGTCCCCAAAACACCCCAAAATGTACAAAGTAAGTCTTGTACATGCCTAAGATGCTCTTCCCTGCATCCTGTGTCTGGGAAATGCTCTTAGTCATATGGTTTAGTTTTAGACAGTCCTGAGAGGAGAAAGGAGTTGGACTTAATGATCCTTATGGGTTCCTTCCAACTCAAGAGATTCTGTGATTGTATGGGCCCATAATGAATCTTGTATCTCTAGAGTTGGTAATCCTTTTTAGTTTGTACAGTGATCTAGAGACCATCTCCTACTCACTCATGGTAAAGGGTGTCACCCCCAACCCATCAGCCTGTGACAGCCCTTTTGGAGTCTGTTCCCTTTACTGTCTCTCATATGCTGCTTTTCTTGTATTTGAGCTCACTCTTTA
Source organism: Butorides virescens (assembly GCA_017310255.1). Lineage (NCBI taxonomy): Eukaryota > Metazoa > Chordata > Aves > Pelecaniformes > Ardeidae > Butorides > Butorides virescens. The sequence continues at coordinate 14,488 of JADKXX010007245.1, read as the reverse complement.
GCCAGGTTGTTTTCTTGATGTTCTGGTTTCTTGCTTAAGGGGGTGGACCACTTCTGTGCTTTGAAAAGATCCCTTTTCAATATCTCCAGCACTCCTAAGTTCCTCTGCCCTCCAAGATAAACTCTCACGGGATCCCTCCTAACAGTCCCCTGAGCAAGTTAAAGTCTTCTCTTCTGAAGGTGATGGTTTTTATTTTGGTATTTGTCTTGCTCACATGCCTTAGGATATTAAATTCTATGATCTTATGATCTATGTTTGCTACAGCCTAGGCTGCCATCTAGGGTCATATCTGCCAAGACTGTCTTATTTGTAAGCAGTAGCTCCAGAGGAGCACCAATCCTAACAACTGGCACACCCAGTGACAGCATTATGACATTTTCCCTGACAGTGGGGAAATGCAGATTTCCTCCAGTCATATGAGATATCTCACCAATTGTACCGGGGAGCTTGTAACTGGACACAGTACCCCAGGTGTGGCCTCACCAATGCTGAGTAGAGGGGAAGGCTTACCACCCTGGACCTGCTGGCAACATTTCTCATAATGCAGCCCAGGATACCAGTACCCTTCTTTGCCACAAGGTCACATTGCTGGCTCATGTTCAACTTCATTTGCACCAAGATCCCTGGGTTCTTTTCTGCCAAGTTGCTTTCCAGCCAGGCATCCTCAAATATATGATGGTGAAAGGCGTTGTTCTACCCCAGGTGCAGGACTTCACACTTCCCTTGTTGAAATGCATGGGGTTCCTTTCAGCACATTTCTCCAACCTGTTCATCATGCAGTTTTACATTGTCACCTGGATCCTTGCTTTGGATACAAATCCCCAAGAAGACTAGCTTAAAGTCACTTTACTAAGTTATCCAGCCTTTTGGCAAAGATGTATTTTGCTACTTCTTGATTAGTGGATCTCATGTCTCTCCAGTAGACCACAGTCATCATATGGTGTCTCATGGTCATTCCAGCTGAAACTTGGCTGGTGACACCAGCCATGCAGCCAAGGGTTGAATTTCCTGATACATCTGTTTCTCTCTACACTCTTCCATCTGACTAGCAGGACACAGCAGAAAAAAAACTGAGTACCTTATCCTTTTATTTTAGCCCCCAGGACTCTGTAGTCCTGCTTGACTTTTTTCCAGGTCACTTTTCATAGTATCATTTGTGCCCACATAGAAAAGGAGTAAGAGGTAGAATTCTGTGAGCTTGATGAGTCTAGGCATTATCTCCATGACATCTTGGACCTCATCTCCAGGCAATTAGCAAAGTTCCTGAGGCTCAAGGTAAGGTTGGCAGATGGGTGCTTCAGTCGCTTACAGAGGGGAGCCCCAGCACTAACACTCACTGCTTCTTCTTCCAGCTGGTTTCAACATGCTGAGCAGGAACTGTTGAGTAGATACATGTCTGTTCTTCATCTGAATTTTCCAGCTGTGAGCACAGCTGCTATGTTGTTGCTGTGGGGCCTGAGTTTCCTGGGTGTCTATTTCTGTGAATGACTCTTTTTCCCCTCTTCAGGCCTTGCTTTTGATATTCTGTTTTGTCTGTGCTTCAAGGCCTGAGCTCTTGCACTTTCAGAGTTGCTGGGAATATCCCACCTCTTTCCTATTCACTTTCCCAAATGCAGCATAACTTATTGACCTTTCTGCAGCTCTTTCACCTGATAGCTCAGATAGCATCCCCTCACACATTTTATGTTTACAATACAACAGAAGTTTCTCACATTTTTATGACCTGCATCCTTTCTTAATATATGTATAAAATGGGTTTATAAAAGAAAATTATTTTATAAAACTACAAAGGATTTAAGGGTAATGGTCCCAGCATATGAATAATCCAAATTTACACTCTAAAAAATCTACTCATCTGCCACATATCACCTCAGCCAGGGAGCATATATAAGCTTCATACATAAAGTTCTGCAAACACAGAAAAGTTTGTGTCTAAGCACAACAGCTTAGAGATCAAAGAAACTATCCAGAAAACTTCTGTTGGGGCATTCAGATGTGGTGTATTTCACTTGCAGTGCCCAGTTTGGTGGGTACTGTATGAATTCTGCTAAAACCAGAAAATGTAATTTGAGATTACAAATTATGTAAATATTCTTCACAGAGCTGGCAGATATCATACAGAGCCTATAGAGGACTGTATCCTTCTGGAACAGCAGTTCAAGGCCATGCATGATATCTGGACTTCTCAAGTGTCACTTGTTACTCCTTTTAACTGAAAAAAGACCCCAGTGAAGGGGGATGTAGTCTATCCATCTCACTGTAAAACGCTACATGTAGTAACCCAGACTGTAGAGTTTTAAAGATAAAATGAGCAAAATCCCACCTAGTCTGTGTTTCTGCTCTGGGCAGGGTGTTTGTTATTGTGAACACTGGCAATACAAGGATCTTAAAAAGAGATGCCCTAGAAGCAAATGGATTTTCTCAAAGGCACACCAGAAATCTGTCAGACATTTAAAATTTGTATCCAGTTCTGTTGATCAGAGCCTAGTTCTTCAATCCCAACCCCTTTTTTTCTAGTAAAATTAGTTTTGGACAAGCAGAGTATTATCATAATTTGCTACAATATTATGACCACACCATATTTTATATTTTATGTATTTTTAACTTTTATATTCTACTGGCATACAAAATAAATTATATTTGTATATATATAAACCACTTGACCTAACCAGCTGAGTTCTCCCATTAGCTGAAAACAACTGATCACATAATTCAAGCTGTCATGTACTAGAAGTTATGGGGTTTTTTTATATATTTGCAATGTACTTTTCATCAGCCTGCTGTCTATAAAGAAAAAAAAAAACAAATAACACCAACATATTTCTGCATTTCCAGAAGCTCAGAAAATTTCCTGACTAAATCAGTCAGCCTCTATCTGACTGATTGCAGGTAGCAGTAAGGATCATTTATCTTTTTCTTTTTACTGTGATGTTAAAGCCCTGAACAATGGAACTGTAATTTCTACTTACTGTGTGAACCACCATGCGCATTCTTCATTTTACCAATGTTCCATGTGTAAAGGCATCAGGCACCTTGCTCTTGGCCAGATGGTAAAAATGTACATTTGGCCATTTTCCTATTTTTTGGGTTGCCTGTTTTATTTTGTGTTCTGTTTCCCTTTTACTTACTTGTTCTTGAATGTGTTCCCCTGTGCCCTTGCTTTGCCATAACATTGCCTTTACTCAAAACAACAGCAAGCTGTGTGTTCACGTTGTATAGGTTTGACACTGTTTTCTCTCAGTGGGCTTCCCAGCACCTGCTGTAATATCCATAATCTAAGCTTTCTTTTCCTCCAGTGTTGAAGTATTTTTTTTTTATTTTTGGAATACAAGTGTCAACAGATGTGATTTAAGATAATTAAACATGGTACCACAGTAAGATTACAGTCATGTGGGGGAGAAAGAATCACACAGATGTATGCTGGTTGTCCACCTGTAATCAGGATGATTTTCAGTATACTGTCTGAATTAGATGGGTAGATTAACTATGTTAATAAAATCATTAAAAGTTAACAAAAATGCTCATATATAAGATGTAAATACAGACATTAGACAGAGAACTTTAGAGTTTATTCCAATAAAAACATTACATGACATTATGCTTGCCTGATGCAACACACCTTCACTAAACTAAATACAACACAAGTAATTGTTCAGCAGTTCAAGAAGGCTTATGCTGTTTTGAAAACTGAAGATCAAATTTTCCCCACTTAAGTTTAGACACCAAATTTCTAAAGCAGAACTATAGTTGTTGTAGTTTCCTTCTGTAGTTCAAGAAAGTAAACACTTTCAGGAAGCTTTGTATCTCCAAGATCTGAATCTGAACACAAAACTGAAATGGAAGAGGACAATTATGCAGAGATTCCCAAGGGACTGCAGTTAGGCTTTGGAATGTTTCCCTTCAAAAACACAGAACACAATAGATGTTATAGCTAAACTCAGCTCCTCTTTGATATATCCCAATGAGTGAATTTGGGAGAAATTGAGAAGAATGGATTTATGTCATCAAGCTTTAAGATAAAAATCAGGTCATCTTATATTTAGGTGCTAAATACAGGTGTCCACAATAATACAGTCATCTAAGGTTACATTTTAGTCAACAGAGGGATAATCAGTGCAGCAAATGGAGTCTTTTGTGAACTAGATAACTCTCTAGATTATATTCAGCAGTTTTACTGAGTATGATGAGTTCTCAGATTCTTAGCCCACATGAATACAGCTACATTGTAGACAGCTACAGTTACAAAACCAGTCCCACCCTAGGAGTGAATTTTGCTTCTTACAGGTAGATTTCAACTGCCCAAACATACGCATCTCGCGGACACTGTAGATATGACATCCACTTAGATACAGAAGATATGGGACAGAACATGGAGGGGACCAGTGCTTCTCTGAAGCAGCAAACAGATTTCTCAAAGGAATCTGAAATTATGCCACATATCTATGTATAAGCAAAGGGAACATTCTCTATATGTAGTTGCATAAACCTCTACTGAACAAGTTATTAAAGATTCCTCCTCATATACAATGGATGGCAATAGATATTTTTTTGATTTGAATAATGTGGCCAGATAAAGATCTTTACGTTAGGATGAGAAGGACCACTCCCTGAAAGTACCTGTTTTTCTCCATTGACTTAAAGAAACAAAACGTTTTTCAAGAAATGGCCCTAATACTGGAATTAGTAGAAATATTTGCCAAAAGTTTCCATGGATAAGATTTCTAAATTAAAGAATTTTCTTTCTTTTATAACATCTGTATATTTATCCACAAAATTATTTTGTTTCCACAGTAGTTTAGGCAATTTCCCAAACATCTGCATCTACTTTTTTTGTCATGGATCATGCCTGATCCAGTGATTCTGCTCATAAGGTTTTAATAGTAGGGTCTTTCCCATTGTTGTCACTGATTGTGGGGGTAAAGAAACACCAGATGACATGATTGGGGGTTGGACTCGATGACCTCTAGTGGTCCCTTCCAACCCAAAACATTCTATGATTCTATGACACAGCTAAGCTCAGTTTATGAAGTGGCAGAAAAAAAGCACAGGCTGTGTCAGGAAAAGCTCTGGACTCACACAGGCACATGTAGACACACAAGTAGTACAGCCACAACTTCTACTCAAGAGAAAAAGTAACAGGTGCCCCACCCCAACTTCTGGTAGAAGTCCTGCCCTACTTCAAGCATCCATATGTGCCATTCAACCCAGAGTCACTCCTCTCTTCCAGTCATGTGAGCTGGTGACTGGCTCGCAGGTCCAGCTGCCCCTTCCAGTTTACCTGGAAGTACATCAGACCAGGAAGTCTCTTCCTTGCATACACAGGGGGGCGACATTTTGTTTCAGCCACCGTTTCATGATGGGGTGCTGCCTGTCATAAACACATGGCATAACTCATGTGTTTTTGCAGGTTTTTTGGTTTGTTTGGTCTGACCTAGAAGCCATGGATCATGACACTCAGTTACTCAACTGCTGACTAAGGCAAGGTCATGACGTTCCTGTGACAATTTTGGGGGTTTTTTTTCTCTATTTTTTGCAGGTTTCTTTGCTCTATACACTCTATTGTATGGAATTATATCTGTATCATAGCATGATTCTGTACTGTTTTCCTCATGAACAAAGGAGAAGGGAAATAAAAGAATATAATTACTTTATAATGTTGGAAACAAGTACAATTGATCAGGCTAGCACAGGTTAGTTTAGATTTTTATAACTTAGTAGTTCAAGGGTAGAGGGAGTTGCCATGTTGTCATTGCTATTGCATGCAGCACACAACTGTTGAGAGTTTGCTTTGACGAAGATATGTCTACTCAAGCTGAACTGTAGTTGAAAGTAGAGAGTAAAAATAGAAATAGAAATGTTAGATAGTAAATAGAAAATAGAAATACGATGTGATCCCAGCCTTTATTTCTGTGGGGTATTTACAAACTAAGTTCCAATTAATTGTATATGTGACCCTCTAAATCTATCCTTAGAAATCAGAAATGCACTTTAGACTTTGAGCATCAGTAGACAGAATAGAAAAGCTGTGATGATTATATTTTTCAGATATTTTCTGATGTGACTTGTTCCTGTCAGATGATAAAAAAGACTCTCAGGTGTGCTGTAAGTATTTCTGCTTTTCTTGGAGACAATGGTTGCATCTAGAGGAAATTACTTTGGAAACCATTTTCCATGTCTGACACATATTCAAGAGAATTTTTGATATGCTAAAAGTGCCTCCCAAGTGTCTATGTTGTATACAGGACACCACCTACATGCAGACATACACACACACTCTCACACTGAGAAGTATTTCAGAAATACTCCATTTTGCAGCAGATTGCTATATAGTCTTGGTGTCTAAGCACTCAGGTATGTACAGTTCACCTGTTAAGTGTGGTGAAAAATTAGTTATCCCTTACTCAATGGACAAAGAAGCAAAACATTCCAAGTAACTCCTCAGAGAAAGTAAAAAATAAAAAGCTTTAAAAATTATGTGTTTGATATTTTCACCTTCTCACATTTTATGCAAATGTTCTTTATTTTATAGGGGATTGTGGATTTTCAAACTTCATTATGTCCATTTTCTCATTTAAAGGGAATCATCTCTGAAGATGCCTAATGCACTGGTTTTTTTGAGTATTGTAAAGAAGACACCTATTAGGTAAATACTAGTAGGTAAACGACTGAAAGAAGAACCTTACCTTTTAGGTCACACAGAAAAGCAACCGATTTTTTCTTTTACAGCATTTATATTTGTTATTGCATGTGACGGTTGTAATTTTGTAAAGAATTATTATTTTTCCTTATAAATAACTAAATTAGAACACATTGACATGAAACCTAACTCATAACTCTTCAGTCAAACCAGTGCTGTGGTTTAATCCCAGACAGCAACTAATCACCACTCTCTCACTCCCCCTCGGTAGGATGGAGGAGAGAAACAAAAGAGTAAAAGTGAGAAAACCCGTGGCTTAAGATAAAGCCAGTTTAATAGGCAAAGCAAAAGCCACACACACAAGCAAATCAAAACAAGGAATTAATTCACTACTTCCCAACAGCAGACAGATGTTCAGCCATCTCCAGGAAAGCATGATCCATCACACTTAATGGTTACTTGGGAAGACAAAATGCCATAACTCCTAACATTCCCCCTTTCTTCTTCTTCCCCCAGCTTTTTATGCTGAGTATGATGTCATATGCTGTGGAACATCCCTTTGACCAGTTGGGGTCAGCTGTGCTAGCTGTGACCCCTCCCAACTTCTTGTGCACCCCCAGCCTAATCGCTGGTGGGGTGGTGTGAGAAGCAGAAAAGGCCTTGACTATGTGTAAGCACTGCTCAGCAACGGCTAAAACATCTTGCTGCTATCAACACTTTTTACAGCACATATCCAAAACATAGCCCCATCCTAGCTGCTATGAAGAAAATTAACTCTATTCCAGACCAAACCAGCACAACCATATAAAAGAAAGTCTGCTGATTCTGCACTTAAAGCTGGACAGCTCTCACAGCATTACGAACCAGTAAATTGTATGTAGGTATAAGAATAAAATCCCATAGTACAAGAAACCCTATGGTAAATTTCTTGTCATGTCATGCTATCGTAAACTTCAGATACAAAATATATGGGGAAACTATATTTTTCTTGATTCATTTTGCTAGACTAGGAACAAATAAACAGAGCCTTTAATATATTTGTTAGATATTTTAATTCAGTTTTGGTTCTCTGGAAAATAAATTACTTATTCTAAGCTTTTGTTAAATCACATAATTTAAGATGCTTATGGTAACTGTAGTTCTTAATGTGTGGTTTTCCATTTGTTGGTTCATCTTCCTTTATTTGCTTCCACATAAGAACCAAAACTGTTTTTTCTGAAAAGCAGAAATCTTTGATGTTAGCTTATCCTTTCCTAAAGCTTTTTCACTGTGTATAAAAATAAAAATCATCCGGACTGATTGACAATAGCCAGTTATGGCTATGTTGGAAGGACTGTATTAGTACTCATTCTGCTGCATTTCATTTTTTTTCAAGTTTTTTCTGCTCTCTTTATTACTTTCCAGTGAAAGAGTAGAAGAGGGATGTAGAAAGTGGTTTTTTACCTCATACATCTTTTGGTGGGGAAATGGGGACTATGCTGATAAGGATCAGGTACAGTCCCAGAAAAACTTATTAATGTTATTGTTTCTCTAGGAGGCAACCTGAAGCTGTTCCTATCCCAGCATAAGCTCTTCTAGACCATAACCCATCAATGTCAGCCTCACACTCCCCCTCAACCCTTTTATACTTGTAACTCTTTCTTATCAAAAATTAAAGAACAAAAAAAGTGTAAATGGATGAGTACAAAGGAAAGAAAAAATTGAAAAAGAAAAAAATGAAAGTGCAAGAAAAAGAGAATGAAAAGAAGAAAAGGAAGAAAAACTTTTCAGATTTGATTTGTGATGATTTTCAAAAGCTTAATTAGAAAAAAGAAATGTATTTAATGTAAAATCTCTAGCTTTTTCTCTCTATTTCTGTGATAGAATATTTTATTTTAGTTACCAATTACACGATATTTTTCATTAGCAATGTCTTCTACCTTTTCTAGGTCAACCTGTGAATGGAAATTGTGGAATAAATTAAAAAAGACAGGAAAGTTCCCAAAGCAGAGATTCCCAAAAGGACACAATACTAAGTCCTTCTGAAATGCTGATTTACTCATTCACAGAGACTTGTTCAAATGTAAGACTTCAGAGAGTATGGTTCAGAGAAGGGATGAAGTACCATCTTGACCTCTTTATCATTTTCACACTCAAATCTGGGTAACGCTTTTATTTTTTACTTTATTTTACAGCATTATTCCATGTTTGCATTTTGGAATTTGCACAGTAGCTGCCTCTGTGTGTTAAGCATTTGTGGGTGGGAAATCTGTAGGATCATTTGTCAAAACCCACGCAGAAATGGTTTATGTTTTGGAATGCAGGAGAACTCCAACATTTAATCTTATGCAGCTGTAGGCTGAAGATATTTTCTCCTACTACTCTCTAAGCATTGAGGGAGACTTAGTCCACATTCCTGAAAATACCCACTCATTCTTAATGTTAGTAAGAATACTCTTAGTGGAACTTGATTATAGTAAAATTAAGTATGTTCAAGACAATTGAAAGGTGGAGTGTATTTCACCAATTGAATTGGATTAATATATCAGAGAACAGATAAAATAGATAATTATGTCAGTTTATACAACACATGGATGTCCCGCAGCATGTTTTTAAGTATTCTGCAGCAGGATTTCTTCCTCTTAAACATTAGAAAATCATAAGAAAGTGCAGAAGGGTCAGTATATAAGAGGCAGCACAGAAAGTATTTCTACAGCTGGGATGTGTTCTGATCTGACAATGACATCTCATTTATAAACTAGGAAATCTTAGCAGAATTATAATCAAGCAAGTATTAAGAACTCAGGTATTGACTATCCTGTCACCAGAGAGCCCCTGCAATTAAAATTACAATAGCTGTATGAAACATCACACAGATGATGCGCCCCCTTTTAGACATGGAGCCAAGGAGACAATTCAAGTGTTTAAGAAAATATTGTCCAAGTGTATGGACATCACCAGAGAGATGGTCATAAACAAGCTGCAAAAAATGTGGTATGATGCTCAAGAAAGCTGCTTATAAGGTGTGGTATTTGCAAAGCAAAATAACTTTGTGAGGGGAAGCCCACCTGAAAAGATGAAAAGTCTGTCAGATTCATGGGCACACAGAATGATCCTCAAGAGGCAACACAGAGAAGGAAATGGGGTGAGCATAAAAATCTTCATACTTCTCATTGAGCAAGACTCGTGTGTTGAAAGACTGCTTTCCTGTTTAGCTGCTTGAAACTGTATCAAAATTTTGAGAATTTCTGTGAGGGACTAAGCAGTCTCATTTCTCACCGATGTCAGTGGGAGTTAATGAGGCTCAGTGCCATGCAGTATTGTAGCAATAAATGACTGCAGAGAACTTATTTTTTCATTTTTTTCCTATTTTTTAATGAGGTTAGAAACATTCTGCAGGCTTGGAAGTTCATAACCAAGAATTTATCTAGGCTTATATAATGATCCTAATTAACATGCTATTTTTTTTCTATTAAATCAATAAGAAAATCCCACTTTTCTAAATAAAACTAATTGCCTGGACCTGCTAGTATTACCTCCATATTAAACACAGTACATTTTACATTCAGCTCATTAAATGATTAAAGCTAAAACAATGTCACTAGTTTTGAAGTAGTACCTGGTATCAGTAGAATGTTTTCCTAACTGAATGATCCAGCATCAAATAGCGTGCCACAGTGAAATTTTATACTCTAAACCCTTAAAAACTCTGCAGAGATCATAGCAAATAAATTTCTTTTAAAAATACATTTTATTGAGAAATAAACATGAAACCACAATACAAACTTACCTTATTTATTCATAGTAAATAAGTTACATAAATATTAAAATTGGAACTATTTTAAATAAAATATAATACTTTTTTTGTTAAATTCTGCTACTTAACACTTGGCATTTCTACCACGTAATTCATCCAAGGATATGAGAATGCTTTATAAACTTTAATTAATTAAACCCACAGTAGTGTTATGTGGAGGAAATGGAACAGAGGAGTCATTTTACATGCAACTTGAAAGCAAACACCTTTGTGGTGAAAAGCCAGCTCTTTAAGACTTCATAGCATCATTAGGCAGTCGATTAAGACAAGAAGTGATTAATATTCAACTAAAATGTCAGAATTAATGTACTTAGGTAAAACCTGACTACTTATATTGTGGTTTAATCAAAGCACTAAAAACAAGTCGTAAAATTCTATGTAAGTTTTTATTCTTGTATTTGTTCCTTCTGCATCTGGGTAGACAACCAATCTGCAGAAGGAAATCCCCCTGAATTTCTAACTCTTCTTATTGCTACTAATTAAGGTACATTATAACTAACATTCCAGACTATTTTAAGGTAATAGTAGGGAAAACATTTTCTGCTTTCTCTGTACTTAAAACATTCTACAGATAGTTAATTCCTTTATAAAAAGTTTTTTTTCAGTTCTATATTAATGCCATTTATCTGGTGGTTTTTTATCTGATCTACCACACTAGAATTATTTCTATTTTAATTATTCTCTGATAACAAGAAAAAAAAAAAATCCAACACAACTGTTCACTTACAGAGAAGCCAGAATTTCCTTCATTTTAGGTAGCAATTAAGTAACAACAGTTGTGATAAAAGTAGACATTTTCAAGACATTGTAAGGGAATTCCATGTCCTAATCAGAGTGAAATAAACATCTGGAACTCAATATCATGAATGTGTAAATAAAAAAAAAAAAAACAAAAACAGTTTAAAAGCCTAATATGATAGAGAATTAAAAAAAACATCTCCCTGGAAACATAGTATGTGATGATTTGTTTTGACAGAGGACCACCTTTAAAAATTACATTCTGCAGCCAGGACATATGTGGGTCAGCAGACTGAATAGCTTTGGCATATGATTTTTTTTTTCACAATTTGGTATGTTTATAATTTATTAATATAATTTCAGCCCTTTATGAATATCTTAATGTTTAAATGACTTTGTTGCCTGAATTTATTTCCAAACCCTTGTAAATTCCAGATTTTGCAGGAAGTATCCTGTTCTCTTCTATTCCAGTCCCTGCTTTACTGTCTTAGCCCTAACAAGTGAGCAAACATGAGCCTGCTTTGTGGTTTTTCTATTCATTCATTTTAATTAATCCTCACAAGACTGCAGCTTTGAAACACACATTTTTCTGTGGAGTAAAGAAATAGTTATTATTTCAGTTTTATAAATGAAGGAATTGAAAGCCTGAAAATGGACAAAATTCTGTAAGAATTTAACATAAGTGCTAGAAGACAGAAAAGAAACTCCTGATACATATTTTAGACTTCCGCAAAATCTATTTACTCTTATGTCAGCAGAAATAAAAAGCAAGAGGTCTGAGAAAATTTACTTCATAGTCTATCAAGTTGCAAAAGGATGGCACAACAGATCCATGCAATTTTGGATTATTAAAATGATAGCAAACTAAAATAAAACAGATAAGGTCTTTGAATAACCTGAAAATATTTGTACAATAATGACTTGAAAAAAGGATTAAAACAGTAAATAAAATTATTTTTTTTACAAAAGCCATAGAAAATGCCATTTCGTTGAGAGACCTTAGAATCCTTTGTCCCCACATCAGCCCTCAGAACTTGTGTTGCCACCATGAGCATTTTGCTTGTATTAAACAAATGAAATATATATATTGCCTCTAATATCACAGTTTAAGCATGCACACAACGAATAACAGTAGACCATCTATACCTTATTTCAGGCTAGCACCAATCTTCTCAAGTATGTGAAAGTTTTTCGCCTCTAAGATATGCTCACGAATAAATACCTCTGTCTATGAGCATTCAGTGTTAGATTGTTGGCTCCATGTGAGAGACTGAATAGCCAGCTAACTGGAGACTGAATAGCCAGCTAACTGTCTCAAAGTTTGCTCCTTTTTGTGCTTATCTGAGATCAGCATCACTGCAGGCAATGTGGCTTGCACTGCCCCTGCCCAACAACAACAAAGCCAAAAGGAAAGCCCTCTTGAAATGTATGAGCAAGCGTGTGCCTTAAGCACTCAGCCTATAAAAGGCCGAGGTCTCAGACTCCCCGGGGGGGAAGGGGGGGGGGGGGGGGGGGAACCCCCCACTCTGTGAGCAACCACTGAAGACCCTAGGGGGAACCCCCAACTCTGTGAGCGACCACTGCAGACTCTGGCAACCACTGACCCTATGGGAGACCACCGAAGACCCCAGAAGCACAGACCCTTGGGACGCCATGGATCCATGGTGGTGACTGTCTGCGCTCTTCCATCTGGACCTCTTGTTAATTTGCCATCTTTCCTTCCTTTCTTTCCTATTGCTACTTTCTCTCTTTCCCCTGAACAGTTAATAAACGAGTGAATTTACAACATCTGACCTTGTTTGTGTCTTAATCTCGCTGGAAGGAATTGAATCTGAAATGAGAGGTTGGTCTAGCTGCCTCTAGCCTCCCAGACTCATCTGAGGTCAGCTAGAAAGCAAGGGGGCCTTCCTCTTATCCAAACAAAATTGGATCGTAACGCTCGGTAAGTCATGAGGTGGAAGAATGTAATGTATGATCATGCTGGGAAGATGATTTGGTTTGTGCTTTGACAACAGCTTAAGGCTTTGTTATCTTAAAACAAACAGGACTGTCTTTTTGGAGAATGTGTGGTCACAGTCTGCCAGCTTAATAAGAGATATAGAACATCCTCTACCTGGTCATTTTCTTCTGGGACCCACTCTTCCATAAACTTTCCTCCATGGGATGGGACTTTCTCTCTCCAAGCTCATTCCTTCACATACTCACCAATATCATACACACACATTTGATCCAAGTTAAATCTCTGCCTGTCTCTGCCCTGGTTGAGAGCACCAGTGACAGCGGAAAAGAGGGCATGGCTGGGATGGTGCATAGGACCTCCAATATCTGTTGGTTAGAAAGAGAAGCATTCAAACAGGCTACAAATCCCCACTTATCTTGGCATCTCAAAAGGATGGAGGTAGGAGACAGATGACAGATTTATTGCTCTCTATTATCCAACAATGGTGCATTTTGCAATTTGGGGGTGGGTGGGGGTGGATGTCTCATTTGAGTCTGCACCTTGAACCAGCAAAAGAGTTTTGGCACCTCCATGTTCAAAAAAATCATGAGATATATCCTAAATTAATCTCACATACTTCAGGAAGGAGTAGTGGAATCTCAGTTGAAAAATTAGGTGTGTTAGGTTGCCCTCTGAGGGGAGAAAAGAATTGAAAGGTGTTCTGAGAGGATGACTCAGCCTACTGTCATGCTCAAAATCCTGTTGTGAACAAAATGGAGCACACACCATGTATATGGAACCAAAACCTCAGTCAGTCCAATTAACATTTGAAAGAGAAAGACTTTGCCCCAGCAGGCAGGCCACTGCTGCCATGGGGGTCACACTGCTGCAAGGGCAGAGGAGATGGTATCAGAAATCAGAATTACCTTTTCCATTTACTATAGACGGAGAATAAGACAATGCCCTGATAAAATGCCACAGCTGTGTGCCCAAAATTGGGTGGGATTAATCTAATCTAAAACTTAAACTGTCTTAAAACTTTGGGGAAGGGCTGTGTTTGGGGTATTTGTTTATTTATTTATTACTCGTTTAAATTATTACATTACATTTAAGATGTCCTTTATAGTGGCTGTGAAGTACCATGAAGTTTTGACAAGTTATTTACATTTTCAAAGGAAAGTGGAATTTATTATGGCTCCACAAATTGGGCTGTATGGAAAACGGAAATGATGAGAATTTTCTGTCATTGAAACTAGGGAGATTTTACTCAATATCTTCACTGTGAGCAAGTATTTTAAAGAAACACTTCAAAAATTGTAAGAAAATCTAATTGGCATAACTGAGAGTTTAGCATACATATTTGTCACCTTTTTTTTTG
>JADKXX010007244.1:0-25870 GCA_017310255.1 Butorides virescens | reverse complement strand
CGAGAGCAACAAGTGAGCAGCTCAGGCTCCCACCAGTGGAGTCTCCTGAGCTCGCCTTGCACTGTTGCTAAGGAACAGGACAAGTGTACAGCTGCCACTCCTCTCTCTGAAAACCACAACATCTAAAATGTGATTAAGAACTGTCTGTTTTCATGTTGAGGAATCATAAGTTTTAAAGCTTCAAGCCCAGCATTCTCTGAAGCATAATGGAGAAAGGAATAAATTAAAGACAGGGGGAAAAAAATTCTTACTAAAAATATCTCAAGAAAGCTGCTGCTCTTTTAGTTTAGAGCTATGTATAAATGCAGCTATTTATAATCTGCTGCTGCAATCATTATGTCAGTATATTCAGTGTAAAACTCTTTGCAAATAGTGCTGTGACTCAGAAGATACAGAATTTTTGTCAAGGGCAGGGACTGTACAACTTGGATCTCCCTTATATCTTTGAGAGTTTTGTGGCTCTGAGTCAGTCATTGGTCACCAAGCTTGCAATTATGAAGGGCATAAGTAATACTATGGCCTATTATTATTGATATTTAGAATACATTATAAATTAATATCTCCTCATACTGACCCAGAGCTTTCCTTGCCTCGTTTAGCTCATGATTATGCAAAGATGTAACAGACAGTTCAGTTGATATGTAGGTTTGTAGTTGGAAAGAAAGGTCACAGTAAAATTAAGACTTTTGCCTAAGTTCATAGTCTCAAACATGGTGTTATAGATAGGACTTCTTTTATAAAGACAGCAACATCTACAGCTTCAATATAATGATAGCATTCTTAACATAAAAATACCAAACAGCATTAAAAAAGAGGGCACTGAAGATAAAGGTTCCTTCATAATTCTTACACCAGAGTGTGACAGACATTTTCATGTTGTCATATACAAAGTCTTAATTATTATATACATATACATATGTATTAGTCGTAAAGTATGTTGTGTCTATATGGTCACTTATATATGTGTTTGTGTGCATGTATAAGAAAATACATGCACACATGACTGTTATACAGAGACAGCAATTTATAGCAAGCTAGACTCAAATTGTTCTACAAGGTAACTTACTTTAGACAAGTACTTCCAGGAAGAAAAAAAAAAAAAAAAAGAGTAAGTATAAGCGGTAAGGAGAATATCTGAATATGCAAGAACTACTGAAGTGCTAGGAATCTGTATCCAAAATCAAATCCAAGCACTCCGAATGTTGTTTGAAGAGAAAAGTAAAAAGACTGTGTTTGTTAACTCCAGAATACACGTGTCTCAACAAAGCATCAGAGTTCAGATGAACTGTAAATGTTATACACACCAGGAGCACCCACTCTTAAAGGACTGTGGGAATGGAATAAGCATAAACAAGTATTAAACAAGGGGAATGAAATTTAAACAGGCATGAACACTACCATTTCTTGTCTGTTTTTGTTTCCTTTATGTCAAAAAGTATCTTCTTATTTACTCAATTGTTCTCTAATGGCAAACTTCACATTATGTTGGAGCTGCATTGAAGATAATATCGATGAGCAGCTACAACTGTTAAAACAGCACTTTGGTAAGGATCAGGAGTGTGAGTTTGAAGCAAATTTCTTTATCATACCGCTTACTGTGCTTGGTTTGCATCATCATGGAATGAACACTGTGCTCATGAGCTGGATTTCTTCTAGAGGTAATTAAACTGGAAGATAACCAGGAGCATAAATAGTCACAAATGAGCATTGAGTCTGTGGAATAATCCAAAGTTACCTCTGATGAAAAAAAAAAAAAAATTAAATACATACATACATAAATAAAATATGAAAAATAAAATATGAAAGGTATTTAGTGTAGACTTCTCAGGACAAAATATTTCACTCTATGTCTGCTTCTACGAATCTTCTTTACCTCCTACTGAAAGTGTAGCCTATAACGACCATGTAACTTCCTCTATAAAGTTCCAGTAAGTTTTATGGAAGGTCACAGAAGGTCAATCTAGGTGTTATATATACAAATGGATTTTACAGTCATAAAACAAAATGAAGTAATATATTACAGTCTGTAAAGTTCAATAATGCCTAACACCAACTAATGATCTGGTCCTTTGTATGATTTTTTTATGCAGCAGATGCAGTAGTCGGTTTCCTCATATCCTTCCAATAAAGCAACTTTGAGAGCTGTGTTGTTTGTCTAACAGATTAAACTGGACTTTTTATGAGGATAAATAAAAGATTTTTTCTCTTTTGTTTCTGCAAATTTGATCTTTCAAATCTGAATTCTAATTAGTACTATATATCACAAAAATCTTTTTTTCAAATACTGTTTTATACTTGATACATCTAAGAAATTACTGTCATTTAAAACAGTCCTGCTGAAAGGATAGACCAAAAGCTAAAGTGAATAGCACAAGCAGATTAAAAAACCTTCTATAATGAATTTGTTTAAAAAAGGAGTAAATAAAAGCATTTTTGTCCTGAACACTAATAATGCAAAGTCAAGGCATCTTTCACACTGAAATGTTTTTTAAGGACTGAAGTAATGCATCTTTTTAAAAACATCATTAGTTATGGTATTATAGAATCATAAGAATCATAGAATCATTTGTTTGGAAAAGACCTTTAAGATCACCAAGTCCAACTGTACCTGTCCACTACTAAACCGTGTCCCTAAGCACCTCGTCCACCCGTCTTTTAAATACCTCAAGGGATGGGGACTCGACCATCTCCCTGGGCAGCCCATTCCAGTGCCTGATAACTCTTTCAGTGAAGAAATTTTTCCTGATATCTAATCTAAACCTCCCCTGGTGCAACTTGAGGCCATTTCCTCTTGTTGTATAGATGTGTTAGTCTTCTCTCTATGATTCTATATGGAAAGGCAATGAAGTGCAGGTGACTCTTCTGCCTTAGGACCTCATCTGTATACTATATACATACATGTATGGCCACATGCTGCAGAGAACAGCCATGTGAGCATTATTTCCTATGTAGGAGGACATCAGTCTTCCTCCTCTACAATTCTTGGTCAGACAGCTACCTTTTCTAGTGAAATGCTGATGGGTTACTTTTTGGGTTGTTATGGACACTGAGTAATGGGGCATACTGACATATTTAAACATGCTGTTAAATAATTTCACACCCCCCTCCTCCTCCCTCCAATCTTAGTCGTGGTTTGGACTAATTTTCTTCTTATAAACTCTTAAGACATTTCTTTGTCTTGGAAGTCAAGCCACCTTAGATCTCAGACAATTAAAGAGGACAACTCAAATTGAATCTGGTCTTATGTACAATTTATGAGAAAGCAAGATATACAATAGAAAGGCTTTATAGATTTAAAAATTGTCTCAATTTTTTTTCCTGTGAATATACTGAAGTGCCATTGATTATGATGATCCAAAGCAAGAATGATTTGATGACTCCAAAAGCAAGAAATAGGAGACAAAGACATAGCAACACCAGCTGGTGTGCAGTTGGTAGAACTGGCTCATTTCTGAGAAAGTGTACAAATCATTCTTTTTTAAAGAGTAAAGCAATAGAAGTGTTTCCTCTACATGTTAGGAAGCTCCAACGGATGACATTTTTTCCCAATACATTCACATGGTTCCAAAAAAGTCTTTCTAAATGTAATTTCCAGGGATTTAGACACACTGATGAGCTGTTAGCACAGTACAGCTGATCTTTGATATCCTGACATGTTGACAGATTTGGAAATTGCTGTGGCTTAACCCATCAGGCAGCTGAACACCACGCAGCCACTCACTTGCTCCCCCCCTCCCTCAGAGGGATGGGGGAGAGAATCAGAAAAAAGTAAAACTTGTGGTTGAGATAAAAACAGTTTAATAAAACAGCAGAGGAAAAGAATAACAATAATAATAATAATGGTAAGAGAATATACAGAATATACAAAACAAGTGATGCACAATGCAATTGCTCACTACCCGCTGACTGATGCCCAGTCCATCTCAAGCAATGATTGCTCTCCCCCCAGCTAACTCCTCCCAAGCATGATGTCATATTGATACCTTAAGGGTCAAAAGACCCCCAGATGTAAGCGGCTTACATGCATAAGATTTAGGCCTTATTGTCTAGTTTGCTGATACTTTGCTAAAAATCAGTATTGTCTAGCTTGCTGTTGCTTTGCTAAAATTAATAGTGTCTAGTTTGGGTGTTTTTCTAACAGTGTCTAGCTTAGATTTTTTCTGAAGTCAGTAGTGTAGCTACTTATTAAATTTAGAACCCTATTCAAGGACAAGAAGAATCGGGAGGGGATGGAACAGAAGGATAATAATGGTTTGGCTAGACTAGAAGGAATGAGAACTAATTGATGCAGGAAGATTTGTGGCTCCTCACGAAGGACAGTTTTTGATAAGAACCAGGAGTTTACCTCAAGAACTGGTCTACACCGACCCTGCACTTTGGGCAAGAGCCAAGGAGCAACTGAGTCTGTGCAAGAACAAGAGGTTACTAGCGGTGACGAAGAGGAGCCAGCAGCCTTCATCCCCACGACCCCCAACGACCACCGCCAGGAGGCACTGAGCAAGTGCAGTGGGGAGGGATTTATGGAAATCACCACCTGAAGCTAATTTTAATATAAAGCGGAGATAGGTTATGCATATGTATAAGCATATCGGGAAATTTTATGCATATGTAATACTTTGCTACATATAAATGGGGCAAGTTGCCGCTTGTAGGTATGCACGTTAGGTGGAGCAATCCCCCGTGCATCCGGCGCCGTGAGTAAAGAATGCCTGCCTTTTAACACTACATTAGTGTTACGAGGTTCGTTCTTCCCGATTTCGGTGACAATATGGTCTGGAATATCCCTTTGACCAGTTGGGGTCAGTTGTCCTGACTGGGCCCCCTCCCAGCTTCTTGTGCACCTGCAGAGCAGGGGAAGCTGAAAAAGTCCTAGACTAGTGTCAGCACTGCTTAACAACAACTAAAGCATCAGTGTGTTATCAACATTCTTATACTAAATCCAAAACGCAGGACTATGCCAGCTACTAGTAAGAAAATTAACTGTATCCCAGCCAAAACCAGGACAGAAATGAAAGTTAAAGCCAAACACTCCTATGTTTTTTGTCTGTCAGGACCACAAATGACTCCAAGTATAATGTACTAATAACTGGATACTTGCAGGAATCCTTCAGCGTAAGGTTCTTATCAGTGAAACAACATATAGAAGAAGATATCTAACACCTTTCCTCTGATATTGGTTGCATGATCAATCACAGATCAAGTGCTTAGTGCTAGTTTTGTCCAGGAGCCCAGAATCTCTAATACATTTTTAATCTGGTTCTTTTTTGGTTTTTTGGGTTTTTTTTTATAGGGCCTAACATCCTATTACTGTATGCCTTAGTGCTGAAAATACAAAATTAGTGAACATTAAGAACATTTCACATTCTACAGGATGAGGCCTCAATTACTGTTCCGATCACTTAATTACTGATTACTTATTTTCTACTTTGACCATATATTTACCACATATCGACCAGATATTTACTAGTATCTGGTTTTGTCCTCATTTCCAGTAAGTCAGATCTCTACTTCCATGTATGACTGTTGGTGTAAATATGTTGGTCTAATAATTCAAGATCAGTGTGTTTCAAGGCACTTCTTGGCAGTTTGCAGTTTACCAGCATGTCAGTTATCAGACTTGACAATCTTACACCCATCAGTATGTAATGTCATGTAATTCTCCAGGTTTCTCTAACTGATACCTTTTGATTAAATTGACACAGTGGTTTTACTGTATTTTCAGACAGAGATGCATTGCTTTGACTTGCTGATTATGTAGCTGCTGATAAAGAAGTTCCACTTCAGCAGTTTCAGAATCAATAGCAAGAAATGCAACTGCATGCCATATGCTTGCTTCTTACTTTATTACTTTCTTTTTTGGTATTATTGCTGTCTGGGATCTCCCTAGACATCTAACATGGTAGTTTTTGATTTTCTAAAATGTCAGACTGCTGCCAAGACACCGCATGGGTTTACTATCATCACTTTGGATGGATATCAATAGCAAAAGAAAACCTGGAGAGAAAGCATTTTCCCCTCATTGATTTTTGGCCTGAAGGGTCCATGCAGCACAGATCTGTTATCCATGAAAAGTAGCAGCCGGCATACTGACTGGTTGCTCTTATTTTTTAATGTATACTGAGTAGCAAAGAACGGATTCATTTTCCTGAGAAACAGTTTGTATTTTTCAGGCATATCTTCAGTTTCATGTATTGCAACATAAAAGCTTTCTCTGTCCCTAACAGTGAAACCGTATCTACAGATGTTATAGAATCCAAAAAATTCAAACCACCTTCACCTACTCTCAAAGATCTTTACATAGTTACATAAACTGATTGCATAATCCAGCTGCTGTCAGTTTCTGTCTGGGTGTTGCCAGAAGTATTTCTCAATGTACCTACTTTGATGGAAGCTTTCTATTTCTTCTCTTCCTTTCTTCTTAGATGACATTGTCACTCTTAGTAATCCTTGATAACCCTTTTAACTTTAAATGAACAGAAAAGACATAGATATTGAGGGAGAGGAACTGTTACCAGGAAAGCAAAAAATGTTTAAGGTCTAATTGAACATATTTAATTCTTAAATAATATAAATAGCATATGCAGTGTTTTCAGACTACCAATTATATGTACAATCAAAAGTACTATTAATGAGATCTGAAAAGTAAGATCCATTGTGAGAAATGTCGCGAAGTATCCTGTTCCTCACCCTTTTCCCTAGATTCTGTGAATCTCTGCATAATTATTAGTGTTTAAAAATGCTAGTTATTGAAAAACAGACACTTGATAACATGACAAAAAAGTAGCACTTGTATCAATCAAGACAAAACATTTTTATTCTAGGGGAAAAAACTGAATATGTAGAAATACACTTTTAAAATCAACCCTGCAGGTAATTTTGTCGGTGTCACTTTTTGCTCTGATCAGTTTCTAGGCAGGTAGTTGCGTGTCTATTAGTTATATTTAAAATTACTTTAAGCAAAAAGGCTTGTTTTGACCACACTTCAGTGCTGTGAACTGGAACAGAATTGAAACTGACTATTACTTAGTCAGAGGGAACAAAACAAAATTATCAAATAAAGTACCAGAATAAGTAAGCTGAACTATTAGTTTATCAGTGACTTAAATAACTGAATATTATCAGGTATGAAAACCTAATTGATAATCCATGCAAATGATTAGCTATAAACAACTAACATTAAGTAGTTGATCAAATAAAAATAATTTGGAAATCCATTTAAAAAAACCCCACTAAACCTAGCTGTATTGGACATGATTGATTCATTGCGTGTCAAATCTAAGCAAAAATAGTCTGATCAAAGAAGTTTGAAGGCTATTTCATGAACAGTATCTTCCTTCTGCACACCTCACAAGATGAGATTGCTTCATCAATATGCCTTGTGCTTAGACTTAGATTGGTAATAGGTTTAGAAATTCTAGTGTCAGCAATCATTAACCTAAAAGTTTATTCCAAAGTTGGATTGATATCTGGTCCAAAATCTTTGTATTATTACACTTCTTTGGTTGTGACAATGACTGAGATTTAAAGGGCAGGAAGAATGTAAGAGTCTTTTAGGTAAAACAAGGGAAAGTATTGCCTATTTAGAGCCAGGATCCGCAGTTCAGCTATGCACCTTTTATCTCTTCTAAAAATGGGCATAAAATAGCCCTTCCAGCATTTGTGGAATACAAAATTGGATATATTAAACAAGCCATTAGATTTGATGGTGTTTTAGAGAGTATTACATAGACTGAAGAAGATGATCTTCCACCTTCACATTTAGAAGAGATAGAGAGGAACTACACAAAATTTGATTTCTGGTCTTCATCCAGATCACAAGAATTATCTTTTTTTCCTGGAGGTGTCCATATTTCATGTCTGTTTAGATCTTGGTTTTTTAGTGTCCTTATAGGCATTCAAATCCTAGGTTCAGTTCTAGCATCTTCAGATCTCTGCTTCACAGACAAGTAGCTCAGCACAGCTAGTGCACTAGATTCTCTTGAAATTATCTTCATAAAATTATATAATAGACTTCAGTAAAAAGCAGTGGATCTCAGTAAAATTGCATAGTGGGTACTAGTAAAATTAATCATGTAGCTCTATATTATAAGGAAAAACATTTATGAAAACATGGTCAGAACTGATTCTCTTAGAGAGGTTTACTGTCACCAAGGTGCAGAAGTGAGAACTTGGGAAGGCTTCAGCAGGCTGATAAACATAATGCATGTTCTAGAGTGATGGAGTTATTGTAACTGATTTAGAACAACAACAAAACCAACAAAATTCATGACAGTTTTCTTACAGAGATTTTTTTACAAGCATAGTAAATCATGAAACACTATATTTTCTATGTATTTTACCCTCTGAACAAGTTTTTTTTTTTTTGCAATTACTAGAAGAAGATAAAGAAACAGATCTTTTGATGGTGTTGAGGATGTGATTTAAGGATTTGAAATGGAAACATCTGACACATTATGACCAAGAGGACTCATTGCAGTTTCACATCATAGTTAAAGTGATAATAATGTAAAAGTTGTCTAACACATATTCTCCATAGCAAAATTACCTTGGTTTTTAAACTGAAATAGTAATTTCTTAGATACTTTGATCAGGAAATTGGTTTAAACCCTGACTGTTGGCATATATTTCTGCTATAGCAGTGACCAATGTATACTAAGCATGAAATAATTGTGTTGCTTTTTGTGCAGACCTCAGTTCAATGTTGGAATGTTCACCACATCTTCTTGTTAATTATAACCTAATATTTAGATTATTATTTTAATGTGGTATCTGCCAATTATACTGTGTATTAAAGTAGAACTAATATTTACATTTTCTAAGATAGATAATTGAGAAATTTACATTATCATAAGCAAGCTTAAGCATTCTCAAATAAAAAAAAGATTGATACAATCACAGAGTAATATGCTGAATATAAAGAGAAAAAAATTTATGATACATAAAAAAATTGAGGCTGTTGAAGAACAGAGAAGATCCATTTTTGGTTCTCTTGAATAAATTATCTTGCATTGTTCTTATTTGAACTTAGTTGCTGTTGCGGATGGAGTGAGAGGGAGGCAAAAATAATGTGGTTTATTGGTGTAAAACAGGGAGTTAACAAAGGTCAGTGATAAATGCGACAATAGTTTATGAGATTCGATGGCAAGGTACACTTTGTTATTTACTGCACAGAGGACAGGGTCAGACAAAACTGTCAGGGAGACACTCCCGTTGAGTCATGAGGTTCAGAAAAGATCCCCTTGCTTTCTAAACTCCCTCAGAGAGGAGTCTAGGTGCGGTTGGATCCAATCCTAGTCCCAGACTTGATCAACGGTTTATGTCTAAAGGATTATATATGCGCAATTAATCCTTTATGTCACTTAGCTAAGATTTCCAAGTTAGCATGCTGTTAGTCACTTACCGAGAATCTGTCATGGTAAGGAATCTCTCAACCTCGAGGAGTAACCTTGAGAGCGTCCCTGCTCAAGGGGAGATCCTGGCGTGCAGCTCGCTGCCATGAAGGAGAGCTCAAAGGGCTCTCGGACTGCTCACTATTTATGGGGGTAAGATAATTGGCTCATAGTCATATTTGCATACTGACCACTGTGCTTAGATGGGCACATTCCACAATAGCCCTTGGCTATTGTATTGTTATCTGTCTCCCCTCACACCCAGTGGGTGCATCCTTCATGACCAGACACAGACCAGGTGCATCTATCACCACTGCCACAGGTGGTTCTCACTTGAAAGAGGTCAAAGGAGGGGGAGTCAGAGATGAGGGGGGAGCACACTGCCACAGCTGCCAAGGTTGAAATCTGCATCTTCAACAAAACTTTGCAAACCGGAAAATCTGATTACATATTAAAAGATCTATTTTGAATATGGAATTTTGATAAAGTGTTTTAGATCTTTAAATAGGAATAGAAACCTCTCACAATGATGCCTAAGCCTCAACCTTCTTTAGAGAGACTCTTCAGGACTAGGTAAGAATTCCTGACTTTGGTCAAAGACATGAACATGTAGCTTTAAGTGGCATAGCATAATAGAATAGTGTGACCTTTAACATGATCTAGTCCAGCCGGCCTGCAATCAGCAGGGACATCTTCAACTAGATAAGGTTTGATCAGTGCCCCATCCAACCTGGTCTTGAATGTTTCCAGGGATGGGGCATCTACCACCTCTCTGGGGAAACTGTGCCAGTGTTTCACCACTGTCATAATAGAAAATTTCTTCCTTATATCTAGAATCATAGAATGTTTTGGGCTGGAAGGGACCCCTAGAGGTCATCTAGTCCAACCCCCCTGCAGTCAGCAGGGACACCGCTAACTAGATCAGGTTGCTCAGAGTCCCATCCAACCTGGTCTTGAATGTTTCCAGCGATGGGGCCTCCACTACCTCTCTGGGCAACCTGTTCCAGTGTTTCACCACCCTCATTGTAAGGAATTTCTTCCTTATACCTAGCCTAAACCTACCCTGTTTTAGTTTAAAACCATTACCCCTTGTCCTGACACAGCTGGCCCTACTAAAAAGATTTTCCCCATCTTTCCTATAGGCCCCCTTTAGGTATTGAAAGGCCATAATCAGGTCTCCCCGCAGCCTTCTCTTCTCCAGACTGAACAACCCCAACTCTCTCAGCCTGTCCTCATAGGAGAGGTGCTCCAGCCCTCAAATCATTTTTGTAGTCCTCCTCTGGACCCACTCCAACAGTTCCATGTCCTTTTTGTGCTGAGGGCTCCAGAGCTGGACGCAGTACTTCAGGTGAGGTCTCACCAGAGCAGAGTAGAGGGGCAGAATCACCTCCCTTGACCTGCTGACCACGCTTCTCCTGATGCAGCCCAGAGTATGGTTGGCCTTCTGGGCTGCCAGCACACATTGCTGGCTCATGTCCAGCTTTTCATCCACCAGCACCCCCAAGTCCCTCTCAGCAGGGCTGCTCTCGATCCTTTCTTCCCCCAGCCTGTATTGATACTGGGGGTTACCCCGACCCAGGTGCAGGACCTTGCCCTTGGCCTTGTTGAACCTCATGAGGTTCACACAGGCCCACCTCTCCAGCCTGTCCAGGTCCCTCTGGATGACATCCCGTCCTTCTGGTGTGTCAACCGCACCACTCAGCTTGGTATCATCCACAAACTTGCTGAGGGTGCACTCGATCTCGCTGTCTAAGTCATTGATGAAGACATTAAACAGCACCGGTCCCAGTACGGACCCCTGATGGACACCACTCGTCACCGGTCTCCATCTGGACATTGAACCATTGACCACTACCCTCTGGATGCAACTATCCAACCAGTTCCTTATCCACCAAACAGTCCACCCATCAAATCCATAGCTCTCCAATTTAGACAGAAGGATGTTGTGGGGGACTGTGTCAAAGGCTTTGCAGAAATCCAGATAGATGACATCCATTGGTTTTCCTTTGTCCACTGTTCTTGTCACACCATCCTAGAAAGTCACTAGGTTTGTCAGGCAGGACTTGCCCTTGGTGAAGCCATGCTGGCTATCTCGAATCACCTCCCTGGCCTCCATGTGCTTTAGCGTAGCTTCTAGGAGAATCTGTTCCATGATCTTCCCAGGCACAGAGGTGAGGCTGACAGGTTGGTAGTTCCCAGGGTCTTCCTTTCTACCCTTTTTGAAAATGGGCACAATGTTTCCCTTCTTCCAGTCACCAGGGACTTCACCTGACTGCCATGACTTTTCAACTATCATGGAGAGTGACTTGGCGACTACATCGGCCAATTCCCTCAGGACTCTGGGATGCGTCTCATCAGGTCCCATGGACTTATGTGCGTTCAGGTTCCTCAGGTGGTCATGAACCTGGTCTTCTCCTACAGCAGGAGGGGTTTTACCCTCCCGGTCCTCCTCATGCCATCCATCGGCTCAGGAGGGATGAGGAGAGAGGTTGCCAGTGAAGACTGAGGCAAAAAAGTTGTTGAGTACCTCAGCCTTCTCCTCATCTGCTGTTACCAGCTTGCCAGTCTCTCTCATCAGCGGGGGTATGCTTTCTTTAACCATCTAGTCTGAATCTACCCTCTTTTAGTTTAAAAACATTACCCGTTGTCCCATCACTACAGGCCCTACCAAAAATTCTTTCTTATAAGGCCCTTTAAGTATTGAAAGGCTGCAAAGAGGTGTCCCTGGAGCCCTCTCTTCTCTGGGCTGAACAACCCCAACTCTCTCAGCCTTTCCTCATAGGAGAGGTGTTCCAGCTATCGGGGCATGTAATCCCTTGGTCAGACCTAAGGAGGTGGTAAACTGAATTTTAAATGTATGATGTAGATGACCAGGGAAACTCATTCCCCTACTCATTGCTTATTTTTATGTCTTGATGTTTTGAAATCAAACCAAAGACCTTTGAATTTAGCACAAAGGAATTCCAGGAGCCTCAACGTTACTTTTTGCTGCAGGAAAGTGTTTCCTGTCCTTCACTAGCTTGTAGAAGCTCTTTCTGATTCTTTTAACATTATATTATTACCTAAAAGTCTAATCAATTTAATAGTTCTATATTGTCCATGCTTTATTATGCACATAATTTAGGTTTTATTTATACACACTACCAATCTTATTTAGTGTGCTATGTAATTCTTCTTAGAAACATGACTATCAGGTAAAGTTCATGAGGTAGTACATATTATTGAGTATATATTATATAGTAAGCAGACATAATGTTTCCTATATGCTCTATACAGACCAGAAGTCTTAAAATACAGATTCTCACTAACTAGATTAAAGAGCTTAAAATCAATATGTTGTAAACTAGCTGGGAGTTTAGATAACAAAAATTAACATTATAAGCAGCACCACACACTGTTTCCTGGTTTCTTTAACATGTTTAATGGTGTTTAAAATGCTTGTAAGTTTACTAATTCTGCTTACAAGGTGGACAGTAGTCCTTAGAATAAATCTTTTTGGTTCAACATTTACAATAGAAAGTTAAAAAGACTGTATTTGTATCTCATAGAGATATTATAGATTTTAAATTCTTCAAGAAAAATATGAAAATGCTCAAAATGAGTTTAAAAAGTGATACAGAAACAGGGGAATAAAAAGTTGCTAATGGGAGCAAATTTTTATCAAACCAGTGACAAGTCAGATATATTTGTGCTTCTTGCAGCATACCTGGATCATCTACCATACATAAAAATCTCTGATTTCATTCAGGTGGACACTGAACTGAAAATGCATCTCATGTCATGCACATGTATTACTAACAGGCTGTTTCTTATGTTTCAATTGGAAAACTTACTGGATATTTCCACTTCAATATTTATGTATTTTAAGTACAACATTCAGTTACACAGTATGTCCAAGATCAGTATGGACAGTTTTATTTTCAATATTTTTTATTTACAGTAAAAAAGGCAAATCCTAAAGTTTGCTGTTTATACAATTTGAAAGTTCACTTAAACTTCTTTTATACTGTAATTGTGTTCATTTCCAGGAATTCTTATCATGTTTTGACATCTTGTCAGATGATTGCTCTATAAATATACCAACTTGATGGAAGCTGGCTTTCCACCCCCTGAAACTAATCTTTTCATGTTGGTAAGTTCAGATTCTTCTACCTACACATCACTTTTTGTGTGGTTCTGCTGATGGCATTCACTGTTTATTTGAACTAAATAAACTTTTTAGATTAGTACTATTTTTTAGATTACTATTTTGTAGTAGATGTAAGAAAGCTATTTGAAGGAGTTCAGACATTAATGGTGACATTCAACTCAAGATTCAGAAACTTAACTTCAGCAGCTTTATTCAGTTGCCCACTGTACATTTTCATTTCCATCTCTAGTTCCACTTGAGATGCTCTATGATATCTGAAAGTCCAAGGGAGGCTGTCAGGTACAAGAGAGGACCATTGGACCTCTGCTCTACTTCTGGGACTTGATTCAGCTGCTAGCAACTGGATGTCTAGAGTCACTTGCAATGTCCTCAGGTATTATAACAGTCTTGCAGGTGCTTTTCCTGGTTGGTGTATCTCTCTAGGAACAGCAACTAGGAACAAGACTGAATAGAAAATCTTTAGTCAGATCTACCTCAAAACTTTGGCCTCCTTGGTCTCCCTTCACATGTAGAATATAGTACATTAAAAATTTTAATCTACTTTTACACATGAACAAACACATCTGTAAATGAGATGAATATGGAGCTTTCCCAGTCTGCATCCTGCTATTATGCATAATATTATTCTTTTATTTTAAAAGGTACAGTACCATTATTAAACTACTACTCTAACATATGTCATTAATAGAAATGTTTTGACAATAGTTTCTTGAAAGTTAATTTGGAGGAAAAATGCACATGAGTTTATGTACTGATTTATTTTAAATAAACAAGCCTTAAATAACTCATGTATGTCAATCAGTGAGTTCTAAACATCCAATTAAAATGTTTGTTGTTATCAAGAAGATTGGTTTGGAAAAAGAAGAACTTCATAAAAACAGGAGCAAATTCTCAGTATTGTCTTCTAACACAGTATTTATTATAGCATGTAAGTACCAAATATTTTCCACAGAAAGTCTCAAAGATAAAAGTTAATATCTTCTTTTTTCACAAAATTGGCAATAAAACAACTTTTTTTTTTCTTTTTTCATTTTCATAGTTTTTCTTCTGAGATAATTTGAAGAAAGGCCAATTAATAGTCCTATCAATACATTTTAGAACTACTTGTAAAAGGGAAATTACACCTTTTTTGATTAATCAATTTCATATGACATCATTAAGAGTTGATAATTATTCTTCAGAAATTATTTTTATAAACCACCTAAGGCAGTTTCATTACCTTACTCTAGTTCTCATTTATGTATGTTTTAGAAAGTAATACTATGGTAAACACATTTTAAATATATTTTGAAGATTTGTTCTAAATATAGAAATGAAAATGTCTTTATGTTAAAAAAAGCTGATCTAAGTTTTCTCATTATTTCAGAGTAATAAGCTTCAGCATTCTTAAAGTTCATTTTGTGCAACTATTTAATGTTAATGTTAATGTTAATGATGTTAATGTTAAAGTTAATGTTAATGTTAGTGTTAATGTTAATAGTAATAATAATGGTAATAAGAATGTAACCAGATTTGACTTTCTAATGGTGATGATATCATTTGACTTCTATCATGTACCTTTTTCTTTCTTCTGTGTCTAGTTGCACCAACAGACATTCAGGTTTTGAGTTTTTGAATTGGCTCTTTCTGAAAGCTACTTGTTCTGTTATTTGTCCCACATATTTAATGATGGGAGGTGGGAGGGAGTAGGAAGAGAAAAAGACTAGAAAAGCCCTTTGCTTTTCATTTGTTACAAGTTTGTGACTCTAAGGTACCTCTCCTTAAGTAGCTGTTAATGAGGACATTTTAGGGACAATTTTCATGGCAAAATAGATTCCTAATTAATTCTACCTCAGTTTTTCCTACATCGTACAGCAAATTTATGACAATAGTAACTGCTCTGGTTTGGTTGTAGGCATGCAGTCATCCAAAAGAATTTATTAAGAAGAAAAATACCTGCCTGTGCTGTTGAATATGTATAAAATATTCTCACTCTTCTTTTGAATCAAAGAATGCAGAATTTACTTTTACAGGATATCATACATGTTCAGATTTTCAAACTTGTCTGGTTCTACTAAACATACACACGAGTTTGCTAACTACTAAATATTTTAAACGGTATACATATTCATTGCCAAGTCAAACAGGATATTTTATTTTATGTCACCATACATGAATTTAGGTCCTGCAATTAACATAAAATGAATTAACCTTGCTGCCATTAAATTTTAAGTTAACTATCATGGCATAGTAGACTGGCTCAACTTGGAATGTGAAATCATACTTTCCGTAATAAATATCACTCATGGTCACAAACCTCTTTCACTTTTCAGTGTAAAAATGACAGCTTTATCATTTCCTTGTCTTGCTCTTTGGTGGTGTAACATTCCCATGAAATACATAATTTTGCCTCTTATATAGAAAAAGTTCTAGAAAGCACCAAACAGTAGCAAAGTTTATTTACATCTTAAGTAAAATACGTCTTCTCAATATTCTTTTGTATTTGGATTTCAAGATTATAATTAATTCTGCCACATTGTTTTACATTTTCCAGTTTATAAATTATCTAAGCAATTCCCTCAGTGTCAATACATAGGGACTACTCAAGTAAATTACTGCTGAGGTGATTAAGATTAAAGGATTAAGCTCTCAGGGTGTCACAACCCACATTATAAAATTACTTATGAGAATTTAATATTCATGTGAGTATATATTGTCAAGTTTACGTACCTATAACTGTTGTATAAGAGTAATGATGGCCTACAGAAGAAGGATGGCCTACTGATGGCGGTGTCAAAGCTTATCTATGATTCATGTTGTGGTGTAACTTGGGCTGTAATTGTTTTAGAAACAGGTTTATTATACTAATTAATAAAAACATTTTATTAATGGACAGGCTTGAACTATTTATCCCTGGATTACTGCAGTGCTGGCTCTTTTCCTGGATGTGCTTTGTACCACTCCAGTTGCCTCTGTCCAGGACAAATCTGCAATGGATGGCAGTAGTATTAAGCAGCTGCAGATACCAGCCTGATAGTCCTGCTTGGTCTGAGGGCCAGATATTGGTTCCTGCCTTTCTTTACTTAGTAGTAAGAGACATAGCCTTCTTGTGCAGACTGAGGACTGGAGCAGATCATTACATGACTCTTGCCTTTATGATCATGGGGTTTTTTTCCTGTGGAAATTGGTGCTTCTATGTAAGGAAAGGACCCAGCTCCTGCGTGCCTGGGTCTTGTCTCAAAATAAGGATGCACTCTCAGCATACAGTTAGATACAAAAGCTTAAAAGCATTCTTAGGATTCCTCCAGATTATGCATAGGTAGATAAGCTCCAGACTGAATCAAAATGAAACAAGCATGTGTTGATAAAACTAGATCATTTAGCATAACCTATTGTATACAACACCTACCCACACTTTCATGCTATAAAAATACCACTCTGAAAGGCTGCAATACAGCTTTCGTGCTATTTCAGTATTCTGAAATGAAAGTGTATAATAATATTTATGTCCAAGGTCTACAGGGCGCCAAATGGGACCCCAGAAGGATTCGGAACAGGTTTCTTCTTAGCTGCATGCAACCTGCTCTGGAGGTAAATCACCCTTGAGCAGCACCCACCTGAGCCAGTATGGGCCACAGACCTCAGAGAAAGAGGTTGCTTCATGGAACACCTCTCTTATGTAGCAATATAGATGCATTCTCAATAGAAATTGAGACTCTAGCTCTATTTCTTTTGTGATAGCAAAATAAGGCATTTTCCATCTTAGAAACCTAATGTTTCTGGCATTATCATCACAGGCTGTTTTGCCTGAGCATATGACTGGTATTTTTGGATGCCTGCCTAAGCACATTTACTTGCATAATGTTGCAACTGATAATAAGTATATATAAAAATATATGTTAATATAAAAACCCAGCCAGCAGCCCAATTTTTCCAATCTTGTAAGTTAGCAAAGTTTGCAATGTAAAATTCAGAAAGGCATTTTGGCCAAAATTTTTTTATGATCTAGTAAATTTGCTCCTTCTTTTAGATTCTAATAACAGAAATAAATGTATTTTTTAGAAAAAAGAAGTACAATAGGTTATAAACCTTTTTTTATATATCTTGCAGTTGAGATACCAATGCTGAGAGAAGGCTAAATATCTGCTTTTCTATCATGTTTTCCTAATGATTTCTTTCTACCCAAAACACAACAAAAACTAAGACAAAATTTCAGTGTTGTTAACTCTTCATCTGGAATATGACAATAAGGTTTGCATTAATTTCAGCAAAGTTATAGAAGTATTAGAAATTCCTGTTTTTTCAAAGATACATATTTTCACATGAGGAAAAGAGGGAAAGCTGTTTTATTTCCAAAAATTAAATTAAATTCTGTTTGCTGATCTGGCTAGATTTTGTGTGAATAGAATTGCCATAATGGAGACATGATGAATCATGGTATGGACAGAGAACAATTATCATGATAAAGGCAGACCTTGCAGAGAGTCTTTATAGCTGAAGGGAAGCAAGAACAGAGTGCCTGCCAAGCTCTGTTGACTAATGCTCAAGTAGTTCAGCTTCTGGCCCTGGATTCAGTCTCCATGCATATATACGGGATGAGGGATTTGTGGAACATCTGATGTTTGCTTTTCCTCATTATTAAATATCTAAACTTATCCTTTGCTTTTCAAAGTGGTGATGACAGCAAAGCTACATCATTTGACCACTTGGAAGAAACAATATCCCTCAGTATGGTCATACTGACCTGCTGGAAAATGTCTGATGATACAAATAACCTTGGTAAGTCAACCTTAACAGAACTGACATAATCTCTGGAAAAAAGGTCAACTCTGAAACAAGGAGAAAATAAAGCTTCTATGACATTGTGAAGTAGGTGGATATTGAATTGTGTAGAGCATGATAAAAAATGTTAGTATGGAAGTATATATTAATTTTGACAAAACCATAAATCTACAGTTTATGAATATTAAGGTTGTTGTGGGAAGATGCCAGTGTGAATGAAACTTCATTTAAAGAAATGCTAGAAGCAAAGTTGAGCTGACTGCTTGCTCCAGTGCCACTAGCAGCAATGGGATCAGGGTGTTCAGATGTACTTTGCCTTTTTTTTGTCGGACTTAAATCTTTTTCTTTGCTAAGCAGACACTTGGCTATTTTGGAATATCTGACTCTTGTGGTTTAACCCCAGCTGGCAACTAAGCACAACACAGTTGCTTGCTCACTGCCCCCTGGTGGGACAGGGTAAAAAATGGAAAGGGTAAAAGTGAGACTACTCGTGGGTTGAGATAAAGAGTGTAATAGGTAAAGCAAAAGCTGTGCGAGCAAGAAAAGCAACATAAGGAATTAACTGCTACTTCCCATTGGCAGGACTGTGTTTAGCCTTTTCCAAGAAAACAAGGCTCCATCACGCATAACAGTTTCTTGGGACATCAAATGTTATAACTCCACCCCCTCCCTTCCTCCTCCTTTCCCCAGATTTTATTGCTGAACAGGACAACATATGCTATGGGATATCCCTCTGGTCAGTGGGGGTCATCTGTCCCAGCTGTAACCCCTCCCAACCTCTTGTGCAACCCCAGCTTACTCATTGAAAGGCAGTCTGAGAAGCAGAAAAGGCCTTGACTCTGCATAAGTTCTGGTCACCAATATTGAAAACATCTCTGTATTATCAACACTGTTTTCATCATGAATCCAAAACATAGCCCCACACTGTCTACTGTGAAGAAAATTAACTCTATTTCAGCCAAATCCAGCACAAGTCTCAATTTCTTCTAATTGAGCTCTTCTATTTTGTATACATATTGAGTTATTAGAAAACGAGTAGGTTATTCCACATCAAGCGTGGTTATTGTAAACCCTGAGTAAAACTGAAGGAAGATGGGGATTAACTGCTTTGGAGTTAAATATCTTTTTTTATTATTACTTTTTTTCTCTTTGGAAATTCTGACTGTTCCCTCATTACAAACATACTGGTCAGTAAGAAAATCCACAAACAATGCATTTATCCAAATCTTCTGGCCAAGACTGCATAAAAGTGTTTGGGAAATCTCAAAAAATTTTCAAGAGTAGGAAAATTATGTCTCTCTGTATCAGCACATTACATTTCTATTGTCTGGCAATAACAAGACACAACAAGTTTACCAGCACAAGAGGGACTTACGGTCTCTTGTGAAGTACTCATTTTTTATTTACAGTTCTGAACATCTGAGATAGTATTTAAATAGAAGACACTATAGTGATTTCTGTAAGCTTTCTGCCAGTGTCTGACTGCCATCTGTAAGTTGTAGATTCAAATTTAAGACATTATCTTTATTTTCTATGTGGATATTTAGAAAAATAAAACTAAATATTCTGATGCTCAGCTAAATAATTTTCCCCACTTAAAAAACGTGTATCAATCAGTTTGGTAAACAATACTCTGTTAAAGGGAGAAAATAATAACAAAATAAGAATCATCATTGTCGTGGTTTAACCCGGCTGGCAACTAAGTACCACGCAGCTGCTCGCTCACTCCCCCCCCCTCCTCAGTGGGATGGGGGAGAGAATCAGAGAAAAGAAAAAAAAGTAAGACCCGTGGGTTGAGATAGAGACAGTTTAATAAGAAGGAAGAATAACAATAATAATAATAATAATGGTAAGAAACTATACAGAATATATAAAACAAGTGATGCACAATGCAATTGCTCACCACCCGCCGACTGATGCCCAGCCCATCCTGAGCAGCATTCGCTCCCCCCGAGCTGTGATCACTTTGCCCGAGCTGCGATCACTCTGTCCGCAACCGACTGACCGACTGAATAACCCCCCCCAAGCATGACGTTATATGGTATGGAATAGCTCTTTGGTCAGTTTGGGTTAGCTGTCCTAGCTGTGCTGTACTCCCAGCTTGTTATGCACCTGGCCGAGCAGGAGAAGCTCAAAAAGTCCTTGAGTAGTCTGAGCACTACTTGGCAACAACTAAAAACATCAGTGTGTTATCAACATTCTTCTAGCACTAAATCCAAAGCACAGTACTATGCTAGCTTCTGTCAAGAAAATTAACTCTATCCCAGCCCAAACCAGGACAATCATCAGCAACAAAATAAGTAAATACTATCATATGCAGTGCATAATTCTAAGTATAGAACAAAAAGTATTTAATAGTCTCTGAAACACTTGGGTGAGGCTAGTCCGGTTTACTGCTTTCCCTCTTAAGTTGGAAATTTATCACTTTCATGTTGTTTGGGGTTTTTTTTTTAATCCCTTTTGAAGGTAATCAAACAACACGCAGAAAGTAAACATTTCTAAGATTTCCACTTTGGGCTTTTCATTAGTACCTTCTTTTTAGCAAATGTCATTAGGTTGTCTTTTGAGGTTCACCTTTCCTGAGTAATTTTTTTTTTTTTTTTTTTTCCATGGGAAAGAGAAAAGAAGATGGTTGTGGATGCTTTACTTTTTCATTTGATGCCTTAACCACCACCTTGTATTCCCATATGAAGAAGCCCAAGACAACACTAAATTATAGAACTGTAGACGGGGAAAGGATGTTTTAGTTCAACCCTTGCACTGTGTCAAGGTCAGGAATTCTTGGATGACAGTACCAGATATTGTTTTATCTGTTTAAAAATAGTATCAGAAAATTCCACACTGCCTATCAGCAGTCCTTTCCAGTCAACTGTACTGCTAACATTTAGTAATCTCTGGTTTCAATTGTCCTTCTTTCAAATTCAGCTGGCTTCTTCAAGCTGTTTTCTGAGAAGGCATGGAAAACAATTAATCGTCTATAACAATCTGTGATACATTGGAAGTCTGCTGTCATGTTCTCTTTTCCTTCCCTTTTACTTTTGTTTTCTTTTGGTAGGCAGAGACTTTAACATGTCTGTACAAATTTTTGTCTTGTTATTATCATGCCATCTCTGCAGGCAAGATAATTCTGAATTCCAGTCTTGTCTTCTAAACATTAGTGATTCTCATAGCTTCACATGATCTACATTTCTCACTTCAAGGAAATGCCATTTGTTGATGATGTAAATACTGACTAAATCCAGGCAAATTTCTGAAAGGTTATACATGTGTCTGTTTAGTTGACAATGAATAGTTATAACTCTTCTTTTGAAACCATTTTCATATATGCATGTGGATATTTCTCTTTATACTACTTTTACTTAGAATATAATGTGAAGAACTGCATATTACAATGTAAATTTTACTTAATATTTTTTTCCTTTCCCTTCATGCACTAAACCAATTTCTTTGTCAGAGAAGATAATTAGATTGTTTTGTTTATGACTTTTACCTGGCCACGACATTATGTATAGTTTTGTGTTTATTATATCCAATAAGGATTTTTTAATGATTCTTTAGTAATTTATTATAAATCATTTCAGAGAGTGAAGAGTCTCATTCCAAATAATTCCAGAGAATGATAAACAGTTTACAGTTCCCCTCTGTACTCTTTTCCCCTCTTTGTTAAGGACATATTTATCTTCCTTAGTCCTCCAAGATGCCCTTTGTCCTCTAAAAGTTAAGAAAGATAATTACCAATCATTTTAGAGACTGTTTTGACTAGCTTTTCTTAAAAACTACAGGGTCAGTTTCATCAAGTCATACTGACAAAAAAAAAATAAAAAATCTATATCATATATATGTATTACCTTCAGAAAGGCTGTTCCTCTCCTAATCTAGGCAGCATTCCTGTTTCGCGTTTAGCATTATTAGAGACCTAATCACAATTAGTCTGTATTTATTGAAGGCAAAGGTAAAGAAGGTAATGATGCCACCATTTTTAACTGTTTTGTGTTCTCTGATTCTGTTCCTTTATCTTATTTTCTTTATATTTTTACTAAATATTGATAGATTCTTTTCTTGCTACTCTTTAAATCCCTGTTAATTAAAATGCACCTTGCACAATAATTTCACTGGTTTCACCACTGTGGCTATTCTTTTTGCTTTAGTTATGTTCCCTTTTGTTTTCTTTCCCAAATTTTGCATGTTTACATTTTGATTTTTGGGTCTTCCATTCATAATATTTTGTTTGTATATTTTCTATATTTTATTAATATCTGGATAATTTTATACAGAGCATTTAGTATAGACTCTATCAATAACTGGTAGCTTTCTTTATTCCTTGATTATATTTCTGAGACCATCTTGAGCAGTTTTGCAAGTTTGCTGAAATTGATTTTTTTTAAAAATTCAGTTTCTTCCTTTTGTGATTTACATCTTTTTTGTCTCACAGTACTTAAGCATGTAATTTCATGATGACATCCACCTAAATTCTTATCTATTTATGTTTTCATTCAAATCTCTTAAAAGAAAAACTAGAATAGTTGCTTATATCACTACTTCACTCATTCATCTTCTTAAATAATATTTCTGTATATCACAGTTCAAATCAGACAGACAGTGAGTTCAACTGTATTATCTTTGTGTGTCTATGAGGGGTCTTCCAATGAATACTTTGGTAATTAAAAATCCTGTTATTAGCAAATTCTGTCTGTTAGAGAGCTGATTAAAATAAAAGCCTCATTTACAATCTAATTTTGTCTAAAGAGTCTAAAATTAGCTATTCTTTGCAGATTATTTCCGAATTTTTTGACCTTTTATCTTTACCCAAAATTCTCTTCAAACTTGCATCAGAACTGTTATATTTTCAGTGTTAAAAACATTTATTTTTTTTTCACTCAGTTATTCCTAAGTATGGTTTTCTATTTGTGTCCAGTGAAGACTCTGTGATGCAAATTCAGTAGTAATTCTGATTATGGACTCACAGTATCTATCTGCAAATAATTTCTAGTCTCCTCATTTGTGTATTAATGCCTCAAATGTTCACCTAAGTCTATGTTATTTGTCTCAGCTATAGCCTACTATATTTTAAATAATTTCTTCTTCTATTTTCCAGAACACCTGATATTACCAATATTACTAACTCCTGCCCTTTCCAAACATACCAAATCAAACTGACCAGAGCATCGTTACTGTTTAGGAAAGATTAAGCTCCATATTTTGAATCAGGGCTGAATGTATGATCTAAAATGCTCTGAAAGTATTACGTCATCCTTGTGTAATAAATGTAGTGTTTCCAGTCTTTCTGGGAGCTGAAATAAATTATTTATTTTTGTGCTTTGCCATTCTGCTGTTCACATCTTTCCTTTTTCCTTTTCTTTTTTTTTTTTACTGCTGTCTTCCACAATTCTTTACAAGTACTTGCATTGTAGTTTTTATCACGTTGACCCTTTTTACCATCCCCATCTACTAATTATAAAAGGCAGATGATACTACTGATATTTCTATACTTCAACATTTTCAAGTACACAATTTTTCATACAAATGTCTTCCAGAATCCTTTATTCCTTCCTCCCTCCCTTCCTCCCTCCCTTCCTTTCACGACTGGTGTTGCCGCCACAACTTTGGGTTCTTTGACCATGGGATGGTCTACACAGCACCGGGCTTGCTGGTGTCAAATGGGAGCCAGCTTTCTCAAAGGGGGAAGAGGGTCTTTGCCCAGGAACTTGCGGGGCTCATTGACAGGGCTTTAAACTAGATGTGAAGGGGGAAGGGGAACCTATCAGGCTTGCCAGCGACAGGCTAGGGGATGAAACACAAGGGTTAGAGGGACTGGGGGCTAGTATGAGCCCTCAACACGTTGCCCAGCAGTGTGCCAGGGGCGCTGCAGCAAGGTTGAAATCTGGTGGAGGTGAGCCGGAGGCTCCTGAGGTAGTAGGAGCCATCAAGGAAATTCCTGTGAAACACCTCAAAGGAAACAAGGGGTGTTCTGCTATGAAGCCGATGAGGCAGACAGCTCAGATGAAATGCCTCTATACAAACGCACGCAGCATGGGAAAAAAACAAGAGGAGTTGGAAGCTACTGTGCTGCTAGAGAGCTACGACCTGATTGCCATTATGGAAACCTGGTGGGACGAATCCCACTACTGGAATGGCTACAGGCTGTTCAGAAGGGACAGGCAAGGAAGGAGGGGCGGAGGCGTTGCCCTTTAAATCAAGAAATCATTACAGTGTGAAGAGATGTCCCTGAAGAATAGCCACAAGCAGGTCGAAAGCTTGCGGGTAAGAACCAGAGAGAGAGGCAACAAAGGGAACCTGGTGGTTGGTGTCTACTACAGGCTGCCAGATCAAGAGGAGCCGACCGATGAGATGTCAAGGTCAGAGGCAGCCTGGGCTGCAGTGACCATGCGTTGGTGGAGCTCACACTTCTGAGAGAAATGGGAAGAACAAAGAGTATAGTCAGGACCCTGATTTTTAGGAAAGCCAACTTCCAGCTCTTCAAGGAGATAGTCAGAAGGACTCCCTGGGAAACGGTCCACAGGGACAGGGGAACAGAACAGAGCTGGCAGATCTTTAAGGATGTGATCCACAGAGTGCAAGAGCTCTCGATCCCTAGGTGTAAGAAATAGGGCAAAGAAGGGAAGAGACAGGCATTGCTGAGAGAAGCGATGCTGGTCAAAATAAGGAAGAAGAGGGAACTGCACAGGCAGTGGAAGCAGGGACAGGTGTCCTGGGAAGAATATAGGGACGCTGCCCGGTTGTGTAGGAACGGGGTCAGGAAGGCCAGGGCTCAGCTGGAGCTAAACTTGGCTAGGGATGCAAAGAATAAAAAGAAGGGTTTCTACAGGTATGTCAGCCAGAAAAGGATAGTTAAAGAAAGCGTACCCCCGCTCATGAGCGAGACCGGCAGGCTGGTAACAGCAGATGAGGAGAAGGCTGAGATACTCAACAACTTTTTTGCCTCAGTCTTCACTGGCAACCTCTCTCCTCATCCCTCCTGAGCTGATGGATGGCATGAGGAGGACCGGGAGGGTAAAACCCCTCCTGCTGTAGGAGAAGACCAGGTTCGTGACCACCTGAGGAACCTGAACGCACATAAGTCCATGGGACCTGATGAGATGCATCCCAGAGTCCTGAGGGAATTGGCCGATGTAGTCGCCAAGCCACTCTCCATGATAGTTGAAAAGTCATGGCAGTCAGGTGAAGTCCCTGGTGACTGGAAGAAGGGAAACATTGTGCCCATTTTCAAAAAGGGTAAAAAAGAAGATCTGGGGAACTACCGACCTGTCAGCCTCACCTCTGTGCCTGGGAAGATCATGGAACAGATCCTCCTAGAAGCTATGCTAAGGCACATGGAGGCCAGGGAGATAATTCGAGATAGCCAGCATGGCTTCACCAAGGGCAAGTCCTGCCTGACAAACCTAGTGACTTTCTAGGATGGTGTGACAAGAACAGTGGACAAAGGAAAACCAATGGATGTCATCTATCTGGATTTCTGCAAAGCCTTTGACACAGTCCCCCACAACATCCTTCTGTCTAAATTGGAGAGCTATGGATTTGATGGGTGGACTGTTTGGTGGATAAGGAACTG
>JADKXX010007243.1:0-32533 GCA_017310255.1 Butorides virescens | reverse complement strand
AGGGAGGTGATTCTGCCCCTCTACTCTGCTCTGGTGAGACCTCACCTGAAGTACTGCGTCCAGCTCTGGAGCCCTCAGCACAAAAAGGACATGGAACTGTTGGAGTGGGTCCAGAGGAGGACTACAAAAATGATCCAGGGGCTGGAGCACCTCTCCTATGAGGACAGGCTGAGAGAGTTGGGGTTGTTCAGTCTGGAGAAGAGAAGGCTGCGGGGAGACCTGATTATGGCCTTTCAATACCTAAAGGGGGCCTATAGGAAAGATGGGGAAAATCTTTTTAGTAGGGCCAGCTGTGTCAGGACAAGGGGTAATGATTTTAAAGTTAAACAGGGTAGGTTTAGGCTAGGTATAAGGAAGAAATTCCTTACAATGAGGGTGGTGAAACACTGGAACAGGTTGCCCAGAGAGGTAGTGGAGGCCCCATCCCTGGAAACATTCAAGACCAGGTTGGCTGGGGCTCTGAGCAACCTGATCTAGTTAGCGGTGTCCCTGCTGACTGCAGGGGGGTTGGACTAGATGACCTCTAGAGGTCCCTTCCAACCCAAAACATTCTATGATTCTATGATTCATTCCTTCTGCTCCTCCTTGCCTTCCTTCCTCTCCTTCCCTTCCTCCCTCCCTCCCTCTCTCTCCTCCTCTCCCCCCATATCTCCCTTACCTCCCTTTTCTCCCTGTTTTTTGTCTGCATTAAGACCCATAGTAGGGAATCATTTTGGAAAGGTGAAAATTCAATTTTAAGAAAACAGCTTGAATAAACAATGAAAATATTAATCATCACCAGAGTTTCATGAAAAAATGTACCAGGCTTCTGGAGCAATGTAAACTAAACCAATTTCTTAATAAAACAGTTTGCATGTAAACAGCTGCAGCATAGCACCTCCACAGAGTGCATAAATTGCTATTACATACAAAATAAAATATGTGATGACAAACTTTACTGTCAGGCAGTCGAGACATCTAAACCAGGCTCATATTTTTCATGACAATACTTCAGATACATATCTAGGTGATTTGGTGTCTGGAACTGAATGAAGTTATGTGTTCTCCTTGATGATTACCTCTATTTATGCCTTTATCCTTCACTTGATATTATAATCCTCTTGCCACAACTTTCTTCCAACTACCCAAAAAAGTGGATTTCTTCTTCCAACAGGAAAAATACATGGAAGAGTGTCAGATCTTCTGTCTGGGGGTCATTTCAATGTATAATGTTCTTGCATATAAATGTGAGTTTGAATGAATATCAGCTTTACAAAATTATTTAGGCAGTTATATTTTTGATAGGTAAGGAATACATAGCACTGTAGTAACCAAATAGTTGAAAAAAAAAAATTTTGTGAATGCTTAATAATTCAAGTTTTTCTTTTATTATTAAAGTAAAATTATGCTAAACCCTATTGCCGGTATAACAGTATGACAGGATAAAACATCGGATTAATTACGATAACTGTTCCACTGCATGAGAAAATCTGGGGGGGGGGATTTTCAAAATAGCAGGCAGTCAATGAAGAATATGAAAATGCATGCACAATTCAGTGCTATAGTTGGGTTCACAATTATGACAAATATAGATGTATGAATTATGGTTTACAGGTTTGACTCTACAGTAACAGTAATTGCTCATGCAGATTGTCTACATGAATGGATGTCTGGTTTTGCTCATGCAGTTACTATCCTGGCCTTTGGGCATTGGTGTCTAGCCTCATTTAGAATCTAATCCCTGTGCAAATTAGACTCTGTTGTATGAATTGTAATTTTCTCATTTATTCTGGCTGAGACTAGTGTTATATTATCTGAATGACCACATAAGAGGTCTTGACTTTTCTCTCTGCCCATGACTATCTTCAGACAATACCGTAGTTGTTCAATCCAGGAGCGCCTGCAGACCTCATAAACTGCAGAGCTGGTCAAAGTTGAACCTCCAGTGGGGGAGTCAAGAAATACATCTCTACTGTCATAAACACATTGGCAATTTTTTTCTGACTACTTACCTGAGGATGAATACCCTTGCATCATAAACTACTTTAAATACACATTAAAAAATACAGAAATCTATAAGGCAGAATGTCTCTGACTCAGCATTTCCAATGTCAATCTGTTAAAAGCTATAGCTGACTCTAAGTACTCTGGCAAAATGCTTACTATAGTCAATAGGATTTTTGACTCATTAAGGCCAAAAAAACAATACTAGATTTTGTTACTGAACCATTTCAAAATTAAATAAAACAGAAAAGTGTGTGCACTGAAGAATTCTGTCTCATCTGTGTATTTGGAATAATTAAAGCAGAACTGAAAATATTTTTAAAAAATAACTGACCCCCAATATAGAACAGTTGAAAACAAAGGGAGCCAAAAAAGTGACTGTAATCTATACGATAATAGTTAGCAAAACCAAAGTTAAATCAAAAATTCAAAATCTAATAATAATGTTAGATAAGATAAATCCCAAAGCAACTTTGTTTTTCATACCCTATATAAATTATAATGTATACCTCCTTTACAGCTATAATGAAATGGTGTAAAAGGAGGAGAATATTGAGAAGCAGACAAGATAAAAGTATTTTTAGATGAGTTTTGAAACAGATGGAGAATCACGTGGTTAAAAACCAATTTAAATATATGTCACTCTCAAAATTCAGGAAAATGTTGGTGGTGTTAGACTGAAAATAGTTATCTGTATATCAGGACAAGTTCAAAAAAATGAGAAGTGTAACATAGATGGTAACCTGAGGGAGAGAGGAAGGGAGAGGGGAAGAGGGAGGGATGGGGTGACAGAGGTTCTCCTTATAGCTACTTACAATTCCTTTATGTTGGTTAATCTTAGTTGC
The DNA here is from genome assembly GCA_017310255.1 of Butorides virescens. Taxonomy (NCBI): domain Eukaryota; kingdom Metazoa; phylum Chordata; class Aves; order Pelecaniformes; family Ardeidae; genus Butorides; species Butorides virescens. The sequence continues at coordinate 29,705 of JADKXX010007243.1, read as the reverse complement.
CAAGAAGCTGAAAAATGTACAAGAAGGTAGAAATTAAAATTATATTCTGTTCTGCATCCACTCAAAACTTCTATTTCTCCATCCTCTTAAAATTGTAATTTATACTAATTGACTCTTCCTGGGATATTTTAAAGCACTTGTTGAAAAGTGTACACTGCTGTTAGTATCCTTTAGGACATGAACAGTCACAGTGAAAACTTCTATACACACAGTCATCAAGAATTTGATCAATGTTATTTTTACTGTGATAATTCTTTACATATTTTAACTGAAACTCAGGACCTCAAGTTATTTTTCTTGCACCCATAAAATTACTATCTATCTGCTAAGCAACAAGAAGCTTATATCAAATGTTGTTAAACTGTTAATACAGTTGTAGAGCTCTGTTCCTTATATAGGTTCCATTGTTATTACTCTGATTTTACAGTATTTTTACAACCACATAGAAGTTCCATTTGGCATTGGGACTATACTTTATTAAGTGTTAGGAATATATTCATGGTGGATTGACCTTGGCTGGCTGCCAGCTGCTTGTCAGCTGCTCTCTCGCTCCCCCTGCTCAAGACAGAGGAGAAAATAAGATGGAAAAGCTTATGGGTCAAGATAAAGACAGGGGCATCACTCAATAATTACTGTCACTGCAAACCCAGACTTGACTTGGGGAAAATTAGTTTAATTTTTTGACAATTAAAATAAGAATAGGATAGTGACAAACAAAAACAAAAACTAAAACATCTTCACCGCATGCCTACCTTCTTCCCAGGCTCAACTTCACTCCTTCATTACCAGCTCCTCTAGCTTTCCATCCCCGAGAGGTGTAGGGGCGATGGGGAAAGAGGTTTGTGATCAGTTCATAGCAGTTTGTATCTGCCTCTCCTTACTCCTCACACTATTTCCCTGCTCCAGCATAGGTTTCCTGTCACTGAGTACAGTCCTTCAGGGAAAGACTGGTCCAGCGTGGGTCCTCCATGGGCCGCAGTGGAGTCGCATATTGACCTGCACTGGTGTGGTGTCCTCCATGGGCTGCAGTGTGGGTATCCACCCCGATGTGGTTCTCTCCACGGGCTGCAGTGACTACCTGCTTCACAGGGGTCCTCACAGGCTGCAGGGAGACAACCTGTATCACCAGAAGAGAAGGAAAACATACAAGTTTCAAGAAAAATATATTGACATATACCTACATCCTTTTCAGAGACAGAATCAGTCAAGTATAAATTTTTAAGCATTGATTTAGAAAGGGTAGGAATCAACAGCCTTTAAAGAAACAAATTAACTACTACTAACTTCACAAAACATCTTGCACATCATCTAAACTTCCCATCAGAAATTAATGGTCAAAGATTGGTTCTTACTATGATTGTGACCGTGTTAAACAAATAAAAAGCCTTTGTATGTTTATAACTCTAAATAAAATAATGTGTAACAGTCCATGTTTGAGATGTGGGAAATGAAATTGTATGTAAATCACATCTGTCCTTCTGGAGATTTCATTTCTGACTGGTTTTGTGTTTATGCCCCAAAATTACTTTTTCCATTTCTTGTTGCCATGATTTAACCCCATCTCACAACTAAGCACCAAACTGCCACTCGCTTACTCTCCCCTTCCCCAGTGGTATGGGGAAGAGACTCAGGAAAAAACCCTAAAATTTGGGGGTTTAGAAAAAGACAGTTTAATAGAACAGCAGGGGAAGATAAAATAATAATACTAAATATTAAAAAAACAATACAAATAATACAAAATGATAAAAATACAAAACAAGCAATACACAATGCAATTGCTGACCACTCACTGACAGATGCCCAGCCCATCCAGCCCATCCCTGAGCAGCAATCCCAGCCCCCCAGCCAACTCCTCCTAGTTTATATACTGAGAATGATGTCATAAGGTATGGAATAGCCCTTTGGCCAGTTGGAGTTTGCTGTCCTGGCTGTGCCCCCTCCCAGCTTCTTGTGCATTTGTCAGAGAATGGGAAGCTGAAAAGACCTTGACTAGTACTTGTACTAGTTTTAACTATTTAGCAACAACCTACAACATCAGTGAGTTACCAACATTCTTCTCATACTAAATCCAAAACATAGAACTATACCAGCTACTAGGAAAAAAATTAACTCTATCCCAGCCAAATCCAGGACACTTATTACTGTTGGAAATGACTGCCTATTACAGTAAATGATACCTTATCCAGAACAAGATGTTAAAAAAAATGATTGAGCTGGTTCAACATGTTGGATTTGCTCTAAAGAAATTAATTTTAAAGACACTATAGTTCATTGTACATTGAGAATATTTAGTATTCATCTATCTGTTCTCTATCCTGAATCCAACTTGCATATGTGCTCACCAGAGAAAGACATGAAAAGCCAATATTCATTTGGCACTTTCCCCTGAGAACTTCCTCCATACATCAAACATTTCCAATATTATTCATTTTGAGGTTGTGGGCACAGAGGTAATGTGGATGTTGTACAAAAGCCAGCTAAAGCAGAAAGAACAATGTCAGCTACATGCCAGTGTTTTTATTTTTTGATCAAATGTCTTACAGTTCCAGAAAGCCAGAGGCATTTAATAAGCTTGTCTCACGAGTAGGATCAATTTGCATGTTTATCAGAACTAGGAGAAGGAATAAATTAATGAAGATTCATGTATCAATCAATTTATTGAAAGAAAATAGAAAGTAAATGCAAAAAATTATATTAATGAAAGTTCAGGTTCTACAAATTAAAACTGTATTTTATGTTATATATTTTAGGGCCTGAAGTGAATGTATCTTGCAATTTACAGTTTTCCAAGCAAGAATGAAACAGATGATGAACCTATGTGAAATGAGGCTAAGACCATCTACTTTCCAAATTTCTAAACATTTTCTGAATTTTTTACATCCTATAAAATTTGTTCTTGACTTAATTTCTAATTATTGTTTGCATTTTACACATTAGGTGACTAGAACAATACATTTGCTAATAGAAATTGCTACAAGTATCCATATCAATACAGCTTGTAAATTCCTTCTCAAGACATAAAGTTTATGGTTCAAACACCTGAAAAGATCCAGCCTCCTTATTCAAACAGAATACACCAGAGGGAATTTTTAAGGCCTGAGAAAAGCTCTCAAAATCTGAACTAAAAAGAAATAAATCTTGAGTGGGAGAAAAAAAAATTCAGTGCAAGATCCAAGTCATGATCATGACTTTTAAAGAAGATTGTGCTTACATTAACTCTTATAAAATAACAATATGCAACTAAAAAGAGTGTTTTGGTTTTAGTACATAAAGGAAAACTGTGAAGAAAGAAATGTGTAATCAAGGGTCTATTGGGTAACCTAATATTTAAAGATATGCTTAAAGAATCTCTCTTAAATTAAATGGGATTTACAGGTGTAACCCAAAAGAAATAGAGTAATGAAAACAGACTTCAAAGAATTTCTAGTGAAGTTTTTTATATATGTATACATATACATATGCATATGCACATGCATACTTTTCATCTAAAAAACCCTTATACCTTTAATTAAAAATATATTTCTTCAAATAATCACAGGGAGATTCTTGAACTTAATTTCAGAAAAAAAAAATAATTACCTTACATTTTTAAAAAGGTAAGGTACAAGGTCAGTTCTTTTCATACGCAGAAAATAATTGATTCTGTTCCCCAAACTCAACTTTTAATGTTGCATGAAAAGACAAAACCCACAGTAATTACTAAATGGCTAAACATTAGCATAACAAAATATCTCAGTATGGTCAAAGACAGTTTGTGACCTGTTAAAAATAAATTGTTTTGATTTTTTTCTGCTATATTTTTGCACATTTAATAGATTCTCATAGGGCACATCTGTTTAATCCAAACAACCTTTTTTGATTGACCCTTACCCCTTCCCCACCCCAGTGGGGATGGATGTGATTGTATTAGCATTTGTAAGGCTACAAGAAGTACAACACATAGGAAAAGGCCTCTCTGGAAGCTGTTCAGACTAGTTACACCAAAATATGATGCACCCTCCCGTGCAAATTAGAAAATAAAACAAGTGAAACAGCATGTATTGTGGTAGCACTAATTAACTTTGAAATATAGAACATCTCATGAAGGAAAACCAATTACACTAGCTTGTAATGTAAAAGCTTTGCATACATTTATAATATTTTGAAAAGAATGAAATGAAATTGTGTGATCTCAGAAGGCATTAGTTGAAGACTTTAAGCATATTTATTTTTAATAAAGTTAAGCCTGAACAATATTCATAAAGCCAAAAAGCCCTGAACTAATGGATTGTGCAAATAGCCTGAAACAAAAGTCCATGATCAATATTTTCAACTGCTGGCATTTTTAAATCTGTAGCCAGTTTATGGTGTTTGAGACCATTTACCAATACAGTTTGCAAATGCATCATGGTCATTGCAAGATTTTTATATGTCTCATGGTTATATCACTTATATATTTATTACTTGAAGTAAAATAATCTCTAAATATAAATATTGTACAGGTAGAGTTGTCTCCAAATCAACTGAAAAGAATGCAGACATTTCTTAAGATGTTAAAATAGAAACCACAACCAATGATTTAGTCAAACAAAATCTTAAAAAAAAAATAATTGGGGGCTCTTCAATACTTTTGTCAAAGTTATGAGTTGCTTAATCACCTTTAATAATTTAAATATTATATATGAGAAACGCTATCTCATACAAATGGCATGTTACCAATAATGCAAAAATATAACTCTGAAGTGTGCAACAGTGAATGAGTTAAGCTCAAAGCAAAATAAAAACTCCTTAAATGCATGTAGTTATACTGAAAAGTCTTAGGGAAAATAATATCAAGCAATAAATAAATACTGACAGCCCTGCATTTATGAAGCTTGTGTAGAAACAGAAGTGTAGTGAGAAACACTTGTGCTGAATATAAACAGCTTTAAAAGCTTTCAGAGAAAACTGGTGTTTGATGTTATTTAGAAGACTGAAAAACATTTTTGGACAATAAAAATGGACCATTTTACAAACACTAGAGGCAAACAGAAGTGGCACTACAGATATGTCCTAGAAACCATAACAATATGTCTTTCATTTTAGAAACAACATTTAGATGCTTCATTAACAGAGCAAACAAATTTCTGTTATGGTCAAAAGCTGGGATGAATGTTAACGGCTTAAGAACAATAATGCATTCTTATAATGAGAAACCATTTTAAGTGAAGGGACTAGCATTTATTATTTTTTAGTGCTGAAAAGAATTTACCATGTGGTGTCTTCTATCTTGAACTACATTAGTTTCATCACTGGGAGTTTGATATCAGTTTCCATCAAAGTGTGTTTTGTTGATGATGATAAAAGGATGTAATGAGGTCAGTAATGCGTGCAGCAGAGGACATAACGTGCCTCAGTAAAAGTCAGAGGTTTTGTCTTAGTTTAAAATTAAATTAATTCAAATAGAAACTCTGACTAAATCCCAGTACAAACCAAGGTGATGATATGTACTATTGTATCTAAACCTACTTGATTAGAGAGTTTAGAAAACAAAGCCACATAAAAATAAAATGGATAGAACATGGCAAAAAATTACTGAGATTATACTATTAGCAAAACCTGTACAAGTGTCTTATTTCGACATTCTTTTGCTTTCTAGTTGACATAAGAGGTCCTTCAAGATGCTCTTCCCAGGGGACAGCTCAGATGAACAGTTCCTAGCAAGAATGAAGCAGAAGGAATAAATAGCTCTAGAATATATCACTGTTTTTCTGAGGCCTATTGTTAGTCTCACTGCTCCCAGGAGGCTCCTGAAGAAAATAGATTCTGATGATAATTTTAACATTTCTCCAGCTGAACTGGTGAATAGATCTCTGTAGTACAGACGTAAAATTGTCAAAATGAATAGTCCTATTAAATAGATATAGTCTTAAAGCTGGGAAAACAGGTCAGTTGTATGAAAAAAACCCAGCCAGCTAAACAAAGCAAACCAAAGGAAAACAAGGAGACTGAGTAGTAAAATATTAGCAGAAGTAATTTGAGTTCATATTTCAAATCAAAGTGGACAGAGCTATAGAAGAATTGCTGACAGGGAATGGTTTTGGCTGGTCATTTCCCCCTTCTCTACTAACCCCTTAAATGGCAGTATTCTTTTCCATATGCATTCTGTGGTATTTGCTGACATGTGAATCCCAGCTTGTCCTACACGAATGGCACTCCCCAGTTCCTTACAGATTACATGTATGCCATTCTGTAGCATGCAGGCAATTCTTTCTGGTGCTAATTTCCCTCACTCTCTATTTGCTAGGCACTCCAGAGTGTCACTGGTACACTTCATAATGGTTTCTTATGTGTAGCAGCAGGGTTGAAGATATGCACTAGAGGACCTTTGGAAATGTCCCTCTTGTAATGGGGACATTCAGTCATTTAGCACTTTGGTGTTTGTGCGTGTGGGGTGTTTGCCTCAGACCAACAACTGACATGAGCGCCATTGCCGGTAAAGTTGTCATCTGGTTGTGAACGTGTGGAGTCACAGTGGATCAAATCCTGGTACCTTTCTCTTTGCCTTTCATTAGTTGTTAATGAAGATTCATTTGGGGTGCACTGTCAAGCTTTTCTGATGCTTTATGTCCTACTCAGAAGAAAGTTTGCTAAACATGGTTTTTGTGTTTAATTTTGACATTAAGAATGTGTCCTTTTTCCATTCAGAGGATTTGTATTTCTACAATTTTGGCAAAATGAGTGTTAAAGACTAAATACTTTATCTTTTTTTTTTTTTTGCATATTAGTACCACTTTAATCACTAACTGCTTCTCAGAGCTGATATCCCCTTTCTCAAAATTAATTTGTTTTTGCTCCCAGAATGGAAAACTTCACCAGCCTTGCCCTCTTTCCTCCTTTTTCTCCAAAGGTTATATCTTGAAAGAATTGCATCCTTGCTACCCACTATAAGCAGTTACAGTTATTACTTACGATGAAGCAGCACACTATACAGTCTGAATTGGAGAAGCAATGCTACACATAATTATTGGAAAATCTGCCACATATAAATCAAACACAGCAATTTCTACCTACTGTTAGTAGCTGCAGCTAGGGATTATTGGTAGAATTTCCTGAAATAGCAGGAACACAAGAAAAGGAAGATCAAGAAACATAGGTAACCTCTAGTACAGGGCAGGGACTAATATGAGGGAGAATCTAGGAAGGTCTTCAGAAATTTGCTTAATCCCCAGGTATTTCCTATTGCCTACGTTGTGCCACAGTTCTCAGAATGCTTGTAGCTAATTATCAGAAAGACTTGCAGTTTATATATATATACATCTTTCTTGAAAACATGCACCCTATTACAGCTATACACAGGCTGCACAGGAGAGTTGCAAAACAAAGTGTGTCTTTGAAGTGACTCAGTTATAAGAATTATCTTACTGCAACCAGTTATTTTGGCGATATAGACAGAAATACTCTAAAAAGTAGTCATGCTCTATCTTAGCCTGTAGATCCCTGCTTATACACATTTATTTTACCAAGAGTGTGACTTCTTGTTCTGCTTCTCATCTGTTGTCTGGGGCTTCCATAAGACTATCATAGGATGTCTAAATAAAGTTTCCATGGATTTTTTCAAAGAATCATAGAATCATAGAATGTTTTGGGTTGGAAGGGAGCCATAGAGATCATCTAGTCCAACCCCCCTGCAGTCAGCAGGGACACCTTATAACTGAATCAGGTGGCTCAGAGCCCCATCCAATCTGGTCCTGAATGTTTCCAGGGATGGGGCCTCCACTACCTCTCTGGGCAACCTGTTCCAGTGTTTCACTACCCTCATTGTAAAGAATTTTTTCCTTATATCTAGCCTAAACCTACCCTGATTCAGTATAAAACCATTACCCCTTGCCCTGTCACAGCTGTCCCTACTAAAAAGATTTTCCCCATCTTTCCTATAGGCCCCCTTTAAGTACTGAAAGGCCGCAATCAGGTCTCCCCACAGCCTTCTCTTCTCCAGGAGAAGAAGAGGTGCTCCAGTCCTCGGATCATTTTTGTAGCCTTCCTCTGGACCCGCTCCAACAGTTCCATGTCCTTCTTGTGCTGAGGGCTGCAGAGCTGGACGCAGTACTCCAGGTGAGGTCTCACCAGAGCAGAGTAAAGGGGCAGAATCACCTCCTTTGACCTGCTGGCCACGCTTGTTTTGATGCAGCCCAGAGTACAGTTGGCCTTCTGGGCTGTCAGCACACATTGCCAGCTCATGTTCAGCTTTTTCGTCCATCAGTACCCCCAAGTCCCTCTTGGCATGGCTGCTCTCGATCCTTTCTTCCCCCAGCCTGTATTGATACTGGGGGTTACCCTGACCAGGTGCATGACCTTGCCCTTGGCCTTGTTGAACCTCATGAGGTTCACACAGGCCCACCTCTCCAGCTTGTCCAGGTCTCTTTGGATGCCGTCCCGTCCTTCTGGTGTGTCAACCCCACCATTCAGCTTGGTGTCATCTGCAAACTTGTTGATAGTGCACTCGATCTTGCTAAGTCATTGATGAAAACATTAAACAGCACCGGTCCCAATACGGACCCCTGAGGGACACCATTTGTCACGGATCCCCATTTGGACATTGTCCCATTGAGCACTGCCCTCTGGATGCAACCATCCAACCAATTTCTTCTCCACCGAACAGTCCACTCATCAAGAGAGAAGGATGTTGTGGGGGACCGTGTCAAAGGCTTTACAGAAGTCCAGATAGATCACATCCATAGCTCTTCCCTTTTCCACTGATGTAGTAACCCCATCATAGAAGGCCACTAGGCTGGTCAGGCAGGACTTGCTCTGCGTGAAGCCATGCTGTCTGTCTCAAGTCATGTCCCTGTCCTCCATGTGCTTTAGCGTAACTTCTAGGAGGATCTGTTCCATGATCTTCCCAGGCACAGAGGTGAGGCTGACAGGTCAGTAGTTCCCAGGGTCTTCCTCTCTACCCTTTTTGAAAATGGGCACAATGTTTCCCTTTTTCCAGTCACCAGGGGCTTATCTTTGGGCCACAATACCATTAGATGTACACCTGCTGCAACACAGACATAACCACAGCCACAGACACTTAGAAATATACCTGCTCTTGTGTGGACTTATTCACAGCCACAGACACTTCGGGCTGTCCTGCTTCTGTGTGGACTCATCCTCACTTTTCCTTTGACTGGAATTTCAGCCTGCCCGGTACAGCAGCACAGAAACAGAAGCTATAATCTGGCCATCTGCCAGCCCAGGCACATGGATATTGCTGTTATCAAAATGTTCCCAGGCAGAGCAAAGTAAGATGATAAGCAGTACAGCAAGCAGTGAGAGTAAAAAACAGTCACTAATGAGCACTAGATTTGAATATACAATAAGGCAAGCAAGCCCTATGGCAAGCAATAAGAGCTATAAATTCGATCTAATACATTCCAAAAAACCCTGACATTATCTTGAACCCTTCGAGCCCCACCTTTGGTGCCAAAAAGGACTGTCATGGTTTAAGCCAGGCTGGCAACTAAGCACCACACAGCTGCTCACTCACTTGCCTCTGGTGAAATTGGGGAGAGGGGGGGTAAGAGTGAGAAAATTCATGACTTTTGATAAAACCTGTTTAGTAGGTAAAGCAAAAGCTGCACACAAAAACAATGGAAAAAAAGGAATTAATTCACTACTTCCCATCCGCAGGCAGATGTTCAGCCATCTCCAAGAAAGCAGGGATCCATCACCCCTAACGGTTACTTGGGAAGGCAAATGCCACCACTCTGAAAGCCCTCCCCTTTCTTCTTCTTCCCTCAGGTTTATATGCTGAGCATGACATCATATGGTATGGGATCTTCCTTTGGTCAGTTCAAGTCAGCTGTCCCAGCTGTATCCCCTCTCAACTTCTTGTGCACTCCCAGCCTACTCGCCGGTGGGGTGGGGTGAGAAGCAGAAAAGGCCTTGACTCTGTGTAAGTACTGCTCAGCAATGGCTAAACACCTTGGTGCTATCAACACTTTTTCCATCACATATCCAAAACATAGCCCTATACTAGCTACTATGAAGAAAATTAACTCTATCCCAGACAAAACCAGCGCAGGCAGGTTGGATAGGGCTCTTAGCAATCTGATCTAGTTGAAGATATCCCTTCTTATTGCAGGGGGATTGGACTAGTTGACCTTTAAATGACCCTTCCAACCCAAACTATCCGATTCTATGATTCTATTGTTCTTTTCCCCAGTATTGCTTTTAGAATACTTGGACTTCCTTTAAAAAATAATAAATAAAAAAAATCTTCCTCTGATGTTCAAAACTTTTCATTTCATAGTAAAATATATGACAATATTTTTCCCAAGAATGCATAAGTATAATGGTATTGAAAATTAACTCATCCTCTGGAAAGCTTAAGGAAGATAAATAGCCATTTCTTTTTTTAAAAAAATTGTGTGGCATTAGAATGTGAGGCACTAACTTTCTGCTATCTCTACTGAATTTAAAAAAATAAGAAATTAATAAATTCATATCACTATCCTGAATGTTTGATTGTAAGTTTTACTTCAATATATTAATGAGGCTGTTAAAATTACATGACTCAGACACAGTAGTGGATGAAAGAATGCAAGAATTTATTTTTTTGTTAGAGATTTTAGTCAGAGATCTGTTTAAGCTAGCAATACATTCAGTTCAGACGAAATGGAAGTGGGATAAAAGGAGTTAAATGCATTAGTATGTTTAATTTAATGCATTAAAAGCATTTCCATTTTGCAAGGATTTTGAAGGACCATTGTCTGTTTTCCTGAATTTTAACTATTCAGCTGGCTCAGCGCAATAAGCTTTCAAATCAGAAAGCTGGAGGAATCAAGTTTGGTTTTTTTTTTTTTTAATTTCTTTTATTTTGTTTGTTAGCAGTTCACTTGCAAGAGGACAAATATTCTTACTTGCAAAAATTTCTCTTACTTTCAAAAAACGGGAACTGATTAACTTTCAGAAAAAAAAATCCATAATGTTTTATAGCTAATTTCACACCACCAAAACCACCAACATTAAATCCAAAATATAACTTATAAGCTACAGTAGACTCCCTGGAGTTCCTTTCTTGACAAGAAAGCAGTCAGATACCAGAAGTCCCTTTTAAATAGAATTTATGCAGGTTAGTTTAACAGAATTAAGTGACAAGAGCTAACTAACAAATATTTCAATATCTAAGGCTGTTCTCCTGTGCAGGCAACACTGCAAAATGGGCTACAATAGTGCCAATCTCTTGAAGGCTGTGATGTGCGGAAAACGGACTCCACAATCTGTAAGATTGTAAAGTAGGTATGTTTATTCAGCGCTGGGCAGCACGGGGGTTAGTCCCACCAAAGTCATGCGCACCTCTACATGGCAACTTGTCCTGTTTATATGTAGCAAAATGTTACATATGCATGAAGTTTCCCAATACACCTATACATATGCATAACCTGTCCCCACTTCATATTAAAATTAGTTTCATGAGGTCATTTCCATAAGTCCCTCCCTACTGTGCTTGCTCAGTGCCTCCTGGTGGTGGTCGTCGGGGGTCGTGGGGATGAAGGCTTCTGGCTCCTCTCCGTCACCACTTGTAACCTCTTGTTCTTGCACAGACTCAGTTGCTCCTTGGCTCTTGCCCAAAGTGCAGGGTCGGTGTAGACCAGTTCTTGAGGTAAACTCCTGGTTCTTATCAAAAACTGTCCTTCATGAGGAGCCACAAATCTTCCTGCATCAATTAGTTCTCATTCCTTCTAGTCTAGCCAAACCGTTATTATCCTTCTGTTCCATCCCCTCCCGACTCTTCTCGTCCTTGAATAGGATTCTAAATTTAATAAGTAGCTACACTACTGACTTAAAAAAAAATCTAAGCTAAACACTGTTAGAAAAACACCCAAGCTAGACACTACTGACTTTAGCAAAGCAACAGCAAGCTAGACACTATTGAATTTTAGCAAAAACATCAGCCAAGTAGACAATAAGGCCTAAATCTTATGCATGTAAGCCGCTTACATCTGGGGGTCTTTTGACCCTTAAGGTATCAGCTGTATAGTTTGTGAAACAATATAAAACTGTCCTAAGGAGTTCTAGATAATAGGCGTGATAAGTACACATCAACCACACAAAGATGACATTAGAATACCCTAAAAATAAGGAATCCTGAGGGCCTCACCCACCTTTTTTCATATGACAGGTGTCTTCCAAGACATGGAATAACACAGTATTGCTGTCTTTCAATAGAAGCAGTTTCAACATACAGGTGAGAAGTTTACTTACAACTATTTAAATGGAATAAGAAATGATAATACATGATTCTTTGTTCCCTCAAGTAGGTGAAGGTTTTTGTTTTGTTTTGGTTTGGTCTCTTATGTCTCTTTAGAGACATATTCCACTGGTCCGTTCCTTGACAATTTGAAAACCGTTTTGAATATGTTAACATATTAATTCTATATTTTAAGACACTGAGTTTCTGTGTTTAAACTGCAAATGGCATCAAGCTGTGTTTTCAATTCACTTTAAAACAAAAAATCCTTGTAATTTCTGTGTCTAGGATTCCCATCACAAAGGACTAATATCAGCAATCAGTTTCTAATTTTACAATGATATCAGAAATGTCTTTGGCAGTGGAGTAGTCATTTTGCATGTAAGAGACGAGACAAGATACTTAACATGTGATGTTGGAATGTTATACTGCTTTATTTTAAAGATAATTTATAAAATTATTGGCCATTTCTTATTTTTATTTTAATTTTTTTCTTAAAAGACATTATAGCTCACACCAAATTCTTCTTATTTTATTGCACGCTATGAATTCCTAATCACTTTCATATGATTACATCTACATTTATTTTTGCCTCCAGCAATTTTAAAAAATTGTCCTGTTCTTTGCGCCTATTTTTTTCAGAGGTAATCCTATTTTATCTTCACATCTTTTTGTTCTCAGAATTGTTTCCTTCCTCTCGCCAGGAACAGAACTGTCTTTTTGTTTTGATAGAACACCTTTGAAAAGTGATCAGTTTTCTTTTTACAAAGACCTAAAGAAAAAAGTTGTTTGAATATTTCTATTTGTTTCCCTCGAAGTTTTGCATTTCCAATTATGAGTTAAATGTATGGGAAGATTAAAGAATAAGTTATAAAGAAAATAAATTCTCTGATTTTGTAAAGGTGGTTTGGGTTTCTGGGGAGAGGAGGTTTGGGCTTTTTGCTGTTCAGGCTTTTTTTTTGCTTGGTTGGTTGTTTGGTTTTGGGTTGTTCCTTTTTTTTTCCCTGAGTGGAAGGAATATGTTCTATATTTCTTTTCATATGTGTTAAGTCCAAGGGGTTCTGAGCACTCTTCATTCACCATATATGAATATATTGTACATGTGGAAAAAGCCAGTGACCTGTAACATACTTGAGAACTTTGCTGCAATGTAGGGATGGACGGAATGGTACATTCAAGCATTACAGATGTGTGGATGCATCCAAAGGTATTCTTGGGATTTCCAAGTATTTTCAAGCCTGGATAAAACCAGCAAAGTTAAACAAGCAAGCAAAGAAACAAACAACAAAACAAAACAAAACAAAACCAAAAAAGAGTATTAGTAAAATAAAAAATTCTGATAATGATATACCATTTCATTATGATGCAGTTGCTGACATGTTTAGACTGTATAGTTTTGAAAATCCTAAGAGTAACATGGAACTGGGTACAAACCAGACTGAACTACAATAAATAAATTTGCTTTAAATAAACTATACTCATATCTTGACCTCTTCTAGACATGTTTAGTATAGCCTTTATGGTATCAGATATATAACTATGTGTGATCAATGTTTTGTCCTCAATAGCACATAGTCTAATAACTTTTAAAACAGGTGGTTGTGGAGACTGAGGAAGAAGGGCACACCTTTGAAGGGCACTGAAAATTAAGAAAATGTATTTATCACTGTTTTTCAAAACATTCTGAAGTAGAAAAATGAAGTCCCTCCTCAGTAAACAAGCTGTGGCATGTAAGACGTCCAGGAACACCATGTGGGTAACAGATGAAAACTGAAAACAGTATGAGTATTCTTTAAACACCCACAGTCAATATGTGTAACTTTATGCAAGATGGAAATCACAGGGGAATCACACATTATCACTGAAGTGAGTCATGACTGATAGAGACATAAAACTAAACTGGGAGGAGTGGCTGATACACCGGAAGGCTGTGCTGCCATTCAGCGGGACCTGGACAGGCTGGAGAGTTGGGCAGAGAGGAACCTGATGAAGTTCAACAAGGGCAAGTGCCGAGTGCTGCACCTGGGGGCTGACCTGCTGGAAAGCAGCTCTGCCGAGAGGGACGTGGGAGTCATGGTAGACGACAAGCTGACCATGAGCCAGCAGTGTGCCCTTGTTGCCAAGAAGGCCAATGGAATCCTGGGGTGTATTAAGAGGAGTGTGGCCAGCAGGTCGAGGGAGGTTATCCTCCCCCTCTACTCTGCCCTGGTGAGACCCCACCTGGAATACTGTGTCCAGTTCTGGGCTCCCCAGTTCAAGAAAGACGAGGAACTCCTAGAGAGAGTCCAGAGGAGGGCAACGAGGATGATAAAGGGTCTGGAGCATCTCCCCTACGAGGAAAGGCTGCGACAGTTGGGCTTGTTCAGCCTGAAGAAGAGGAGACTGAGAGGGGATCTCATCAACACCTACAAATATCTTAAGGGCGGAAGTCAAGAGGACAGGAGGAGCCTGTTTACAGTGGTGTCCAGTGACAGGACTAGGGGCAATGGGTGCAAACTGAAACATAAGAGGTTTCAGTTGAATATGAGGAAGAACTTCTTCACTCTAAGGGTGACTGAGCACTGGAACGGGCTGCCCAGGGGGGTTGTGGAGTCTCCTTCTCTGGAGATATTCAAAGCCCGCCTGGACGAAGTCCTGTCTAGCATGCTCTAGGAGAGCCTGCTTTAGCAGGGGGGTTGGACTGGATGATCTTCCGAGGTCCCTTCCAACCCTTGCGATTCTGTGATTCTGTGATTCTGTATGACAAAGCTGAACCAGAAATTGGTTTCCTCTTATTATTTGTGTGGATATTAAACTAAGGAAATAATAACCATATATTTTAATAGTTATGATTTTTAAATTCTCTCTCATAACCAAAAAGAAAATAGTTTCTGGGTTTCAAGTGTACTCTAACATTCCTTTAGTAAAACTATCAAATACATAATCAGTAACTAAATTCCTCCAATAAAAGAATAAAAAAGGATACTGTTAAGAGAGATCATAGGACAGCAAGTTATATTTGAGAACAAGAAGTATGGAAAGCGGTGTTTTAGACTATAAGTACTTTAGTATTTTTCAGTGGGGCTAGGATTAACATATTTTCAATAAAAGCATATTGAAAAGTAAACGTGCCATCAAATTCTTTGCAAACATTCCCTTGCTGTGTCTCACCTAGAGCCACCGCATTTTTGTTCTAACATCCCAAAGGAGGAAAAAACATGGAACTGGTTTCTCATCACTCAAAAAGGGGAAATTATACTTTGTAAGTTGCTGCTAAGGTCCTCACATGACTACCACAATAAATGCTTTACCTTAACATCTCTGACGTCCCTCCCTCACCACATGTAAGATATTTCTTTAAGGCATTGTGCAAAAAGGTCTCAGGTGGCAGAAATAACCTAGTATACTTGATTCCAACTGTAGGTTTTACCAGTAGTTGACTTTTTTTTGTTTATTCTAGATAAAAATGTATCACTTTTGTGGTGTTTTTATTTCATATCAGCCATAAAAAACATCTTTCTGATTTCATACACATTTATTTACATAGCCATTTTTTAAATGAATTGCACCTGGCATTTCAAAGGGACAATTGAAATTAATGAAACCAAATTCAACTAATTGGAAGGGCAAAAACATCATTTGACTGCATACCTTTAATCATAAGTGAAAACTTTACCTATCAGAATACAGATGCAATGGACGCTGAAGCCATAAACTCTAAAAAGTCTTCAGAAACCCCATGTTACACACAGAGGCCTCCTCAATTTGCCTGATAGTTTATAAATAAACATTTTTTGTTAGGAAAATTACATCATGATCTACTTAGAAGTGATTTAAAAGTTTCTCAAGAGAAGATAATCAGCTAATTCCTTACATTTTGTTCCAAATAATTCAATAATTCTAAATTAAACTTTGTTTCTGTGTTGAAAATTAGTAAATAAGTTAGAATTTTAATAAAGTACAGATAGAAAGTATCTAATTTACTCACAACTGGTTACTCTTTCCATCTTTGATCATACTGCATCACTTGTATCAACCCACTTAGTTTCTTCACACATGTCCATTTTATATTAGTGTCTGTCTGTTGTTACAGAAGAGTGAGAAAAAGTATAAAAAAGTAACAATTTATAAGATTTCTGTGTATTGTAAAGATCTTTTGGGTTAAAAAAAATCTGTTAATTCATAGAGGCAGTCTCTATGTTAACAGAACACATATATCATAAAGTTAGTGCATCACAAATCATCAAACAGTGTAATGCTATCTAATGACTGCACATCACTAATTTAACAGTCACAATATGACAGGCTCACACAATCTACATTATACTCCCTGTTGCAAGATCAAAATTTGCATATGTTATCTTTATTTAACTTCTTGAGAAACCTGAAACTAAGAAATTAGTTTTGTCCCTTGTTAGAACTTTTTATTAATACATTCAGTGTTTTCTCCTTCAAATAATGAAGAAAGTTTTTATAAAATTGTTCCCCCTTGTATTTTAAACGCAGTAGTCAGCTAAGCCTCACACAGCCGCTCATTCACTCCCACCATGTGGGATGGGGAAGATAATCAGAAGGGTAAAAGTGAGAAACCTCATGAGTTGAAATAAAGACAATTTAATAGATAAAGCAAAGCTGAATGCACAAGCAAAGCAAAATAAGGAATTAATTCACTGCTGTCCATCGGCAGACAGGTGCTTAGCCATTTCCAGGAATGCAGGGCTCTATCATGTGTAACAGATACTTGGGTTACCCAATATGGCTTTTGTCAGTTGGGATCAACTGCCCTGGATGTGTGCCTCCCAGCTTCTTGTGCACCTCCAGCCTATTTGCTGGCAGGGCAACATGAGAAACAGAAAAGGCCTTGACTCTGTTTAAGGACTGCTCAGCGATAGCTAATACATCAGTGTGTTATCAATGCTGTTTTGGTCACAAATCCAAAACACAGCCTAATATGAGGTGTTATGAAGAAAATTAACTGTATCCCATCGAAAACTGGTACGGTCCTAGACTTCAATAAATTGCCAAGTCTTAAAAGTGATAAATAAACTTTCAAAATAAAATTGAAATTTTGAATTAAATTTTCAGTAACTGAGACACCTTTTCTATTACCTTTTGAAAAAAAGGAGCTAAAGACTTATGAAAAAATATGTTGTATAGGATCTTATGAGAGATCTGCAATCAGAATTCTTTTGTCTCCTTAACCTGAAGGCTTTTTTGACACATTAATCTTGAATCACTGCAACTAGGCATCTTCAAAGTCTTGACTTCAGATTCTCAACCTCAATGCAGCATTTACATTGAATCATAAACTAGAACTTCTGAGAAACAATAGACACCCTCAAAGCACATTAATTCATATTAGCATGTGATGTTTAAATTTCAGTGGAAATATGTAAATTCACTGTTTATATTGTAGCCTGTTGTATTAATTTCTGTACAAATATGTAAGAGGAAAATCAAGCTTGCAGTAAAATTTACCATTCGAATTGTCAATGCAGAGTTTCAGTCGTAGGTATAAAACATCAGAAATACTTATTTTAAGCATTATTTCTATATGTAAACTGGTACAAGCCACTGCTTTCCTCAGCTTCAACCCACAAATGTTTACTAGCTGCCCTGTCAATGAAGAAACTAATTTTGGCAATGATGTGAGCTAATGTTTTTACTGTAATGCCCATTAGTACTTCAAGGACTTCGAGTTCATTTCATAGAGGATTGGAAAAGATACCAGAGAACAATAAATTTTACAAACAACAGGCATGGACTGTATTCAAATTAATGACCTAATATCTTTTTTTTCCCCCTAACAAACTGTTTAAGTAATAATATTTTTTTTGACAACTCTGAAAGAAGAACTTGTATGTAAGAAAGAAATGTGACAGGAAAATGCCTAAATTTCTACTAAATGTTTACTTTCATTTAATACACTGTAAATAGGAATGATGAAAAATATTTCATCAAATGCTTAAGACAGAATTCTGTAATGCTGCAATGTGTTGGATAATATGAACATAAAGAATTGCAGCGTACTGTAATACGTTCAGCTTATGTGGAACTGGCATATAACTCAGACATGATTTACATTTTCAAATATTTACTTGGACTATTGTGGAGGTATGATATACAAACTACAGAAACCATTAATCAGACTATTTGGTTCTGAACACTGATATTAGCTCATTAATTTTTCTGAAATTTAAATGTGTTTCCGTTAAGCCAAAATTTCACCATTAGCATTAAGTGTGAGTTAAAAGGTTAATATTCCAACTTACATTGTGTTCTGTGAATGTTCAATCTGCAAGCTATTAAGCTGAGATGTACCAATCAGAGTTAAAAATCATGTACACTCCAAGTCCTAGCTGGGTGCATTTGATTGCAATCAAGAATCATCTCATCATCTAACCAAGAGTGCTGGAAGTAAAATATACTATCAATTTTGTGATATCTCACTTAAAGGATATATAATTCTGTCCTCCTTCACTCAGGGAGTTTTGATTTGCAGTCTTGTTGTTTTCCTACTCACGCAATGATCCCTGAACAAAAAATAAATTATGTCCATAAATAGATCTGTATATCATACTTAAATGTCCCAATACACACAAGTACACTATCCTATAAATTCCACATCTTAACATATATAGTACTACACACATAACAAACAGGTTTAAAGACCATTTTAGTTAGAATGGAGTAAAAAATCAGTTACACTATAAATAATATATATTTCTGATTTTAAGACATTATATGGATGGATAATACTCTGTGCTTTAGTCAATTCTTCTTCCTTGTTTCTTAAATTTTGACTTAGAAATTTTTAGTAAAGAATAAAATACATTTCAGTCATATTTTAACATTAGTTTATGCAAATTCTGATAACTTTTATGCCTGTTTAATGCATAGAAATAGTAATACAAAAATATTTAAATAAATGTATTTTTAGTATAGAGACATCATTTGATGTTAATTTTACTCCCTATTTTGTCTTCCTGACTTTGATGTGCAGATTTCTGTTATATAAAAAGGATATTTTTATATCACAGCTGTCCCTCTCATCTGTAATGATGCTGTCCTAATCTGAATAAGATTTCTATATGCTTATCATAAGGAAAATTAATTCTGATAATAAAATATTTTATTAATACCTGTCTTCTTTTAAAGAAAGGTAACAAAACTACTGTTTCATGGAAATTTTTATTCCTGTATTATCAAGCAATAATAGAAGCTACTCAGAGATGACACCACTTTTTATTTCTGTAACAAATGCATTTCAGAAAGAAAAGCGAATTCATAGGAAGGAAACTGTTTTGTCCAGGAGGAACTAAGGTCTGACTGAAAACTCTGCAAACTTTCTCAGTAAAAAAACAGAGACAGCACTTGTTTCTCAGATCTATTTTTTATAGGTTGGTTAAGGTAAGGCTTTGGTTTCTTTCAGGCATCAGACATGTAACAGAGAGTGCTATTAATAAAATATGTTGCTCAAAAAAAAAAAAAGCCACACAAACTCACTTTTGGATTATTATCCAGTTTGCATATATGTTTTTTTTATTCAAGCAAACTGCATTCTACTCTTCTTTACAAGCAGTTATCTCAATTTCTTCCAAAAGATGGACTTTGACTATACAAATAATACATTGTGCAATTGATTCTTCTTTTTGAGGGGGGTAAGAAAAAATGGAATGGTACTCCTACCACCAAAGCTTGAATTGTGTTGTTAGTTACATAGACGCCTGCAGAGTAAAGAGCAGAAGAGGTGCTTTCATGTGGCAAGTCTTTCCCCTCTGTAGCATTCCTATACTACTGTGGATTAACTCAGAAGTATTTACCTTTATTAACCACAGAAGGAAACTGGATGACTAGTGATGTAGTAGATGGTCAGATACATGAGGAATGGAAAGAAAACCCTTCCTAAACAGAAGACAGAGTTTCAGAAACATTCATTGTGATATGGGAGATTGATTCTGAGATTTTGTTTATTAGATTTAAAGATTTTCAGCCTTCATTTTAAACCCTAGAGTTTTCAGGAAAGAAGTCACTCTTGCCAATAACACCTCCAAGTGATCCTTTGTCTTCCAGGTCAGAACACTAACATGTTTATATCTCCCCCTGCCAAAGCCATTAAATGTATGAAGTCTGAAGGTTAAAAATGTTTATAGAAGGAAGGAAAAGTGGGTATATGATGAGAAAGTGGTAAAAATGATTACTTTTTTCAAGTCTGGTTTATATGCTTTTTCTTTTAAGCAAACTTACTGTCAAGAAAAATAGTTTGATGTGCAGGATGTCACACATGGTTTTGGTTCACTGTGACATATCACCGTTCCATCACGTCAATTACTGTATTTATTTCAAAGTGAGCAAAACAACACTTCAAATAAGCACTGTGATCCCTAATTATGAATATTTTAAAATAAACTTTAATATTTTTGCACACATTATTTTACTGTTCTTGTTTCTAAATAAAAAGCGATCTAAATCTGCTTTATCTAGCTAATACAATTAAGGATTCTTGATAGATACTGTAGAAAATACAGGTAGTAAAGCAGTAGAGGTAGAGGGAATTAACTTATTAAATCTTCCATTAGATTTGTTACACAGGCTGCTATAAAGTAATCATATCCATGCCCTCCATAACTTTTATCAGCTATGCATATCACCCAGTAAAATTCCCCCAACTATATTCCCAGCAAGTGGTGTAGCAAAGAAATGAATCACTGTAAATGTAAAAGATGATGATGGAAAACAGACAACTTGAAAAATCATTTACTGTAACTTCATATCGTCACGGACATTTTAAATAAACTTGTAGTCGAGTAACTGCCAAAAGAAGCAGATTTTCTTTCCTTATCCCAGGGTGTTGGGTTGTTGAATTTTTTTTTTCCCCTGTAAAAAAAAAAAAAAAAGAGGTTTGTGCTCTCCTGGTCTTGATCACAGGACCAATATACACTGGAATTACCTCTGATACCTGTGCATGCTTTCCTGGATTAGTTTTTTTTCCATAAAAATGCCTGCTTTTCTTCACTGTCTGCAAAGGAAATCTAGGATGACTAACTCAGAGGTAGAATTCCAGATTACAGACTTCTTCATTTGGTCAGATGACCCTCATCAATAAAGTCTGGAGACAGCCCTAGGGTTTTTTGCACCTTAGCCCTTCATGAAAGGAAGTCACTGGGTTCTTGACAGTTGACTGGTAGTCAACTATCAAGTAGGTTGGCAGCAGCCCTCTATCAAGTGGAAACCATTACAGACTTCCATTATGACTTCTGAATTGAAGTAAATATGTAATTGCCGTCCCCAGGTGAGACGTTAAAACAGTTTGTGCCTAAGCAAATTACATTTCTTTATTTTCTTTCCTATTTTTGAGACAGCATTGATGCAGCATAATATTTCATCCTGTCTACCTAATACTCTTTTGTTGCTTGTCCCTCAAAATTTACCTTGTACAGAAACCATTAAGCTGGTGCAGGAGGGGACTTCAGACCAAAAGTTAAAGAGAAATAGAAACACTGAGGTTTTTTACTCTTCCCTCCCCTGCCCCCAAGAAGAAAACACAAAATACTGAAATATATGTTGAGGTTTCCAGCTGACAATAATGTAATGTAAATATGATACTGTATTATTCCTTTATACCATCATTAATCTAGACTAATCAAATCATGTTTTGTTTGTTTTATTTGGGAATCAGAGAATACAGTTACCGTATAAGAACATATGAAAGTAAAAAAAAAGTCACCAGTGTTTTTAGTACCAAGCCAAGAAGATGCCATGTGCATGCACTTCTTAGACTAAATGTTTATTAATTTCTTCCAAGCAATTAATCTCTTCAAAGCTAATTTTCAGTGGGTTTGATGCTAAAACGTTACCAAATCATAAAAATAATTCTGAAGTCTTTCACAAATTTTCTCCCCCTATTTTTTTTTTTTTTTATATAATTTATATAGTACATGGCCATTTCAAAAGCTTAGTAGGCTTAAAAGAGGTTATTTATCATTTGCTACTAGGATACTTTTTCATTTTATTACAGATCTTTACATGTCTTTATCTAGAAAGATTTGTCTGATGTGTTTTGGAAAAAGTCTGCAAAAGAGGGCTTTGAATTTTAATAAAATGAACACGCGATATTTATTAAGCAAAGATAGTAGTGAGAATAGTGTGAAAAAGATTACTCAACAGTAATACTCAACAAAATTATCACTCTTAACAAGCTGGTTTTTTACTATTCTTTTTCACAAATCTGTTTATAGATTAAGGTGTAAATCCAACAAATCCCTGAAGCATGCATTTAACTTCACCCACACGTCATGCTTTAAATACATCCTTAAGTAATTTAACTCAGGAGAAACAGCAAAAAAAAAAAGCATAGGATTATTGAAAAATAAAGACTATTATGTAATGTAATTCGAAATACTAAAATTATTTTCAGTGAATGTATGAAATTTTCAAAATATTCAACAATCCAATGAATTTTTAGGCCACATAACCTTTTAAAAGTAAACATTTTATATTTAAATTTTCATTGATTTCTTTTCCAAAATGCATGGAATTTCAAAAAAGTAACAACCTGTAGATAACATCTGAAATTTTGTTAAGAGTTTTGCTAAGATCATACTTCAGCTTTTAAGTATACATGGTATTTAATCTTTCACAAGTTACTGACAATATATTTGCGGTAACACTGAAACACTTTAAAAGACAATGTTTTTAATAGGCAGTCACTATTCAGCATCTACTTAAAATGAATATTATTACAAGGCAATAATCTGTAACCTCTTATGTTCCATTTGAACATAAGGCAAAAAAATCTGTTTTGTGAGGGTGACTGAGGACTGCTACAGGTTATCCAGAGAGGCTGTGGACACACTACCCTTGGAGGTGCTCTGAATGTTTCTTAACATGGTTCTGTGCAGCCAGCCCTAGGTGACCCTGCTTAAGCAGGGGATCGGACAAGTTGACCTCCAGACCCCCCCTCCAACCTCAACCACTGTGTGATTCTGAGATTCTGTGATACTTCATGATAGAGTTAAAAAACCCTGTGTTTCTTGAACTGTGCTTTTTCACTTAACCATGGTGTCATACATACTTGAAACCATATTTTGGTGTTATTTTATACCAAATTGGGTTTTTTGGTAAGATTTTGTTGGGTATTTGTTAGTAATAGTTCTTATATGGTTTTCCTTTCTTATTTAGGTACTTTTAAAAAAAAATCATAAGTGGAATTTAACTGACTTCATAGAGATATCAAAATAGAATCTATGAATCACAGACAGAACATCTATTTCCTTCCTTGACTATAAAGTGACCTGACGTGACAACATCACTTACAGATGTCCAAATTTAAGGCACATGGATTTCACCTTACTAATCTTCTATAAAATGGTCATAATATTATATCAACAAAAAGGATCATAGAATCATAGAATGGTTTGAATTGGAAGGTTCCTTTAGAGATCATCTAGTCCAACCTCCTTTCCATCAGCAGGGACATTTTTCACTAGATCAGGTTGCTCAAAACCCCATCCAACCTGACCTTGAACATTTCCAAAGACAGAGCATTCACAACTTCTTGGGAAACCCGCTCCAGTGTCTCACCACTGTCACCATAAAAAATGTCTTCATTATTTCCAATCTAAATCTACCCTCTTTCAATTTAAAACAATTGTCCCTTGTCCTGTCACTGCAAGCCCTGGTAAAAAATCTCTCTCTTTCTTATAAGCCCCCTTTAAGTATTGAAAAAACTGCAATAAGGTGTTCCCGAAGCCTTTTCTTCTCCAGGCTGAACAACCCCAAATCTCTCAGTCTTTCCTCATAGGAAAGGTGCTCCAGCCCTCTGAACATTTTTGTAGCCCTCCTCTGGACCCACTCCAACAGGTCCATGTTTTTCTTGCTGGCCACACTTCTTTTGGTGCAGCCCAGATAAGAGATGGCATTCAAAAATGAAATATAATTAACTTTAAACACATACATATGGTATAAAAATTAGATTTTATTATTATTTTAAAAATCAAATATCTCATTTTTTTGTTGGAGAAGTCTCAAAATATAAGGTTCTCTTTTACTTCAGAGGGAAAAATATATGAGTAGTAATCAAACTCAACAGCATGGATCATGATTCATCTTTGACATACAGAAATTCAACTATGTGAAACTAAATTTAAGGAAACTAGAGAGTAAAGTAATTAGACCCTTACTCAAAAAAATTAAAGAAACAAACAAAAAGCCATATTTTATTTCAGTGTTTTGAAAAAATAATTGTCTAAGTGAAAGCAATATACCAATAAAAAAGTTATCAACATTTTCCTTTACATTCACATTATTTTTTCTTTCTTTTTCTCTTTCTTTTTGTATTCTTGAAACTACTTTTGTATTAAAACATTTACTCATGTCCTGAAAGCTAGATGAAGTGTTCAAACATCAAACCTGCTTGAAAGCAGGTCTTGATCTTTATCATGTACTATCTGCTATTCCTATACAAAGTGAGAATTTAAAAACCAGTTCAGAATAAATGTTTGACTCAGACTTTGTATGGATATGTATTAAAACCAAGCAAGATAATGAAATATCAGGCTTGCTTTTTTCCCCCAGAAACCCTTTTGGGGGGCTTTATTTTATCTTTCTAGTGCTCTATTTTATCTTCCTGCTTGGTTCTGGAAAAGACAGGCATGACTGAGTGTATTTTAAAAATACCTTCTGTGACTGCAGAAGATCTCTTTTCAGCTTTTCTGAATTGCTGTCTAGTCCAGGATCAAAATTTTTAATATGGCCATAATTCAATTAATGTGCCTGACAGCTAATAGTTAAAAAAGTAGCTAAGATGAGTGAAAGAATAGCATCATTACTATTTTTTCAAGCCTGTTAAGGTATGAACTACCTCACCAAAGGGTCATAAAAATTTCATTGCTGCAGCTAATAGTGTATATGTGCAAATGTGACATTAGAAGTCTCAAGAGTATCATGCAATAACCATTCACACATGGATTTTGGTAAAGTAGAAAAACAGAGCACTGAAGCAAACCTATCTCTTGAACGAAGACAGATTTTTCCCTCAGTTTGCTGAGGTTTCTTGCAGAAGAGAGAAATCCAAAACAAAACTCAACTTTCCATAGAGCTTTTTTGATAAAGACAAGTTTGACGTAAATCAAGAATCATCATTTTAAAAATAACACACATGATTCTTTCCAACTGTGCTCACACCAGAACTGATTTATCTATATTGTAAGAGAGAGCTGAGGCGGACATGAATTGTACGGTTCAGAACTGCTTGTCCTCAGTAAGGATTATTCAGCCCTCTAAGCAGTGCTGGCTGATCATCACACAATATAAGTTGTGCTGATGCAAAAGTAGCTCTGATGATGCCTCACATATACATTCATGCAGCTTCCTTTCATTTTGCTACTGATTGACTGCAGACACTTTACACAATTTCTCTTAAAACTGTTAAATTGATCAAAGCCCCGTAATGTCTTTCATCGCATTTCCAGCTACTAATTCTGTCTGATGATCAAGGTGATGAATCAACCATAACTTTTGGAAGTTTTTAAAGC
Source organism: Butorides virescens (assembly GCA_017310255.1). Lineage (NCBI taxonomy): Eukaryota > Metazoa > Chordata > Aves > Pelecaniformes > Ardeidae > Butorides > Butorides virescens. The sequence goes on along the minus strand of JADKXX010007243.1, from coordinate 3,995 downwards.
CCTGTGCAAAGCTTTTTCTTATATCCTCTACTATTAGTCATTTTACTGATTTCTTCTCTGTTGCATTTCAAAAATATTTTCCTTGAGAAGTTAATTAGGAAAAATAGAAACAGGCTTGAATATGGCTTCCATTGTGAGGTTCTATTTTTTTGCCCTTCATCCAGAATTTTCAGAAAGTTTTTGAATATCCATTTTCTTACAAATGAAATCACCTTGTCAAAACACTAAAAACACCATAAAAAATTTAGTAACAAAGACATAATACTATCAACATATCCAATGGATTCCGGATGCAAGACCAACCTTATTTTCAAAGAAAACAATAAATTGATTAATCGTAAAGTTCTTCGATGTTTTATCAACACTGTGAAGATGCCTTAATGTGTGAATAGACAGACATATCAAAGTAAAAAAGACTGAGAATAAATAAGAAGTAGGTTCCCACTGATTCCATTGGGAACAAAACTGACTAGATCACAGGATTCAATTAAGCGTATGGCATTTTACTGTATTTATAGGAAAACACAGAATATTAATTATAAGAATGTAAGGTAGACATACACAAACAAACCTGATATCAAATGAACTTGAAAGATTTTTCTCTTTTTATCCTTTCCTGTTCTCCTTTTGATGCAGGTTCAAAAGAAAGAGTAATAAAGTCTGTTTATGTTGCAGAGACACTGGACTTCACTTGAAGCACAGTTTGAGGCTCTATGAAGACAGGAGAACAATTCTCTTGACTAAATATGAGTATCTAGAGCCAGTATATGAAACATATGTATATATAACTCTGGCACAGGAGGAGAAGACTTACAGGAACACAGTACAAGAAGCAAAAGTTCAAGAATGAGAGCCAGGGCATCTAAAATGTCTCTGGATTTCCATTTTAAGCATCTTCCTCATGCCTTGAGGGTCAAATTTCCAGCTTCTGACATAATGGAATGGTGCAACTAACTTTATTTCTGTCTCAGACCTCATTTTAGTTCAAGATGTATAGTGATGTATTGTATAAGCAAATATGCAAACTTCCTTTTTCTTCTACTTATTTGAGGGTTTTGTTTCATATGATAAGATTTTCACAGGTACATTGCTAAACATGCAGTGGTTATCTGAACATCTTGGTTAGAGTAAAAATGGATACATTCACTTTAAAACATGAAGATCACATTTTAAGAGGTCAGTTTATGGAAAACAAGTGGATTTTATCAGATTTATGATTTGACAAACATTTCTCTAAACCCACAATAGAATGATGGAGTACTCTAGGTTTTTTATATATTTGATTTATAGGTCTTGAGATTCTGGCATTCTCACAAATGTGGAGTTGCACAGATACATAATTCACTCAGTTTGTTCTGAAAAAGTACATGGGAGAAAAATGGAAGACTAGGAAAAAAAAATTTTCTGTGCCCCACTGATCTCAGTGAGATGTGTATGCATTTGTCCAAATCTTAAAGTAGGCAAGACCCATGGGAACTCAGGCTTCCTAAAATAGATTGGAAAGCAAATAAGACAAGAAAGAGGTTTCCTCTGTCTTATTCTACATTGGATTTCGCTCATCAGAAATTAGGTGGGTGGAAGAAGAAGGTTTTTGTCAGCTACAATAAATAAGACAGCCTAATTAATACATGTGCAATATATGCATGGATTTACCTCCAAGTAATGTTTGCTAAAATACATTAAACAAGAGTCAAGGCTAATGATCACATATCTAAATAAATAGCACTGTCATACTTAAAGCAACGTATCAATGACAAATATAGTATATACTCTACAGAAAGTAATTTCATGCTTCACTTTCCACTTATCTGCATTTTTAGATAAGCAATTAATGTCTTTCCAGCTGTTTCTGGATATTGTAGTTACAGGGAGTAGTACTGTGTGTACCTAAACTAAATTAATTAAATGCAGTAAAATATTATGCTTGTTGAAACAGACTTACTAAAGCAAGATGCAAACAGCCATATTGGTTAAATGCAAGGGTTTATCTGGCTTAGTAACTAGAGCTAGTCAATGGGGAAAATGTAGGGAAAAATATGAGTAAATTCCCATAAGGATATTTTTCTAGAAAAATCCCTCCAAACTTCATGCAGTACAGAGATTTCCTCAGTTAAAGGATTTGTCTTTGCATTTAATTTAAATACGTAGTAAAGTAGAGAGAGAGAAAATTTGCAAGGAGATGTTCTTCACTTTTATTGAGATAGCTAAATTTGGTTGACAGTTGAATTCTGCCATAGTTAAGAGCACCAGTTTACTAGACTCCTTAAGCAGACGCACAGGTTAAGTGACTTAAGTAGGTGACATAATCCCACTTCAATCAAATGTAATACTTTTTAAGGGGAAATTTTAAAAACAAGTTCTTGTATATGATTACACCAACGCAAATAATTAATTTTAAGCCACAAATCACAGATTTCAAAATGCACGTCTTAGAATTTCCTACTCATATTTTCTGGAAAGACCTCCTACTTTCCTTTTTCCTGAAACCACTAGAAAGAAAATGGTTATGGAGAATGTAAGAATTCATAATATATTCTGTTGCTATAATGCACATACACTTCCTTTCCTTTACCTTTTTCTAAATTTCCTGGCTTGGAATACTTCAGCAATCATCTTCATAGAATCATAGACTGTTTTGGGTTGGAAGGGACCACTAGAGGTCATCTAGTCCAACCCCCCCTGCAGTAAGCAGGGACACTTACTGATCAGGTTGCTCAGAGCCCCATCCAACCAGGGATGGGGCCTCCACTACCTCTCTGGGCAACCTGTTCCAGTGTTTTACCACCCTCATTGTAAAGAATTTCTTCCTTACACCTAGCCTAAACCTACCCTGATTTAGTTTAAAACCATTACCACTTGTCCTGACACAGCTGTTCCTGCTAAAAAGATTTTCCCCATCTTTCCTATAGGCCCCCTTTAGGTATTGAAAGGCTGTAATCAGGTCTCCCCGCAGCCTTCTTTTCTCCAGACTGAACAAGCGCAACTCCAAGCCCAACTCTCTCAGCCTGTCCTCATAGGGGAGGTGCTCCAGCCCTCGGATCATTTTTGTAGCCTTCCTCTGGACCCACTCCAACAGTTCCATGTCCTTCTTGTGCTGAGGGCTCCAGAGCTGGATGCAGGGCTCCAGGTGAGGTCTCACCAGAGCAGAGGGGCAGAATCACCTCCCTCGACCTGCTGGCCACACTTCTCCTGATGCAGCCCAGAATACGGTTGGCCTTCTGGGCTGCCAGCGCACATTGTCGGCTCATGTCCACCAGCACCCCCAAGTCCCTCTCAGCAGGGCTGCTCTCGATCCTTTCTTCCCCCAGCCTGTATTGATACTGGGGGTTACCCCGTCCCAGGTGCATGACCTTGTCCTTGGCCTTGTTGAACCTCATGAGGTTCACACAGGCCCACCTCTCCAGCTTGTCCAGGTCTCTTTGGATGACATCCCGTCCTTCTGGTGTGTCAACCGCACCACTCAGTTTGGTATCATTTTATGTTTTTCAGCCAGCATACACTGAGAATTTTTCTTCAATGTTATTCATGTAAACCTGTCCTGGTTTTGGCTGGGATAGAGTTGATTATCTTCCTAGTCACTGGCATAGTGCTGCATTTTTGATTTTGTACTAGAAGAATGTTGGTAACTCACTGATGTTTTAGTTGTTGCTAAGTAGTGCCTAGACTGCTCGAGGACTTTTCAGCTTCCCATGCTCTGCCAAGTGCACAAGAAGCTGGGAAGGGGCACAGCTAGGACAGCTGACTCCAACTGGCCAAGGGGCTATTCCATACCATCTAATGTCATGCTCAGTACATAAACTGGGGGAAGATGGCTGGGACATAGAGATTGCTGCTCAGGGATAGGATGGACATCAGTCAGCGAGTGTTGAGCAATTGCATTGTGCATCATTTGGGTTTTTATATTCTGTATTATTATTATTCCTCTGCTGTTTTATTAAACTGTTTTAATTCCCTTCCCTTCCCTTCCCTTCCCTTCCCTTCCCTTCCCTTCCCTT
>JADKXX010007242.1:0-39915 GCA_017310255.1 Butorides virescens | reverse complement strand
CCCTTCCCTTCCCTTCCCTTCCCTTCCCTTCCCTTCCCTTCCCTTCTCACATATATGCAACACTCCAAATTTGTTTTTCTTGCCCATTAAAAGTGTTCTTGGGATCTAATCTTCATTAGCCATTCCTGTTACAGGTGATGATGCACTAAGAAAAATGGCTTCTTTATGATCACATGCTGAATGTAAGTTCATCCTGCAGCCACTTGCTTTCTTTCTCCTTCCCTCTTCCTTTTTTGTCTTTCATCCTCCTCTGTTGTTCTGAAATAATCGAGGTGGTTTTTTTTTTAATTCACTCCTAAGAACATTCTAAACTTCTGTAATTTGTATGTTTCATAAAGTCAATAAAAATCTCTAAATCTATCACAGCATTTGGGTCAGTTTAAAAAGATGAAAAAATGTCAGTTTATGGAGAAACATTCAGTACATCATCAGAAATTTCAAGCACTGCATTACAAAAATGCAGTCTTGCCCTGCTCTTAACCCAATACAAAAAGTAGGTCATATGCAAATACTGAGCTCGAACACCTGTAACATGCTATGTACAATTTATGCTCTTTGGGAACAGTGTAAAATCCAGACTACATTGTCTATATTTAATGCAGTAGATTGACGCCTATAGTATGAGCATTTGCAGTGCTGTTTATTAGTCAGCCATAATTTAACTGTAGCACTTTCATATATAGCCCATGTATTTCTCGTCTCAAACAACTGATCACAGCAGAAGTATACAATTATAGGAGAGGGAAAAATATATATCACAAAGGAAATTCTTTGACAAAACAGATGAGCTAAGCATTCTTTGCAGAATGTTTGCAAAAATATGTGTAGGTCAAGCACATTTGTCCCTTTGCCACAAGAAGTTACATCCTATATGCAGGACATCCTTCATTCTTTTCAGCCTCAGCCACAACAATTGTCAAGTAAACTTCCATGTATGCCTATCAGGCACTTATTTTTGGATGCATACAATGGAAGTTTGTCAGAAGCCTAAAACCTACTTAACACAAGGCATGTGTGACATCCTTTAAATAAGCTGACTTAACACTTGACAAAATCAATGATCATCTAGCTGCTAAGGTTTAAATAAGAAAACTAATGGAATTGCATGTAAGAGACAAGAAGGGAAAAAGGGAATAAAATCTTTGGTTGTCTTACTGCAAGAGTTATTGTTAGCTCCCTGTTTACACATGGAAATGCTTGTAATCTAACACAGAGGTTCTTGTAATAGGTCATTCAGTCTGTTTTAAGTTAATTTCTGTATTTCCACTTGAAGGAAAACAGACTGGTGCTTTTTGCTCAACTTCCTTGTGTGTGTTTAGTATTGGTTGTATTCTGATTAGTGCTATTTATACTCTCTTTAAAAAGAGAGAAAGTTGAAACTGTGTTTCTACATAAAAAAAAAAAAAGTAATAATTTCATTCTAGAACTGTACTTTGCATAAATATGGAATAAATTAGACAGGGACAGACTTCGGGAGGTACAACTCCCTGGCTAATGCAGTGTCAGATTATATTAGATTGCTTAGGGCTGTACCCTTATTTCAAGGGATGGAGACTTCTCAACCTCTCTAGGCAGCCTGTTCCACTTTCTGAAAACTGTCACTTTGATTTTTTTCTTTATATCTCTTTGGAATTGTTCTTGCTGCAGTTTGCACCTGTTGTTTATCATCCTTTCACTGCACACCTCTGAGAAGGGTTCAACAATTTCTTTTCTCTATTGTTACTCATTAAGTAGCTAAAGACAAGCAATTGCCCCTTCTGGGGTCAGGGGGTGGGAATTATGTCTCTTCCTCAGGATGAATAAACACAGAGTTTGTGATCTCACCGTCCAAGTCCCCAGACATCATTGTGGCTATTTGCTAAACTTTTCCTGTTTGCCAATGCTTTTTTAGCATCTGGGTGCTCCAGAGTGTATCAATACCAGGCACTGCTGCAAATGCAATCTTACAAATGGGGAACAGTGAAAAATAATTACTTCCTTGGATCCACTGGCTAATTCTAATGCAGACCGCTATAGAGCTGGCTTTCACAACCACAAGTGTGCCCTGATGAGTCACATTCAAATTGGTGTCCATGAAGCCCACATCTCCATTTCTGCAAAGCTGCTTTCTGGTATCATTGGGTAATTTCCATTTCACTGTTATTGTGAAAGATATCATTTGAAGTGGCTATTCATAAACTAAGTGGAAGTTAACTATAATTGACAGAAAATTATAAGGGAAACTAGCTTATCCCAGGAAAGGAAAGGGATTGATATTTTTGTGAATAGACAAAATGGCACTTCACCTGGATCAAGTTGTCCAATCTGAATAAAAAGAAAGTAGCTTGATTTGTTGTATGAAACTACTTATAGAAATGAATACATACGGAGAAAGAACATGAGACAACTGAACAACTGAAATATTAGAGGAGCAGCCTGGGAAACATTATCCTAAGGTAAAGAGATGAATAGAAAAAGAGAATAGGTGAAACACAAAATTATGAACAGTTACAATAAGCCATTGAACATTAATAAAATTGAAGAGGTAAGTCTGAAAGCAGAATACAGTAAGTTGACCAGAGATCCAAACCAGAAATTGAATATAAGAACAAACGATAAGTAAAGAATGTAAACCAGAAGATAAATATAGGAGCAGAAATGTGACACAAGCCTTGTGTGATGAAATAAGGCAGATGACTGGAAGATCTGGACTGAAGAAGTTGGCAGTGAGATACAAGTATTGACAAATTACTAAGGATATGAAATGAATAAGTGACGGAAAGAAGATTTTGAAAAGCTGTACAATGTGCAATCCCAGAAGCTGAAATAAGCCTGGATAACTTTCTCTCAGGAGAGATATCCTTCAAGTAAATGAGGGAAAGCAAATCTCAGAATTCTTGTAAGAAAAAGTAAAAATATCAGTACAAAGCTTGATAAATATGTATAGAATCCTAGAATCCTAGAATCATAGAATATTTTGGGTTGGAAGGGACCACTAGAGGTCATCTAGTCCAACCCCCCTGCAGTGAGCAGGGACACCGTTAACTAGATCAGGTTGCTCAGAGCCCCGTCCAACCTGGCCTTGAATGTGTCCAGGGTTGGGGCCTCCACTACCTCTCTGGGCAACCTGTTCCAGTGTTTTACCACCCTCATTGTAAAGAATTTCTTCTGTATCCATGAAGGGGAAATAATGGGGACTGAAAAATATGAGACTCCTGCAATCATGCAAGAAAATATGCAAAATGCAACAAATACAACATCCAGAAGATGTTAAATAACAATTCAAGAAAGGAGCAAGCATAAGTAAATGAGAAAAACAATCTACAAGAAGGGAGAGAACAAGTGAAAGAACTATTGTATATTAACTTATCAATTCTACTGGCATTTACAAGGAGAGATTTACAAAGACAGATGAATGAAGTACTTGTCAATGACTTCTCCAGAGGAGTGAAGCATAATATAGACCAGATTCTTGTGATAACACAGATTCTGGAAAATATCAACTATTAGATATACCAGTACAGTAACTCAACAGAACACAAGTAGGCTTTAGATTACATTTCAAATAAAAGAATATAGAATGCCCAAGAACTTAAGAATGAGTGGCATTTCCAAGCAGATAAGCTTGTTGACACAAAATGTCTTTAGATAATTAGCAACAGCAATAAGAGCAGATGAGAAGCTGACAAGATGATTACAGCCCAACAGGAAATAAAGACAAACATTATAAATGTGTTCATTTTAGTGATTAAAGTAGGAAAAAGCTTTTGTAGTGTGAGCCAAAATAGGAAAATTCATAGTATGTGAGAAATCAGTTAGACAACCAAAGGGGAAACCTTAGCTGTACAAATTACGCTAACTTCATAGTCTTGTTCAACAACTCTTTACACAGAATGACAAGACGTTCATTAAAGCCTTGAAGAAATAGCTTGAAATCAAAATAAAGTACCGAATTAAAAAGAGCCAAACCAATCCTAAAAGATAGATGTGTGCTGAAGTACTCAGGATGAAGAATTCTCTCCAGTTACCAGAGGAAGGGCATAAATAAGAAAGCAGTTAGCTGGGTTTATACTATAAGATTCAGGAACACTTGAGCTTTGGAGGTCATGATCCATGAATGAGTGGTGTCCACAGTTCATAGTGAGGATATCTTCAGATGTACACTAGTCCTAGTGTCTGCAGTCTAGGGCATGTTCTGTTACATCTCTATTAGGTTTTTTGGATGTGTAGGAGACAGGGAGTTATAAGTTCCCGTATGCCTATATGCTGGCACTAGAAGCCTTTTTCTTTTTCTTTTCTTTTTTTTTTTTTCCCTTTTTTCTTTTGATATCTTATGTCCATTATTTTCCTTTTTTTTTTTAATTGAACATCAGTAAGAACAACCCAAGTCTGAATTGACCAAGTTTCATAAAAAGGAGGAAGTAAATTCCTTTAAACTTTAGTTATTTCCTACACAAAGAAACTTTCCATTCAGTCATAGCAACAGAACACTGCAAGACCAAAGTTTCATTTCACTTTTTACATTTTAAGCTGTTTAGATATAAAATCTTCACTTCCTGTATGGTGAATGCAAGCCGTTTGAAGGTACGTTCGTCATACTTTTAATGACTTCTGTAACTAATACAACAAAATTTGACACAGAAAAACATGCCATGAAGATGAAGCAGGAAACAACTGGTTTTAAAAGAAGTTTAACCCTCAAAAACACTATGCAAGTTCCTCCAGAGCTAAGAGAAACAGAAATTTTACACTTCTTGTTATGAAACAGTTACCATTTAATAGATTAATCCTCCAGTACAAGTATTACGTATTTAATGTTGCTTTCTTCATACGTCTCTCTTTTTTGGAGATTATCCAAAAAAGGACTGAAGAGACTGTGGTCTTGCACAGACTTCACAGGAAAAGGGCGCCCTATAAGCTGTTTTTATTTTGCTCCTTTCTTTTTTAGTATTGTCCTTTGGACAGTTAGTATCACAGCTGCAGTATCTAAGCAGAATTAGATGATTCCTACTAAGTCAGTCATCAGAGACTTGGAGTGTCTCCTCTCTATGCTGGTTGACAGTACTGGACAAAAGCTGTTAATTGTGAGACATGAGGGTTGTCACTCCCCTACAGTTCTGACATAGCCCCTATCTCTGAACACTACCTAAGGATGCCTTAGTAATCTTCTGTGTGTGTAAATACAGACTGGCTGTTTCATGTCAGAATAACATGTTTTACATCACTGAATAGGTATCTCTCACAATTACCTTTTCTTCCCTCACCTTTTCTCTCCTCTAAAGATATCAGCACTTTTTAAATAGGCCAAATTCTAAAAACATCCTGAATCCTTGAAGATGAGCCAGATTTTTTTTCTCTGGACCTCTCTGGTCTATTGCTGACTCTGACTGTTGTAGTATTCATATTAATCCTATCCTTTAGAACATACTCTGCAGAACTCTTTAGAACATCATTCTTCACCCTATTTATCCTGTCATGATTGTAACACAATTTCTCCTTTTATCTCTCCTGACAAAAGAATTTTTATTCTTTTAAAAGCCCACATTAACTATCATGGGTTGACCTTAGCCGGTCATCAGGTGTCCACCTAGTTGCTCTGTAACTCTCCCACTTACCCAGAAAAAGGGGAAAAATTATGATAAAAAAGCTTATGGATCGAAATAAGGACAGGGAGATCACTCACCAATTACCATCAGACAAAACAGTCTTGACTCAGGGAAAATGAGTTTAATCTATTGCCAGTTAACAACAGAGTAAGAAAATGAAAATTAAAACAAAACTAAAGCCATCTTCTTTCTACCCCTTTTTCTTCCCTGGCTCACTCCACTCATGACTTTTCTATCTCTTCCTGCCTTGAGCAGTGCAGGGGATGAGGAATGGGGGTTGTGGTCAGTTCATAACGCTTTGTCTCTGCAGCTCCTTACTCCTCACTCTGTTCTTCTGATGCAGCGTGGGGTCCCTACCATAGGATACAGACCTTCACGGACTTCTTCTGTGTGGGTCCTTCCCACAGGCTGAAATTCTTCAAGAATGTCAATCCTCAGAGATAATACAAAGAGGTTTTCCAGTTTTGAACTTTTTGGTCCTCCACACATCATTCTTCCCTGTTAATCCCCCATACCCCCTTTATTTCTTCTGCTGAGGCACAGCTTAATCTGATAAAGCCTGTGATTGGCATACATAATGTAAAAGTAGAATGACCATGACTCCTGGCCATAGACTTTGTCCCTCTATTGGCAATGATAGATAGTTGGAAAGGACACCTAGGGGTCTGTTGTTCTCATATAGAACTGCTAGTAGTGCAACAACCCATATTTCTAAGTATGCTCAGAAAATGGCCTTACCTGGAGAGGGGGAGGGAGTTAAAGAAAAATAGTGAAGTGCTGGGTCACTCCTCCCATACCTGCTATAAGAATTCACTCAAGCTCAGAGCCAAGGAACCTGAGGTGCCAATGAAGAGAGAAAAGAGAGGCTGGTATAACTTGTAATATCTTTCCTTCTGCCTTTCCTTTTTCGATAGCTGTATTCAGTTCAGACCAGGGCTATATTTTGTTTGACTGCTTTAATCATAGCAGAGCTACACAAGAAGCACCCTGCAGTGAACCTGGCCAGAATGATTTACTATTGCAACGAATCACCCTATAGGCTTAAAATGCACAAAAAAAGAGCAATTTTAACAGCTCTCTGTTAGATGAAGGCAATATAGATTTCATGTTGTAACACAGGAGGAATAGCAGATATATCTGTCTATACTAAACCTGTCTAAGCAGCCATGGAATCTCTTGCTGAAGGAGGATTAACTTCTTGTCAGGTATGAAAATCTATAATCAGAAATATAATAACTGAATGTCTTTGGTGGGTCTTTTTGTGCACTGCAGAAGGGATCTAGAAAGTCTGTCAAGAAGATGAAAGTTTTGAAACAGGAAATTTATTAAGTGCTATCAATACTTAAGCAGTTAAAGGTTAAGAGAATTGTGAGTTAAGCATGTGGATTTAAGTTTGAGAGGGGCTAATAAATAATGACAAATAAAATATTATTAAACCATTTGTGTTTGTCAGAAATTATACAGTTCTTTTTCTGACTAAAATTTCACTGGATTCCTAACTAATTAGCCAAATGGATTGAAAAATATTTATATACCACTGAACATGGACTGTCTTTTAATTGGGTACTTCTCATAAATGCTACTGGACATAGGCTTTACAAGAAATGTTTTTGATGCAGGCATCATTGCTTATTGTAGATGGCTTAAGAATGACACTTTAGCTTCATGACAATATTCAAGGTTTCAAACCTGAATTACATTTCATTGGAGCCTTTGTTTTTAAGGCAGAATTACAGTGAAACATCACATTTTGGATATTTTCAGGTAAGGTTTCTCAGTCCCTTCTTTCTAGTGAAATTCAGTCTGGGTGTCCAACCCTTGGCAAACTATTGGGGGGGGGGGGAAGAAAAAAAAAGATTCTGCAATTTGACTTAATGAAATAGAATTTTCCAAGGAAACAAAAAAAAGAAAATAATCTGATCTAAAAGCTTTGATCTATAGGTTTGTTCATTTAAATTTTATTTATACAGCAGAAAAAAATATTTTAGTAACAAACTGTCAACAGAATCCATACACTACTATTCACTCAGTGAGCAAGAACTACAAAAGGATTTACTTTGTGTGAACAGTCAATTAGGAAAATATATCATTCTGTATAACATTTCTTGGGACACCAAATATGTAACTAGCACAGTTATCTGATATTCCTCCCCACTTAAAATAAAATGATTGAACCAAAATGAAATGATTGCACTGTTAGGGTTTATTTTTTATTAATTTATTTTTTTAGTAACAGACAGAATCACCTGTGAATCAGTGAAAATGCATTTTTTCATTATTGCCTTTTCATGCAAAATGCAAATTAAGAGTAGTAAATACCTGCAGGTCTTAAGATTACATCAATAGTGGGAATAATCACAGCTGTCTTCCTACTGATTTATTTTGCTAATGACAATGTCAAATACTGAAGTAGGTCTGCAAAGAGTTTAAGGCTTTAAAATGGTAGGCAAGTGTTAAACTATAGTGACTGATAAATTATATTAATTTTTTTTACTGAGAAAGCAAAAATAAAATTTATGTATGTGTTTGTATTATGATATTTTTTGGTAATATTTTACAGAATTATAAGATTCCCTATTACAAAATCTAAACATGTTGTTCTCCATGCCACAGGACTTATAAAGCCCGTTATCTTATGGGTTTATATTTTCTATTCCTTTCATGCTCTGCTGCAGCCAAATGCTTATGACAAGATCTTATACCTAGAATGGTATTTTTTTTGTGTCCCTCAGTCCATGTTACAGAATGCATGTAGTTTCAAGCTCCTCAGCTGGTTGAGCAAGCAATTGCAGATCTGTGTCTGCTTCGGAACTGTGCTTCTGCCTGCCTGGAAAATACCTGTATAAAAGAAAATAAAGGATGACTTATATCTCCTAATTCCTTTTGCAGTGCAAGGATAGCTCTGCGCTCTACTTTAGTTCTTATAGCCCTTGAAAACATTTAAAGCGGGATTTATCTCTCTAACATCTCAAACCAATCACCTTAAGGCAGGTTCCTACTCTCTACTAAGGTCCCTAGAATACCTGAGAAAGAGGAAATTTGACACAGAATATACAGAGTATACCAACACACTTCTGGGCTGTTAGCTGGAGGTCAAGAAGGGTAATTTAGGACACTCCAGATGGCACTGCATGCTTAGGGAACACCTAAAGACAACACTGAATATAGGATTCTACATGATATCCAGGTCTCTCAAACCTCATTATGATTAACGGTGATAGTCAATATAGTCAGTTACAGCTGAAGCTGGAACACTACACAGTCTACTCTAAACTAAATACTGAGATATAGAACAACAACCTTACATGTAGAATTGTAAGTATGTGAGTCTAAATTTAGACATCAGTGGTCTGGATGATGAGTCCATCCTTATAACTCAATTCAAGTGGGGAAAAAAGCATTTTTATCAACTTGGTCAACCTGGTGATGAGAGCTTTGAACAAGACACATCAATAGAGGGGGATGATGACTCACAGTCAAGTGAGGAAGCAGTGGACTGGGTTGTCAAGCAAAGGGTGAACGATGATGTGGACAAAACACATCTCGGAAATAGTTTAAAAAACTCACAACCAGGACTGAAGGGAGACCACCTTGAGCGCATGCACACAAATAAGGATGTGTTGAGAGGACAGAATTATGAGGGAAGGTCTCACAATTTTTCTGAGAAATCAGCATGACTTTATGGCTCTCTGAAGTGCCTGTGCACTGAATATTGGTTATCTTGTTGGTTATCTCAGTTTTAGCAAAGCTTTCAACAGTACTTCCTATAACTTCCTCATTGACAAACTGATGCAATGCTAAATGAGTGTGAAGTGGATTGAAAACTGCCAGGCTCAGAGAATTTTGATCAGCAGTATGAAAACTCCAGAGGCCAGCCACTGGAGGTGTACCCCAGTGGTCAATACCAGGGCCAATAGTGTTCAACATCTGGATGATGAGATAGAGTGCCTCCTCAGAAAGGATCATTTGCAGAAGATTCAAAACTTGGAAGAGTGGTTGATACACTGGATGTTTGTACTGCTGTTCAGAGGGACTTTGATAGGGTGGAGAAATGAGCTGATAGAAATCTAATGAAACTCAACAAAGGGAAATGCAAAATCCTGCCCTTGGGGAGGAATAACCCTATGTTCCAGGATAGGCTTGGATCTGACTGCCTAGAAAGCAAATTTGCACTGATGACCTGGGGGTCCTGGTGGACAAAAAGTTGAACATCATCTTCTTTTGTGGCAAAGACAACCAACAGCAACCTAGGTTACACTAGGAAGAGAATCTCCAGCAGGTCAAGGGAGATAATCCCCTCTGTTCAGCACTGGTGAAACCACATTTGGAGTCTGGTGTCCAGTTCTGGGCTTCCTAGTAAAAAGGAGTCAGACTGGAGTGAGTCTAGAGAAGGGCCACAGAGATAATGAAGGAATGAGAGCATCTGTTATAAGAGGTTGAGACAGCTGTGGGTTTTTAGGCCTGGAAAAGTCTCAGGGGTATCTTGTCAATATGTCTACACACATAATGGGGGAAGTAACTTGATTCATCTCAGTCATGCCTAATGAAAGGACAACAGACAATGTCACAAACCGAAACACAGGAATTAAATTTAAACATGCAATAACCCACTTTACTATGATGGTGGTCAAACCCTGTGTCACGATCCACTGTTGGGTTTAACAATTTGGCAGAGGTTAAACCCCCTTGCTTTCCAACTGTCTGGGAGGGTGGGGGTGGCCGGGCTTAACTTCTGATTAACTCCAATGTTTTATCGTGACTAGGTTCCTTTTACATTCTCGAGAACAGAATTAAGACTCAAAATGGAGTCAAGTGCCAAGTCACTTTATTTGGCCAACAACAAATATGCGAGAGAAAAACAGAGGAAGAGAGGAAAAGTGGAAAAGGGAAAGAGAGAGGGAGAAATGAACAGCACGGGAGTGTTCCAATAGCTACCATCACAGGTCTATGTGCAGTCCATGCACCAGTGCGGTCCGGGTGCTGGTGCAGCCTGAGCGTTCCATGTGGTCCATGTGGCCTGAGTGGTCCGTGCGGTCTGAGCGGTTTGGGTGGTCCATGTGGCCGGTGCAGCCGGTGTGGATCAAGCGGTCTGTGTGGCCTGAGCAGTCCGAGTGGATGGTGTGCCTGATGTATCTAAGAAGCCGGTGGAGGGTAGATGTTCCCGGACGCTCCTCCTGGTCTCCGCTGGTATCCCCTTTTTACAGGGTTGTTGTCTTGCATAGTCAATAACTGTTTTGCATACCCAGGCCTCCCACTTGGCAGTGGGGTGCATGCCCAGTACCGTTACTAGAGGGTGCTCAAAAATCCCAGAGGGTCCGAGCCCCCTCCCCATTGTCAGTTGACCCTGGTCCCGGGCGCGGACCTGTACTCCAAGACAACAGGACACACATTCCTGTTGGGTAGAACTCAGTGGGCTGCTTTGGTGATTAAACTGTCCTGCTCAGTTGTCGTGGTGATTAGGCTCAGTAGTTAAACTTGCCTGCCACCAATGTTGAGACAAGTTTCTAGTCTCTTATACCCTGGAACAGGTTGCTCAGAGGGGTTATGGAGTCTCCATTCTTGAAGTTACTAAAAAAGCTATTGTACATGGCCATGAGCAACATGCTCTTGTTGACTCCCCTTTTGGCCCCCTTTGTTAGGATATATGTAGAGATGGATAAATAAATATAGATTAATATCTATCTATATTTACCTACCATCAAAAAGAATAAAATAACTTTATATAAAAATGAAGAGCAATGTTACTGTGTCAACCTTCAACTATTTCATATTTGAAGTTGATCAAGTACCATTTTTTGTTTGTACTGTAAATTATAATTACATTTTTTGGTTGAAATTAGTACTCATATCTTTAATGAGATTACTTACATTTGGTTGACATTTCATATTGTATCATGTTTTATGTCATATGGTTATTCCAACCAATCTTATTTAACTATTTATTTATTAAATGATATTGCTAGTGGCCCAAAACTTTGCCTCATTTTACTTGTCAAGGCCACAGAAACAATGAATAGAAATGACAGGATACTCTAGAAGGTAAAGTATTCTTTTCCATATTAGCCAGCTATGATAGGTTGAACGGCCATCTGGAGAAAGCTATTTTTCCCTTTGCATACAAGAAAGTTCTGTATTACTAATCTAAAAAAAAAATATTTTTCATATGCCTAAACTTAAGTGAGATGAAAGTCAATGTTAATGCTTAAAGCTGTTATGTAACTCATGACTACTGGAAACTAAGGTTTAGAAATCAGATTTGGCACAGTGCATGAAATTTCTTACCCAGAGAAAAAGAAAGGGAATCCCTTTGCTCTACTAGCAAATTGATTTTTGTCTTTGATGGTATAAAATACTTGTCTGTGTGACTTCAAAAACTATTTCTAATTTTCTCTGAAAGCAAACTGTCTAAGTAGAATTCAGAACTAGATCAGTAACAGTAGATCCTTCATCCAAATACTACATAGTGTAAGCAGACATTTGAACATTTCCAGATTAGAATCTTGCCTTTTACAAACATATTTGATAGGTACAGAGGGCCTGTTGGCTGATTATTTTCTACCACATCTGTTTGGATGGCATCATGCCCATTCACTAGCTCATCAAACCCTTACCCAAGGGCAAAGCTGCCAACCAAGTAAGCACTAGTTAAAAAAAGGCCAACCAAGAAGGTACAGTAGACTAAAATAACGGTCTGGAAGATAATGAAAATAAGAAGCTCCATAGATACTTCAAATTTAGAATAGACTTTGATATTATTGAACATGAAACTTGGAGGAGTGCGAGATATTTTTTTTTTTTCTGAGATAACAGTACACCAGAGTTGCTGGAATACTATCTGAGACAACAAGCAACATGTTTTGTTAAAGGTATCATGGCAGGGGCAAATATGTGTGCAAATAAGTACAGGAATAAATGCTACCTTTGTTAACAAATTATTTGGAAAACACAATAATGGTGCTAGTAGTAATATCAATAAGTAAGCAGATGGTGATGCATGTATTTGTAGTACTTCACTTAGCCATCAATTTAAGCGCTTTAATTAGTTCAGCTGTCCAACCCCCTTTCTCCCCCATGTCATTCTTCCTGTATTACATCAATAGACAAGGAAATACTAGAATTATTATCATTACAGTACAGATGGAAAAAGTGGGACAAAATTATACAGACATCATAAAACAAGACAGTAGAAATGCCTTGCTTAAAATACCATTTTGTTTCCAATCATGGAATATAATTTCAGAGAAAAAAATTGGAATTGACAAAGTGATTAAATCTACAGTATATAAAGAAATGTAGATTCATCTGGATAGCTAGAGATTTAACAAAAGCAGAATAAAATTATATTTATAATCACAATAATGATTTGTACTTACTGTTTATTTTATGTCAGATTAATAAAGAGCACAAGTATTTAATGAGATCCTCTAAGATACTATTCTTTAAGTTATTGGGAATAGTTACTAATAAAAATCACAGTAACTGCTGTCTGGAGAATAGGCCCGGGTAGAAAAAAAGGGTATTTCCATTCTAGATTTCTCTATTTCTTTCACCATAAAACAACTGTTTTACTTACAATGTTAGCAAGCAAACAGACAGAATATGTGTGCAATCCTG
This sequence comes from Butorides virescens, assembly GCA_017310255.1. Taxonomy (NCBI): domain Eukaryota; kingdom Metazoa; phylum Chordata; class Aves; order Pelecaniformes; family Ardeidae; genus Butorides; species Butorides virescens. Next base: position 26,716 of record JADKXX010007242.1, on the reverse strand, counting down.
GTCCATACATCAACTTTTCAGAACTTCCTTACATCAACTTTTCAGAACTTCCTATGAATGAACTTTTTGTATTAAAAAAAATGAAGTGAGAAACTCTATGCATGCTTTCTGAACTTAACATGCATATGCTGTTGTATAAGTTCTAGTCTAATCAAAATTAATTATTAAATTAACAATGAGTTAATTAAGAAAATATTTTATTCCTTCTTTTAAAAATTTCAGCTGTTTTGATCTCTTTCACTTTGCCTAGGGATCACTTTTCTGTGTTTTATGGTAAAATCACCTGTCACCATGATATTCTGTACTACTGTAGTTTGCATAGAGTCTCTGCCAGTGTGCAAGTAATTTCACATCTACTTTGGTATCTGCCAGTCCAAGTGCTGGCTGGGAAACAGAGTAGTTAATCGTCATGCTTGCTTCAGTGATTTTTTTCATGAAACTATTTGTAAGTTTGTTTTGTAACAAATTCTGCAATTTAATTTTTTTTTTTTTTTCCAAAATTAACACCCAGGATAAACCCAATTGTCTACAATGAACTGAAGTGAAATTGCAATCTACAAATATATTTTTAAACCTTATCTACCACTGCTTTGTAAAGTGTAATAAAATAAATAGTTTCAACTTGTTCATCAATGACCTGGACGAGGGGACGGAGTGTACCATCAACAAGTTCGCTGATGACACAAAACTGGGAGGAGTTGCTGATATGCCAGAAGGCTGCGCTGCCATTCAGCAGGAACTGGACAGGCTGGAGGCTTGGGGGGAGAGGAACATGATGAAATTCCACAAGGGCAAGTGTCGAGTGCTGCACCTGGGGAGGTCAAACCCCATGCACCAGTACAGGCTGGGGGCTGACCTGCTGGGAAGCAGCTCTGCCAAGAGGGACCTGGGAGTCCTGGGGGATGACAAGCTGACCATGAGCCAGCAATGTGCCCTTGTTGCCAAGAAGGCCAATGGTATCCTGGGGTGTATTAAGAGGAGTGTGGCCAGCAGGTCGAGGGAGGTTCTCCTCCCCCTCTACTCTGTCCTGGTGAGACCCCACCTGGAGTACTGTGTCCAGTTCTGGGCTCCCCAGTTCAAGAAAGATGAGGAACTCCTAGAAAGAGTCCAGAGGAGGGCAACGAGGATGATAAAGGGACTGGAGCATCTCCCCTATGAGGAAAGGCTGAGAGAGTTGGGCTTGTTCAGCCTGAAGAAGAGAAAGAAGACTGAGAGGGGACCTTATCAACACGTACAAATATCTTAAGGGCGAAGTCACAAGGGTGGAAGCAGTCTGTTTGCAGTGGTGTCCAGCGACAGGACTAGGGGCAATGGGTGCAAACTGAAACATAAGAGGTTTCAGTTGAATATGAGGAAAAACTTCTTTACTTGGAGGGTGACAGAGCACTGGAACATGCTGCCCAGGGGGGTTGTGGAGTCTCCTTCTCTGGAGATATTCAAAGCCCGCCTGGACGAAGTCCTGTGTAGCATGCTCTAGGAGAGCCTGCTTTAGCAGGGGGGTTGGACTAGATGATCTCCCGAGGTCCCTTCCAACCCTTGCGATTCTGTGATTCTGTGTGATTCTGTAACAGAAGATTAATCCCAGAAAATAATGTTAAAAACTTTCAATTTGAAGTTTTGTCTACCAAAGTAATATCAGAGCAAGTCTATTAACCCTAGTAGCACATACAATACCAACTAAAATGAGACGATATATATTAATTGGACGTCAAAAATGTACATATACTGTTACTAGTTTGATTTTAACCTACCTAAATTTAGGCTATAAATTGAGATATCCAGTTAGAATTCTAGTCACCCTCAGCAAGTCAGTGTCAATATATGAGCATCTCAAGAGGAAAACCACTATGCCTAAAACTGAAATTACTTTGAGAGCTAACTTCGCTTCTCCATAGATTGAGCTTGCAAACAGGACACTAAGTGAGATCTCTTGATCAAATTCTTAGGGATAGGTCACAAAATGAATGTGAGCCTTGTTTCATGCTTCAAGTGCCACAAGTTTTAACATACAAAACTACAGTGAAACCCAGTACAGGCAATGGGTTGTTCAACAAAATTAAACTTAGCAACAGCATTTAGCTCCAGATTCATTGTCCTGGTTTTGGCTGGGATAGAGTTAATTTTCTTCCTAGTAGCTGGAATGTTGTGTTTTGGATTTAGTACTAGAAGAATGTTGATAACACACTGATGTTTTAGTTGTTGCTAAGTAGTGCTTAGATTAGTGAAGGACTTTTTCAGCTTCCCATGCTTTGCCACATACACAAGAAGCTGGGAGGGGGCACAGCCAGGACAGCTGACCCCAACTGACCAAAGGGGTCTTCCATATCAATGAGCACCATGCTCAGAGCGGGGAGTTAGTGGGGGGGAGAGGGATCGCTGCTCGGTTCAGGCTGGACATTGGTCAGTGGGTGGTGAGCAATTGCTTTTTGCATCACTTGTTTTTTATATTCTGTATATTCTATAACCATTATTATTATTGTTATTGTTTTCTTTTATTAAACTGTTTTTATCTCAACCCACAGGTTTTGTTGTTTTTTTTTTTTTTCCCCTGATTCTCTCCCCATCCTACTGAGGGAGGAGGAGTGAGTGAGCGAGTGGCTGTGTGGTGTTCAGCTGCCTGCCAGGTTAAACCACAAAATTCATACAACTAACTTGCATCTATATGTGAGCTAAGTGGCTTCATAATCAATGTAGTCAATATATCAATACTGAGATATAATTAGTAGTGTCAACAATCTCAAGAGTGATCCATTTGATCATAATGTAAACACCTGCAGGGGACAATTGGATAGCTCTCCATGATCTGTTAAGAAGAGTAAGAACTCTTCCAATAGGAATTTTGGGTTGTCCTGTAGATTGCCTCAGGCTGATCCTGCTGTGCCTAGACCAATCTGAATGTTTCCGTATGTTGAGTAATACCCTGGATAAAATCCCCACGAGCCTTCTCTTCTCCAGGCTAAACAGTCCCAGATCTCTCAGCCTTTCCTCATATGGGAGATGCTCCACTCCCTTCACCGTCCTTCTGGACCTTCACTGGTTTCTCTCAAGTATGTCCATATCTCTCTTGTACTGGGGAGCCCAGAACCGAACACAGTACTCCAGGTTGTGGCCTCAACAGTGAGTAGAGGAGAAGGATCACCTCCTTCAACCTGCTAGAAGTACATTCCCTTCATTGCATCAAGGATACATTGGTGGCTTAGGTTCAACATGATGTCCACCCAGCTCCTTTCTGATTTCCAGATGGATGTCCCCCAACATGTACTGATGCATGGAGTTATTCCTCCCCAGAAGCAGGACTTTGCACTTGTTAAATGTCATGAGGTCCCTATCAGCCCATTTCTCCAGCCTGCACTAAGCATTAAGCATTAAGAAATTTAAAATCTTTTCTATTTAAAAGACTTCTAAAAATTTTCAGATTTGCTTCAGGTAGCTAAGAATCAGTTCAAATTCTCAACACCTTCACTGAACTGTTTAACACAACCCTAATGAAAAATGCTTGCAATCTGCAAGGTAAATTTGCATAACAAAACTTTTCAAGTACCTCTGTTTAATCTGTATTAATTATTTATTGTTTTTTGCTATCCATATTTTTAAACTCCTGTCCTCATTTTAGTATGTGACCCTTTATGTACTCAACACCTGGATACTAATTTATTTTTGCTTTGCTGAAGAATACTTAAAAGTACATATCCTACTACAAAAGGCACAATCTCTTCATCTACCTTGGAGTTTTGTATAGACTTCAGTTTCAGTACTGTTTCTATAATTATTATACAGGATTCTATGTAAAGCTGAGCTTAAGAAAAATCTATAAAAAGAAGCTGTTAGGTTTTTGTCAATAAATAGAAAATCAGAAATCAATTTTTGTATTCTTAAGTCATTGAAAAATATGATTTTCTTTTATTTTTTTCTAATTCTTTGCACTTCTGTGAGTCACAGAATATGAAGCAGTTATGCTAAATTTAAAAATATAATAATGACATAATTAAGCAGACATTTAGGATGAAATAGAGAGCAGACTAGTTAGGCATTGCTGAATCTGGTAGCTGGGTAGACGCAAGGCTTTTTCAGCTCCCTGTTCCCAAGTCCCAACAGTAGAGAGGCTAAGCATGTGTTCTCAGTAGGCATGCACAAACATGTCTATACAATACACATCTACTTATATGTACAGACAGACATACAGATTAACACAGTCAAGAAACATAGCACTCTTGCAAACACAAACACCACCAACAGCCTTGTTCCATTCTCCTCTATGGCAGTTCATGATGAAGGTCTGTTAGTGGAGCCCTTGGATAACTGGACTTAGTCTGTCCCTATATCCTCTTTCTCCGCCATTGCTGGCATCTTGGCATGTAAGTCACTGAGGCCTGCAGCCATACTCCAGTTCCTGGAAAAAAGGTTGACTTACATGCATACACACACACATACAGAGGATCCCTCCAGTAACTCCCTCTAATCAGACACTCTTGTCTACCCAAAACCAGGCCCTTGGATCTTTTTGTCTCCAGTTGCCTCATATGTGCATGCACATATGCAAATGGGTTTCTTAGTTGACCCAACAGCCTCTCAGGTAGTTGACTTGGACCTCCTGGTCCTGTCAGTGACCAACTTGCAGACCCTCTCATCTCCCCATTATCTGGTTTAGCCCAAACTTATGGTTTCCAAGACTCTTATTCAACTTGCTGGCTAGTCTGGCTTGGTATTTGCTAGTGATCACCAATGTATATACCCTCCCTTGCTCCATTGCTGGTACCAGAGACACATGGTCCCCCTCTGACCCATGATCCCAGTCCCTCTGCTGGCATATAAAACTCCAGACACAAACACAGAAGTACACAACATATGCAAAAGAACATCTCATCCAGGAAAGTGGTTAGAAGTGGAGTTTGATACGACAAACTGGTCATCAGGTGCAGATCATGGTCAGACAAGTGTACTGACCAGCAGCCTGTTTACACACATCCATACACTTTTAACCCTCTATCCATCAATTTTCCCATGATTCATCCTTCCCACCCAACCTTGATGCCTCCTTTTCCCTTCCTTTGATTCTTCCTCTGTACATCCCATGTGTCCTGTACAATCCCAAAATGCACTTCCCCTACATCTCATAATGTGTCCCAGACCTATTAGGCAGTAATCTTTCTCAATTTGTAAGGTTATATGAAGAAACTCTTCCATTTATTCATGGTGATGGGTGTCATTCCTGGCCCATAACGCTGACCATCCTGGAGAAGCAGAATCTGTTTTTCTGATTAGGTTTTTAGGGTTTCTCTGCTTGCCATTGTTCCTCTGCTTCTTCATGTTTGTGGAAATGAACCTTTTATCATATATCCTATCACATTAATAGAATATTTCTGGACCTAAAAGGGAATTGCTAAATGAGAAAAAGTATGGCATTAAAAGAATTTTGGCTAAGACACCCAGCCTTCTTGCAGAGGCACCAAGAAAATGCAAAGAATTTTTTCAGTCTTGTGTGGACAAAAAACAGTAGCAGATTCCAATATTCAGCAGTAAATTTGGAGATGAAAATCAATGGAGTTAGGGTCTCTGAGCAGCAATCAAACAATTAAGAGAAGGAATGCTCATGTGATCCCTCCTCTCCTCCCTTTCTTTGCTCTGCCTCCTTCTCTTCCTTTTCTTTGTCTTCTTTCTTCTCTTCTTCCAATATGGACAATTGCACAGTTAATGATTTTAACATTGGTTTTATCCACTCTACCTACACTGGTAATTGCCAGCTAAAAAACCTCCTTCTAATCTCTTCCTCCTCTGCAATGTCTTTGAGACTCGAGTTTCTGTCCTTACCATTGAAACAAATTGTTTAATGGGTATCAGTTTTACTGAAAAATAGCATGGAAGCTATTTTGAAACATGCTTGCAGATTTTTTTCATGCCTAGTATCAACAATTTGCTAGCTATATCCAAGAACAGGAACACAGGAATTAGAAAAGATTAAAAGCATGTTTTACAAAGACTCCCTTGGTTATTATTTTATTTGTGTTACAACAAAGTGTAGAGATATATGATATCTAACTGCATTAAAGATTAAATAAGAGACAAAAAAGTAAGCCCTAATAATTAATTTACTGTTAGACAATAACACATGTGCTTCATAATGTAACATAAATAAATGAATGTATAATTTTTTTGTGCAGGAAAACTAAATAGAACTAGACCTCACACAATAAACAATGTAATCTTTCAACAGTATAAAACACCGAGAAAATAGAAAATTCAGCCTCAGGGAAGGAATAACGTCCAAAACCCCACTGCAGACTGAGAGAATATTCTTTGGATAATCTTTCAGGGGACGAAGCATACGACATGATTGTATTAACATATTATGAATCTGTAGAGTCATCTGTCTGTTTCAAAAGTATCATGAATGCATAGCAAGATGGGAAAGAAAATATTTATCATGCTGTGACACACTTACAGTCCTGAATTTTTTTTTCTGATGTTTTTCCTTGCCATGTGCACAACTGAAAAGCAAAGTGATAACCCCCAGATTAGTTCCAAATTCTCCCAAACCCCCTCATAAAAGCAATTGCTCACGCACTGCAGCTAGAGGTGCATTCAAACTTTACAGACTACTTTTCTAGTTTTCCACAGTCACACATCTTGTGGGAAACTCCAGTGCTCTCCTTTTGTACAAATCATATTTCTCATATTAATTTCTAGGGAAAAAGTATGTAGTAATGGTCTGGTAGTCAGAAACTGTTTAAAAATGAAGTCTCCAGATGGTTCTTTAGAGTTCAGACAACCTTCTGGGATACTATGGAACAGGTCCCCATACATTCAGTTCTATGGTTAAAATAGACAAAAAGAGGGCTTTATAGCATGTTATTGAAAGACCTATCTTAAATCTCCTGATCTATTAAGATGGTCCTGGGAACAAACATAACTGTCTTCAAACAGTTCAATAAAATAACCTCTAGCTCACTGTCTTTTCCATTTTCTCTCCCTTAAATAGGCTTTCAAAAGGAGATGGCTCCAGTTTTTGTTTTTTTTTTCATAGCATCCATTAATTATGGCTAAAGAAAATATAAACCAGAATTGTCATTATTTTTTCTCTGATTACTATGGATACTCCATAAAAATTTTATTGGAAGAGATCATTAATTTGAAGCTACTCCCACTGTGTAAACTGCAAAATTAAACTTACAAAGCAAAGGACTAAATTCTATCTGTAAAGTATACAAACCAGTTTCAGTTGACAAAAACGGGGGACAGAAACTTTATTTAGTTTAATCATCTGAAACTTAGTCATACTTGGGCATCTGGACAAAGCAAGTTTTCTGCACTCCTTCCCATGAAGAAATACTTCTTTTCCAAGGAGTTTCAGAATTGTTAATTCTCTTGTTCATCTCTATGCCCATAAATATAAACAGCCTTAGTGTCTAGATACCTATGTTTTAGAGAAGTAATGTTAAGTGTGGAAATTCCCATCCAAATGTATATTTTGGCAGTACACTATCAGTAACTTTTAAAATGTTAATTCAAGAATGAGTTTTTAAATGGAGATGAAGATGAAATTGATGGAAGTGTTGTGTAACATGCCAACTGCCTTTCACTTATTCTTACAACATAAAAGCAAGCGTTATGAGAGTAGAAAAAGCTCTGCGTTGAGAAACAAACCTCTTAGTACTTTGAAAATAGTAACTTTAAATACAAGCAAGCTAAGCCGTATATCCTTCCTGAACAGAAATCTGAAGATATAAAAGATGTGTTTAATAACAAAGAGGTCTTGAGGGAAGGATCTAGGCACGGTGGTAACACGGAGTTTTCATCTGAGTCTGAGAGCAGGAGAAACAATCAGAAATAGGCAATGTCATCCCAGGAAGAATGAACTGCTCCATTGGACAATTGAGCTTACGGGAGTCAGTATTAAACAATCAGTTTAAGAATCATGTGTGATTTTCCATAAAACATCTCATTCTATTGAAATTAATCTATTCCATCTGTGTATTAGACAAAGTTATGGATGTGCAAATCAGTTATATGGTAATCTTATATAAACTATCCAGACACAATGAATTTTACAGCTAATTAGCCAAAACAGAATGGTGATTTTTTTTTTTTTTTACTTTCTCTTACACCTCTCTCAAAATTGAACTCCAACATAGTTTCATATTTTTTTTTTTTGCATAGCAGATATATCTAGCCTGAAACAAATCAGTCTAGAAATAAAAATAACTGCTAAAGTGAGTAATTTTGTCTTTTTTTAATTAAGAAAAATATAAATATTTTACATTTACATAATAAATGTAAATTATTTATTTTATTTTAAAACTATTATTTTGTTTAAAGTGAAACAGTCAATATAGCATTTAGCTGTGCACCCTAGCTCACTTGGGCTTCTTGACAGTAGATCTTACAGTCTTGTCATATTAGGGGAAACCACTTGGTGACAATAATTAACATCAGGCTGTCTTTCTATTTTTCTCTGAGGCTGGAATTTTAAAATGTACTTATTATTCTACTAGTTTCTTTTGGTTTTGCTTTGATTCAGATAATTTCCAAGAAACATCTACCTTTTCTGAAAATTGTAGTTATAGAGAGCAGTCTCCTAGTACTTGCTGTTAAAAGATTTTAAGTTTAAGGTTCATGATAATTAGGTGGATGCTAGGGAATGCAAAGCATGTTCTAGGAACATGCTTCACTTTTTGCGTTTTTCTACTTAAGTTTTTTTCAATTCTGAGATAGATTATAAGAAATCCTTCAGTTGGTGGGCATCTGGATAGTCATTTATGAAAATTTAGAAAGTCGAGATAGACTACGCTGCCCAATGTATGCATGCAAGTACAATTGTTATTGTTTCTTTAGGTTTTAAGCAAGAACATCACGATAATCTAGTGAAGATTTGTTTCTAAAAACAGTAAATTCTTGAGACATTTTTAAATAAATGCTTCTTGGAATGAAGCTTTCTTTTCTGAAGAAAATTTCCTTGAATAAGCATGACTGTATAAGTAGTCATAAACAAAATTAATATCACCAGGAAAAAAGCAGAATAAATATTTATTTTCTTATTATTTATGAAAAAAAAAAGTTTAATTTTTTTGCAATTTTCTTGTCTTGGCCATTGAATCTGTCTCACCTGTTGGAAGCCTAATATCGCCAAGAAGACACAGTACTGAATACAAAGGCAAATATAGTCATCAGTCTCGTATACCTAGGTGTGTTTGTATTCTGTTTCACCCATTTTTTGTGAGCTGGATTCATCCAAAACAACTATTTCTCCCCTCCCCCCATGCCATGTGTTACTCTGTTGGTGTGTACATAGTGTGTTTGACATATTCAGGGCATGCTGGATATATTCATATCTGGATTGTTGGCATCATCAGCAGAACTGATTTACACCCAACGTATTAGATATATTTCATGTATTTTGTGCCAGCAATCTATGTACTATATCATGTTTGACATTTCTGGTTGTCCTGTGGCCTTGTCAAATCTGCAAATTCTAAACAACTTGTCAGAAGTCCTCAAGCTCCACTTAAAAAAAATTTATTTGTAAAAAGAAAAATAAATATCTTGGCAAACATGAACATATGGTAGGCTGAGTCTTATTTCCTGCAATCTTATTTTCTCATGGAAAATTATAAAGCTGCAGGACATTGAGTGTGAATCAGCTATATGTGTTACCCAGGAAACTCTTCTAGTCAGAATTCATAATTGTTCCATTCTGCTTTCTTTTATTTGGATAGTCCTACTTCACCCTTTCTCTCCACACCACAAACCCAAGACAATACCAAGGCCTAAATTTTTACAGATACATTTAGGTAAAGCGTGCAGCTTAAAACACTTTTGTTGCAAATGCAAACATAATTAAGTTGGGGTTTTTTTTATTAATTGCTAAAGCATTATGCTTGTATTGTTTTTCATTCCTATTCTAAAATAGCCTACGTATCTTCTTTTTTTTTTTTACTTAAATACAAGATAACTCTAAATTGTAAAAGTATGTGGAAAGAGAGTTTCTAGTCCCTTAAGTGTATCCAGTCAAGGAAGCCATGAACAGGAAAACACAGAGACAAACTGGACCAGCAAATGACTAAGGGAGGGCCTGATAAGAACAAACCTACTCAGTAGCATGAATTGGTAAGAGTATGTGGGATGTAAAAATGTTCATTTTTTCAGCTGGGAGGATAAGGACAGAGCAAGAGACAAACACACGGAGGCATAAAACCCGACCAATTAGAATCAACAAAGACAATAACCAGAAACAATCCTGGTCTGTCACACTAATTTATGGGCTATCAAGAAACTGAAGGCAAACCAGGACTTCATAATGGATGGTGATGCAAACCTGAGGGTCCAGGTTGTTGGAAGGAGTTGGTGAGACTGCGGCAACTGATGAGGCAATGTGCAGGGGAAGGGATAATGGGGGGAACAGAGAGGAGTGAAGACAGAAAGGAGTATAAAAGGGGCTGTGTGTAAAAGCAGGACTGGTCAGTGTGCTTGTCTGGCTGAGCCCTGCACCTGATCACTGCAGTCTGCCTTGTCTTCTTATATCTTTTCTTAATTATCTCTCACCATAGTCTCACTCTCTATCCCGTGTGTGTGTGTGTGCTGCAAGGCCTCAGTGCCAGCTGCTGGTGAGACCAGGGTGTGAGTGAGTGAAATTTGGTATCAGCTACGGGAAAGCAGCAGCTGTGTCTGTAGCTCATCTGGGGTCTGGGACATGGGGGTGGACTCCAACTACTGGGCAGGAGGGGTCCTGCACTGGAGCAACTGGAGAAAGTGGCAACAGTCCTAACATCCCCAACACAAATCATTCTCAACTTCACTGGCCAGTAGATGATTAACTGTGGTGATATTTAGGGAGAAAGAACAATTGCTGTGGTGAAGTAAAATCTCTTGCTAGTACCCAGTCTTCTATTCCTAAATAATTGATGTAATTGGGTTTGTTACACTGAAAATCTTCCTATAGGAAAAAATGAAGCACACCTTGTAGGTGAAGCTGAGAATCTACTGTCAGTTCAATCATGTTTTAACAGTATAATATTACAGAAATACTCATTCCTGATCTAGAGTAGTGCAATACATTTCAGTAACACAGGTCCTCCTGCCTGGAGGGTGTGAGGTTCATGATGGTGTTCTTGTCCTCTTTGCTTGGAGGAGTATGATGCTGATGCTGACATTGGTCCTTAGTTTCTCCTTAGCCCAGGGGTCCCACTTGAAGTTCTGGGTGTGCATTCCCTGCCCCTCCACACACTGGCTGCCTTCTGGGGGTCCCCAGAGGAGTGTCCAGCAGGAGGGAGGAACCAGCTCCAAACAGCCAAATCTGCCCCAGCTCCCTGAGAGACACGTGCCCTGCCCCTGCTGGAACTGGTGACAGGGAATGAGGATGCTGCTGCTTTTTAAATCTTCAGAAGCACACTGCTTTTGCTTGAGATCATGCTCACCAATTCATACCCTGCATGGAAAAAATGGCAATGCCCAGACTATTCCATTTGTTTTTTACAGTTAGCAGTCTTTTTTTTTTTTTTTTTCTGTTTTGTTTTTCATAGCTATGAGCACGGAAAAGGAGAGAACTGTTTCTATGGAAATAGATGAAAATTTGTTAACAAAATGTGTCATGTATTTCTAGCACTATGCCACTAATACACTGATTGCTTAGTACTGAAAAATGCTCATAGAAATTATGAACCTACATTATTAATTTTGCAAAATAATGCATCATCTCTTCGGGGGGGGGAGGGGTGTTTAAGTACCCTGGGTCCTTTGGAAACAGAGCTTTGTGCATAGCTCTCGTAACACCACTACTCTGAAAACTGACTAATTCTGCTACAAAGCTCCTTGGAAGACCTCCAAAGCTGGAATCATTCAAGATTTATGACTGTGATTGTCCTGTCTAGAGGTGTAAATGCCCTCTTGTATGAAACCATGCAAGGGGAGCCAAATCACACTGCTTTGACAGAGAGAAAATCTATTAGTTTCCTGGAGAATATTATTACACAGATCAATTCTTCATTACCTGTCTTATCCTACAACTATTCCCACAGGCTAAAACTTTTACACAAAATTATATCTGTTGTCTGAAGAAGCAATGATTCCTCGTAGACATTGCTGTGTTTAAGGTTTGAAAGCTGGATATGCAAATAAGTTCTGTCAAATGCTGGTGGCAAGGTACTATATATGTACTATGAATTTATTATTTGCCATTTTTTATTGTTGTAGCACCTAATGACTTCAATCGGAGATCTAGCATGACAACTTGCTGGAGTTTGAAGTTATGACCTTTTACTGTTACTAATTTCATGCATCTTCTTAAATGTAATGTTGTCGTGGTTTAACCCGACTGGCAACTAAGCACCACACAGCCGCTCGCTCACTCCCCCCTCCCTCAGTGGGATGGGGAAGAGAATCGGGAAGAAAATAAAAGGTTAGAGCCGAGGGCTGAGATAAAGACAGTTTAATAAGAGAAAATAATAATAATAGTAATAATGAGAATGATAACAGAATATACAGAATATACAGAATATACAAAACGAATGACGCACAACGCAATTGCTCACCACCCGCCGACCGATGCCCAGCCCGTCCCGAGCAGCAATCACTCTCCGAGCCGCGATCAGTCCCCGAGCAGCGACCACTCTGCCCGCAACCGACCGACCGACTGACTGACCGACTGGCTAAGCCCCCCCGAGCATGACGTAATATGGTATGGAATAGCTCTTTGGTCAGTTTGGGTTAGGTGTCCTAGCTGTGCTCCCTCCCAGCTTGTTATGCACCTGGCCGAGCAGGAGAAGCTCAAAAAGTCCTTGAGTAGTCTGAGCACTACTTGGCAACAACTAAAAACATCACTGTTATCAACATTCTTCTATTACTAAATCCAAAGCACAGCACTATGCTAGCTTCTGTGAAGAAAATTAACTCTATCCCAGCTGAAACCAGGACAAATGTATAACAACAAAGGAATATTTGTTGAATTAAATGTTCAGACAAACTTCCATTTGTTCAAAAGGATTTTTTGCTGTCTCAGGCAGTGCAATATTTCTGCAGCTTATTTTTCTAGGCATTCATTTTTCAGACAGACCTGGAAAAAAAAAAAGAAGAGAGAAAAACAGTCACATGGTAAAATGCCTATTTATACTGGGTGGAAATGCATTCACTTTACACTCACTCTACAATTATTTTCAACTGAGTACAGAGAAGAGATAGAAACTACAGGGTGGTAGGCATTTATGATCTTTAAACTCAAAAAGCTTATATTTAAAAAATAGCATTCTTTATTCAAAGGTACTTCTTTTTAAAAATGCTTGGATAACACAAAAATTTTTCAAAAGTTACAAAATGTACAATATTTTTGTGCTTACAATAATTTTATCTTTTTTGTCTGTTTTTAATACAATTCAGATAAAACAGTATGTATTTTTATTGCTGACATATTTATGGTGGTTTTTTATATCAGATATTCTTTCATAAGAATGACAGCATAAGAAATTATGTTCTTTCAGTATAAAACACATCTTCAAGACAGTGTGTGTTTGGGGTTTTTATCATTATTGTAAGAAGCATGTTCATAAACAACATTTGTTGACATTATTTAATAAGTCATGGATCTTCCATTTCTATTGCATCTTGAGAGGAATTAAATATAAGCGGTCTGAAATTAAGTGATCTTAATATGTAGTTGAATTAGTTGATAAATACCTGTGACAAAGGATACCTTTAATATTTGGTGATACTTACAGTTTACAGTGTTTTCAAAGGAAGTGGTCACTCAGAAGTAATACAGAAGCCAGCTACTTATTTGTCATTTTCATTAGCTTTCTTTGGTTTTGAAATTAATCTGACTTTTCTTTAATTCTCAAGTATGCAAAAGTAAGAAAATAATTCATTTGCTTATTTAACATAAACCTCAGGAAAGATACAATGTAGTATTTCTATTCCAGTACTAAATTTGTGCTAAAGGTTACACGATTTTGTCTTCATGGAGACTCAGAATCTAAACAAAGGCTCATGATATGTGCTGAAGCATACAGAATAGTGTCAAGATTAACATAATAGTTTACCCTCAAACATAGTGCCTGGTAGCATATTTATCAGGCATATTTCCAGCACCAGCCATGACACCCCCCCGTCAGAAGGCTAGATCTAATCTGCTGGTCAGAAAGGAAGCCTCAACGCAGACTGAGGGCCTTGGAAGGCATGCAGCGGTCCAGGTCTCTAGCTGCAGGGAGTGCCACCAGCTGGCGCTGGAAACGGGCACCAGCAAAGGCGACACCTGCATAAGATGTGAGCAGGTAGACTACCTACTTTGCCTGGTGGCGGAGCTAATGGAAGAGGTAGACAGGCTACGGACAATCAGGGAAGCAGAGGAGGAAATAGACTGGTGGAGCCACACCCTGTCCTCCCAGAAATCTATGCAGGAGCAGCCACCAAAAAAGGCCCAGGATCAAAGGGAACTAGTATCCCCCAGTCATCAGGATGAAGGAAGGGCCTCGATGGAGAGCAGTGAATGGAAACTGGTCTGTAGTCGGGGCAGGAGGAGAACCCTTTCCGCACCCACCACTTCTCCCCAGGTGCCTCTGCGTAACAGGTATGAGGCTCTAGAGGTGGAAGAGAAGGCAGTAGATGGGGTAGGTGTTGACCTATCCACATCATGGGAGGCACAAAGATCAGAAAGACCCCCCTGTCGTATCACTACTGCATCCACGAGGAAGAAGAGGCGGGTGATAGTAATGGGAGATTCCCATCTGAGGGGAACAGAAGGACCGATATGCCAGGCGGACCCTGCTCTTAGGGAGGTCTGCTGCCTCCCAGGAGCCCAGGTTAGAGACGTCACTAGGAAGCTTCCTAGCCTGGTCCGACCCTCGGACTACTATCCCTTACTGCTCTTCCACGTGGGTGCAGATGAAGTTGCAGTAAGTAGCCTGAGGGTGATGAAAAAAGAATTCAAAGCCTTGGGGCGGTTAGTGAAGGGATCTGGAGCGCAGGTCATTTTCTCCTCGCTCCTTCCAGTTGTGGGAAGAGACACTGGGCAGTACAGGAGGACTCAGTCTATTAACACATGGCTTCGCGACTGGTGTCGCCGCCACAACTTTGGGTTCTTTGACCATGGGATGGTCTACACGGCACCGGGAATGCTGGCGTCAAATGGGAGCCAGCTTTCTCAAAGGGGGAAGAGGGTCTTTGTCCAGGAGATTGCAGGGCTCATTGACAGGGCTTTAAACTAGGTGTGAAGGGGGAAGGGGAACCTATCGGGCTTGCCAGCGACAGGCTAGGGGATGAAACACAAGGGTTAGAGGGACTGGGGGCTAGTATGAGCCCTCAACACGTTGCCCAGCAGTGTGCCAGGGGCGCTGCAGCAAGGTTGAAATCTGGCAGAGGTGAGCCAGAGGCTCCTGAGGTAATAGGAGCCAACAAGGAAAAGCCCATGAAACACCTCAAAGGAAACAAGGAGTGTACTGCTATGAAGGTGATGAGGCCGACAGCTCAGATGAGATGCCTCTATACAAACGCACGCAGCATGGGAAACAAACAAGAGGAGTTGGAAGCTATTGTGCTGCTAGAAAGCTACGACCTGATTGCCATTACAGAAACCTGGTGGGATGAATCCCATGACTGGAATGTAGCTATTGATGGCTACAGGCTGTTCAGAAGGGACAGGCGAGGAAGGAGGGGCGGAGGCGTTGCCCTTTATATCAAGAAATCATTACAGTGTGAAGAGCTGTCCCTGAAGAATAGCCACGAGCAGGTCGAAAGCTTATGGGTAAGAATCAGAGAGAGAGGCAACAAAGGGAACCTGGTGGTTGGTGTCTACTACAGGCCACCAGATCAAGAGGAGCCGACTGATGAAGCGTTCTTCCTCCAACTCCGGGAGGCTTCGCGCTCGCAGGCCCTTGTCCTGCTGGGGGACTTCAACCACCCCGACATCTGCTGGAAAACCAACACGGCAAGATGTAGGCCATCCAGCAGGTTTCTCGAATGCATTGAGGACAACTTCTTAAGCCAGGTAATAGACACCCCTACCCGAGGGGATGCGATACTGGACCTGGTGATCACCAATGCAAGCGAGCTCATCGGAGATGTCAAGATCGGAGGCAGCCTGGGCTGCAGTGATCATGCTCTGGTAGAGCTCACGCTCCTGAGGGAAATGGGAAGAACAAAGAGTATAGTCAGGACCCTGAATTTTAGAAAAGCAAGCTTCCAGCTCCTCAAGGAGATAGTCAGAAGGACTCCCTGGGAAACGGTCCTCAGGGACAGGGGAGCAGAACAGAGCTGGCAGATCTGTTAGCAGCTCTGCCGAGAGGGACGTGGGAGTCATGGTAGACGACAAGCTGACCATGAGCCAGCAGTGTGCCCTTGTTGCCAAGAAGGCCAATGGAATCCTGGGGTGTATTAGGAGGAGTGTGGCCAGCAGGTCGAGGGAGGTTCTCCTCCCCCTCTACTCTGCCCTGGTGAGACCCCACCTGGAGTACTGTGTCCAGTTCTGGGCTCCCCAGTTCAAGAAAGATGAGGAACTCCTAGAGAGAGTCCAGAGGAGGGCAACGAGGATGATAAAGGGACTGGAGCATCTCCCCTACGAGGAAAGGCTGCGACAGTTGGGCTTGTTCAGCCTGAAGAAGAGAAGACTGAGAGGGGATCTCATCAACACCTACAAATATCTTAAGGGCGGAAGTCAAGAGGACGGAAGGAGCCTGTTTACAGTGGTGTGCAGTGACAGGACTAGGGGCAACGGGTGCAAACTGAAACATAAGAGGTTTCAGTTGAATATGAGGAAGAACTTCTTTACTCTAAGGGTGACTGAGCACTGGAACGGGCTGCCCAGGGGGGTTGTGGAGTCTCCTTCTCTGGAGATATTCAAAGCCCGCCTGGACGAAGTCCTGTGTAGCATGCTCTAGGAGAGCCTGCTTTAGCAGGGGGGTTGGACTAGATGATCTCCCGAGGTCCCTTCCAACCCTTGCGATTCTGTGATTCTGTGATCTTTAAGGAAGTGGTCCACAGAGCACAGGAGCTCTCGATCCCGAGGTGTAAGAAATCAGGCAAAGAAGGGAAGAGACCAGCGTGGTTGAGACAGGAGATGCTGGTCAAACTAAGGAGGAAGAGGGAACTGCACAGGCAGTAGAAACAGGGACAGGCATCCTGGGAAGAGTATAGGGAAGTGGTCCGATTGTGTAGGAATGGGGTCAGGGAGGCGAAGGCGCAGCTGGAGCTAAACTTGGCAAGGGATGCAAAGAATAAGAAAGGTTTCTACAGGTATATCAGCCGGAAAAGGATGGTTAAAGAAAGTGTACTCCCGCTGATGAGTGAGACCGGCAGGCTGGTAACAACAGATGAGGAGAAGGCTGAGGTACTCAACAATATTTTTGCCTCAGTCTTCACTGGCAACCTCTCTCCTCACCCCTCCCAAGTTGATGGATGCCATGAGGAGGACCGGGAGGGCAAAACCCCTCCTGCTGTAGGAGAAGATCAGGTTCGTGACCACCTGAGGAATCTGAATGCACATAAGTCCATGGGACCTGATGAGATGCATCCCAGAGTCCTGAGGGAATTGGCCAATGTAGTCACCAAGCCACTCTCCATGATAGTTGAAAAGTCATGGCAGTCAGGTGAAGTCCCTGGTGACTGGAAGAAGGGCAACATTGTGCCCATTTTCAAAAAGGGTAGAAAGGAAGACCCGGGGAACTACGGACCTGTCAGCCTCACCTCTGTGCCTGGGAAGATCATGGAACAGATCCTCCTAGAAGCTATGCTAAAGCACATGGAGGCCAGGGAGATAATTCGAGATAGCCAGCATGGCTTCACCAAGGGCAAGTCCTGCCTGATGAACCTAGTGACTTTCTATGACGGTGTGACGACAACGGTGGATAAAGGAAAACCAATGGATGTCATCTATCTGGACTTCTGCAAAGCCTTTGACACCGTCTCCCACAACATCCTTTTCACTAAATTGGAGAGCTGTGGATTTGATGGGTGGACTGTTCGGTGGATAAGGAACTGGCTAGATGGTCGCATCCAGAGGGTAGTGGTCAACGGCACAACGTCCGGCTGGAGACCAGTGACGAGGGGTGTCCCTCAGGGGTCCGTACTAGGACCGGTGCTGTTTAACATCTTCATCAATGACTTAGACAGTGAGATCGAGTGCACCCTCAGCAAGTTTGCAGATGATACCAAACTGAGTGCTGCGGTTGACACACCAGAAGGACGGGATGTCATCCAGAGGGACCTGGACAGGCTGGAGAGGTGGGCCTGTGTGAACCTCATGAGGTTCAACAAGGCCAAGGGCAAGGTCCTGCACCTGGGTCGAGGTAACCCCCAGCATCAATACAGGCTGGGGGAAGAAAGGATTGAGAGCAGCCCTGCCGAGAGGGACTTGGGGGTGCTGGTGGATGAAAAGCTGGATATGAGCCGGCAATGTACACTGGCAGCCCAGAAGGCCAACCGTACTCTGGGCTGCATCAGGAGGAGCGTGGCCAGCAGGTCGAGGGAGGTGATTCTGCCCCTCTACTCTGCTCTGGTGAGACCTCACCTGGAGTACTGTGTCCAGCTCTGGAGCCCTCAGCACAAGAAGGACATGGAACTGTTGGAGCGGGGCCAGAAGAGGGCTACTAAAATGATCCGAGGGCTGGAGCACCTCTCCTATGAGGACAGGCTGAGAGAGTTGGGGCTTGTTCAGTCTAGAGAAAAGGCGGCTGCGGGGAGACCTGATTACGGCCTTTCAATACCTAAAGGGGGCCTATAGGAAAGATGGGGAAAATCTTTTTAGTAGGGCCAGCTGTGACAGGACAAGGGGTAATGGTTTTAAACTAAATCAGGGTAGGTTTAGGCTAGATATAAGGAAAAAAATTCTTTACAATGAGGGTGGTGAAACACTGGAACAGGTTGCCCAGAGAGGTAGTGGAGGCCCCATCCCTGGAAACATTCAAGGCCAGGTTGGATGGGGCTCTGAGCAGCCTGATCTAGTTAGCAGTGTCCCTGCTCACTGCAGGGGGGTTGGACTCGATGACCTCTAGTGGTCCCTTCCAACCCAAAACATTCTATGATTCTATGATTCTATGATAATTAAAAGGGAAAGAATGCCGTTGGCTAATCAAGAACACAAGCCATCTTATTATTCAAAAACTTCACTGCATTTCCAGTATGAGGCAGTTCCAGGTAAACATCCTGCATTAAGTTCCTGTTGTTCTAGCATAGCTATTCTAAGAAAGAGTAACTTTCCTCCCTTATTCCATTATAATTTGTTTAAGAGAGAGAAGTTTAGTGGCTGTAGAAATAAAAGAACCATTAATTTTGCCTATACAGTTAATGTTTCTGGAGAAATACATTAGATATGATTTATATATTGGCAATACTATACCATACCACCAATGAAGTATTCTTGAAATAGAGCTCATGATCTGAGACACAGCAAGGTATCTAAGCCTCCACTAAACCTTTCCTGTACTGGAAGAAGACAGTTTCTAAGTCCTCCTTCTCTATCCATATTTTTTTCTGTTTTCTTTAGAAGTTAGTAATGGGTTCCTCCTTCTCAGTAGGACCCTTTATACAATCTAATTAGTACCATTTTCAATAGATAAAAGATACGCAAAAGAATCTTGAGGGATTTTTTACCTGCATGAGAGAGAACTATTTTGCAGTCATCCATTGATAGCAATTTCAGGATCCAATATGATTTCAAGGAGTCTATGAACATGTGACTGTATGACATTCTGACATTCTGTTGTACTCTGGTTTAGATGTGTTTAAAAAATGTCTAATCACACCTTTATGTGTGGGTTGTTTGGCTTTTTTTTGCCTAGGGAGATCCTAGGTGTCCTAACTTTCGGTGAGGTACAGTTCTAGAGAAATCTGTTTTTAATCTCTGCTGTTAAGTGTCTTCCCTTCAAAAGGCAGTTTAGTGTTTTAAACTCCATGTAGAAGAAATGTATACTACAAAGCCACATGTGAAGGACCTGTTTTAATCATCCTTCTGGTTTCTTATTTTTCTATTAGTTGCCTGTCATGCATTAAATCAAGCAGAGACATCTAACATTATATTTAGTCGATGGAAAGAGAAAGATTCTAAAACCCTAACAAGGCCTTCAAAAGTGTGTAGTTTTTTTCACTGACAATAAGCCACTGAGGCAAAGGGTTCTGGAACAGAGGATCGCGCCGAGGGACCCTTTCTGAAGTGGCAAAACCGCAGCAAAAACCGTGGAGGCAAAAGGCGAAAAAGCACAGGAAGAGAGAGGGGACCCCAACCCCCCCTCCCAGGGCGGGAAAGAGCAGGCTTCTGTGAGCGGCAGAGGGGCGGAGTCAGGAGTGATGTGGCCTGATCCCCTCACATACAAAATGAGCCCCTAGGGAGCGCGAGTGACCCAGAGCATGGCGAAAAAACAGGATGGGCAAACAAACAGGGCGTGGCGTGGCAGAAGGGTGTGGTGTGGCAGAAGGGTGTGGCGCGGCAGTTTGCATGGGCAGGGCGCGTTCTCCCCTCCTGGCTCAGAGGGTCACTCAATTAGCACCCATAGACATCCCAAAAGAGGAGCAAGCAATGGTTTCTATTTGTCCGAAAGCCATTGCTAGAAAGAAAGTGGTGACACAGATGGAGTCCTCACCTAAACAGAAACATGTGGCTGTCCAGGTCGCTGGCTGTAGGGAGTGCCTCAGCCTGCCAGCTGTACCAGAGAATGGTAAGGACAGTGGCTGTCTCAGGTGTGAGCAGGTGGATGATCTGCTCTGCCTGGTGGCAGAGCTGAAAGAGAAGGTGGAGAGATTAAGGAGCATTAGGGAATGCGAGATGGAGATAGACTGGTGGAGTTGCACCCCACCATCCCTCAGGCCAAGGCAGGAGATAGAGGCTCCACAGGAAGCAGAGGATCCCCTGTCCTCTTGCCAGCGAGCAGAAGTTAGGGACCCAAGAGATGGCAGGGAATGGAAAAAGGGCTCTGCTCAGGGCAGGAGGCAAATCCCCTCCCAGGCTCCCTCACCTTCCCAGCTGTCCTTACATAAAAGATATGGGTCTCTGGAACTCAAGGGCCAGGCATATGAGGATGGGGATGAAGGTCCATCCAGGGGGTTGACTAGGGAGAGACAGTCACCCCTACCTATCAAGACTGACTGTGCCAAGGAAAAAAGAAGGCTAATTGTTGTGGGCGATTCCCTTCTGAAGGGAGCGGAGGGCCCGATATGCCGCCCAGACCCATCCCACAGGGAAGTCTGCTGCCTCCCTGGGGCCCAGGTCAGGGACATTGCGAAGAGACTCCCTGGGCTGGTACAGCCCTCTGATTACTATCCACTATTGATTATACAGGCAGGCAGCAATCAGATGCCAAAGAGAAGCCCCAAATCGATCAAAAGGAGCTTCAGGGCACTAGGAAAAATTGTTGAAGGATCAGGAGCGCAGGTAGTGTTCTCCTTGATCCCATTAGTGTAAGGGAAGAATGTGGAAAGGAACAAGAAAACTAGACTGGTTAACACGTGGCTCAAAGGCTGGTGCCATCGGAGGGGCTTGGGGTTCTTTGATCATGGGGAGGTTTACACGGCACTGGGCCTGTTGATGACAGATGGTGCCCAGCTCTCTCACAGGGGGAAAAGGATCCTCGCTCATGAACTGTTGGGGCTTGTAGAGAGGGCTTTAAGCTAGGCCTGAAGGGAGGAGGGGATATAACCAGGTTCACTAGAGAGGAGCCTGGGGGTGATACCCCAATGCTGGGGTTCAAACCGATAGCCCAGCTCAAGTGCATCTACACTAATGCACGCAGCACAAGCAACAAACAGGAGGAGCTGGAAGCCATTGTGCAGCAGGATGGCTATGACGTAGTTGCCATCACAGAAACGTGGTGGGATGCCTCCCATGACTGGAGTGCTGCAATGGATGGCTACAAACTCTTCAGAAGGGACAGGCAAGGAAGGAGAGGTGGTGGGGTGGCTCTGTATGTTAGGGAGTGTTTTGATTGTACAGAGCTTGACGCTTGTGGTGAGGCCGAGTGCTTATGGGTGAGGATGAGGGGGGAGGCTAACGAGAAAGGTATCCTGTTGGGAGTCTGTTACAGACCACCTGACCAGGATGAGGATGTTGACGAAGTATTCTACAAGCGGCTGGCAGAAGTCTCTCAGTCACAAGCTCTTGTTCTTGCAGGGGACTTCAACTTCCCAGACATCTGCTGGAAATACAACACAGCAGAAAGGAAACAGTCCAGAAGGTTCCTGCAGTGTGTGGAAGATAACTTCCTGACACAGCTGGTATGTGAGCCTACCAGGGGAGGTGCCCTGCTTGACATCCTGTTCACTAACAGATAAGGACTGGTGGGAGAGGTGGTGGTCAGAGGTTGTCTTGGCCTTAGGGATCATGAAATGGTAGAGTTTTCAATTTTTGGTGAGGTAAGGAGGGGGTCAGCAACACCACCACCATGGACTTCCGGAGGGCAGACTTTGACCTGTTCAGAATGCTGGTTGGGAGAGTCCCTTGGGAGAGAGTCCTTAAAGGCAAAGGGGTCCAGGAAGGCTGGGTATTTTTCAAGGAAGAAGTCTTAAAGGCACAGGAACAAGCTGTCCCCATGTGCCATAAGACAAATCAGTGAGGAAGACGACCAGCCTAGCTGGACAGAGGTCTACTACTGCGAATCACGAAAAAAAGGAGAGCTTATCAGTCTGGAAGAAGGGACAGGCAACCCAAGAAGAGTACAGGGATCTTGTCAGGTCATGCAGAGAGGAAATTAGAAAGGCAAAAGCCCAGCTGGAATTTAACCTGGCCACTGTTGTAAGGGATAATAAGAAAAGTTTTTATAAATACGTTAACAACAAAAAGAGAGCCAGGGAGAACCTCCATCCTCTAGTGGATGCAAGGGGGAACATCACCACTAAAGACAAGGAAAAGGCTGAGATACTCAATGACTTCTTTGCCTCAGTCTCTAATGGCCCTACGAGTTATCCCCAGGGTACCCAGCCTCCCGAGCTGAAAGATGGGGACGGTGAGTGGAATAAACCCCCCATAATCCAGGAGGAAGCAGTCTTTGACCTGCTATGCCATGTGGACACCCAGAAGTCTATGGGGCCAGATGGGATCCACCCAAGAGTGCTGAAGGAGCTGGCATAGGAGCTTGCCAAGCCACTCTCTATCATTTATCAGCAGTCCTGGATAACAGGGGAGGTCCCAGGTGACTGGAGGTTGGCAAATGTGATGCCTATCTTCAAGAAGGGCCGGAAGGAGGACCCAGGGAACTACAGACCTGTCAGCCTGACCTCAGTACCAGGGAAGATTATGGAGAGGTTCATCTTGAGGGTGCTCACCAGGCACATGGAGGACAACCAGGGGATCAGGCCCAGTCAGCATGGGTTCATGAAAGGCAGGTCTTGCCTAACCAACCTGATTTCCTTCTACAACCAGGTGACCTACCTGGTAGATGAGGGAAAGGCTATGAATGTTGTCTACCTGGACTTCAGCAAAGCCTTTGACACAGTTTCCCACAGCATTCTAGAGAAGCTGGCGGTTCATGGCCTAGATGGGTGTACTCTTTGCTGGGTTAAAAACTGGCTGGATGGCCGAGCCCAGAGAGTTGTGGTGAATGGAGCTAAATCCAGTCGGCAGCCGGTCACAAGTGGTGTCCCCCAGGGCTCAGTTCTAGGGCCAGTGTTGTTTAATATCTTTATCACTGACCTGGATGAGGGGATTGAGTGTGCCCTCAGTAAATTTGCAGATGACACCAAACTGGGTGGGAGTGTTGATATACTTGAGGGGAGGAGGGCTCTGCAGAGGGACCTGGACAGGCTGGATCAATGGCCAAGGCCAACTGTATGAGGTTCCACAAGGCCAAGTGCTGGGTCTTGCACTTCAGTCACAACAACCCCATGCAACGCTACAGGCTTGCAGAAGAGTGGCTGGAAAACTGTCTGTCAGAAAAGGACCTGGGGGTACTGGTTGACAGCCGGCTGAATATGAGCCAGCAGTGTGCCCAGGTGGGCAAGAAGGCCAATGGCATCCTGGCTTGTATCAGGATTCGTGTGACCAGCAGGAGCAGGGAAGTGATCATGCCCCTGTACTCAGTGCTGGTGAGGCCGCACCTTGAATACCATGTTCAGTTTGGGGCCCCTCACTACAAGAAAGACGTTGCGTTGCTGGAACATGTCCAGAGGAGAGCCACAAAGCTGGTGAGGGATCTAGAGCACAAGTCTTACAAGGAGCAGCTGAGGGAACTGGGGTTGTTTAGTCTGGAGAAGAGGAGGCTGAGGGGAGACCTTATTGCCCTCTACAACCACCTGAAAGGAGGCTGTAGTGAGGTGGGTGTCGGCCTCTTCTCCCTGGTAATGGACGACAGGACGAGGGGGAATGGTTTGAAGTTGCACCAGGGCAAGTTTAGGCTAGACATTAGGAAAAACTTCTTCACTGAAAGGGTTGTCAGTCTCTGGAATGGGCTGCCCAGGGAAGTGGTCGAGTCCTCATCCCTGGAGGTATTTAAAAGAAGGATAGATGAGGTGCTTAGGGACATGGTTTAATGGTGGGATGGCAGGGTTAGGTTAAAGGTTGGACTCGATGATCTTAAAGGTCTTTCCCAACAAAAGTGATTCTATGATTCTATGATTCTATTCTATGAATAAAGATTCATCAAAACCTAGATTAAGGACGCAAAGAACTAGTTAGCAGTAGGAAGCTAATCTTTGATGTTACAAAGCCAAAACTGGAAATTTAATGTATGAGCTTAAAACTGGTTTACAGGTTTGTTTTACTTTCAGCTAGCTCCTCCCCCTCTAGCCCAAGGATCTGAAAGTGTATGTATAAGTGTAATCACAGAGGCATCTTCTGGGAAATTCAGGCAAACAACCCACTGCTATTCTGTCTGTTATTCTTTTCAACAAAAAAGAAATAAGACATGTTTGGTCTAATAGAAGTTTGTGGTTTTTTTTCAACCACAGATTAAGTTTAAAGCAAGTCACAGCTAGAAATTAAAGTAAATTAGGTTTTTGGTTTTTTCCTCTCTCTTCTGGAATTATCTTCTGGCTATGAACCATAGAATGGTTAAATAAACTGGCCATAATGGAAGATAATTTAGCAATGTGAAGCACTTTAAAAATATGTATATTTCCCTTTTCCACCCATACTGTTTCAAGAAAGGAAATGAGGACAAGTTGTCCCATTTTCAACATCAGAAAAGCTCATGTCTCAAAAAACTTATGAAACTTTTTTTCTTCTTCAGTAGTGCTGATGCTCACAAGATGAGATGAAATATCAAAAAAATACTTACAAGTAAGACTTCAGAAATCTTGTGATATCATGCACACACACGCGCCCCAAAAATCCAAATTTCATTTCAGTATGATGCAAGGTATACACACTGAAAGAAAATATATAAGGTCCAATAAAGACTCCAGAGCAGATATAAATACCTTGTGATGAATTATACTGCTAGCTGGTAGTGAACGTGAGAAAAAAAAACAGCAGAGGAAGAGAAAAAGTATATTGACATCTGATTTTTCCTGTGTACAAATAGAAAAACAACTACTCTTTTATTTTCCATATGAAAAAAGCTAGATTAGGAAATTTTACAACAAGAAGATATGAAGCACTCAAGAATCTGTTTTGTTGAAAATTGATGAAGTAATTTTGACAGTGATTTAGTGGGTTTGTAGTAATTAATAAAAAATCTGTTTCAAGTGGTTTCTAGAGCTCTGTCTCTCTGTTGATACATGTTTAAGTGTGTGTCTTCTAGTTGATTTTATATTTCGTACAGTGGACTTTTCAGTGACTGGGTTGAGCTAATAAAACCACAGCTTAAAGGCTACTGAAGAAATATGGGATTGTATCAGAGACTCCTGAAAGAGCAAGCAGAAGCTGACAGCAATGGCCTTGAATGTGCAAGCACAGGACAATAGCCAAGGTTCCAGGCTATAAACACAAATCACTAGTGATTAATTACCGATTACTGAAGGAACACAACATTCGCAGCTTGTTGAAACCCATTTCAGGGTTAAAAAAGGAAACAGAAGAAATCTCAAGCATTTGTAAAATATACCATGTAGAGATAAACTTGGATGCAACATGGAGTTTATGGATGAGAGAACAAAGAGGAAGTAGGTAAACTGTTTTAGCAAATGTTTTTAAGAAATGACCCAAGAAAATCTAAGAGTGAGGAGGAAGAACCCCCACCATCAACACCACACCACACCCAGTAAAAAGTAGAAGGAAACACAAGCATCACCCTCATACTCCTCCTGGTGAGGAACTGGGATGGTGGCTACTTGTAGTAATAAAGCCTTTAAAGAGTCAACAGGCATCAGAGAAAGTAGTAGGTATTAGAGTTTATATTTGTCAGTTGATGTTTGTCAGTTGCAATAGGATCATTTTTTTAAATTACCTATGATACCTGTATCTACTTGATTGCATTGTAACTGTATTGTAGAGACTTAAATACACCAATATCTGTGTCTTAAGTGTGCTTCTGTAGCCCGCATTAAATTGTGCAGCATATGTAATCTGGTACTCCAACCTTGAGAACTAGTTGTTAATATTTGAATGCAACAATGTATTTTCAGGCAAACTGTCTGTGTTTTGTAAAGCAATAATATCTACACTTTACAAATCCCTTGGCTTTAATTCCAGTTACTTAACTGAAATTAACTTTTTCTAGAGCATAAAATCTGTCATTTGAATGTAATTCAGGTAAAGATTCTTGATGGAGTATCACATCTCAGAAATACATTTGTGCATATGGAGGCTCTAATACACTGTTGCAATAGTTAGTCTTCCCTTCCCTTCCCTTCCCTTCCCTTCCCTTCCCTTCCCTTCCCT
>JADKXX010007241.1:0-107081 GCA_017310255.1 Butorides virescens | reverse complement strand
CCTTCCCTTCCCTTCCCTTCCCTTCCCTTCCCTTCCCTTCCCTTCCCGCTCCTCTCTTCAAAATACATAAGAAAAAGGGTACTGTTACTTAAATATATTTGAAAACCAGCTGATAGACAATGACTCCCAACAAGACTTCTAAAGAAACAAGCACCATACTGTCTAAAGGATTATCTGAAGTTATTTGTATGCCATTCCTGAAACTAGACTATGTTTAGTTATATCCCAATCGTACCTAATCTGACAGTGTTTGAGACTGAATGCCAGTCATTCTTGTGGCAAATGAATGGCAACTCTATGGCAAATGAATGCATCACAGCTGTTCTAGAAGTTTTCAGCTTTAAAATGTTTAAATACATTTTTGGTTAAACTCTTTTAGAGAGAAAAGATGAAAGAAAAAATTATGTACATATAAAATTGTTGCTTAGATATTGTATTCAGAAGCAGCATTCAGTTGTTTTCCTCTTTGCTGAATATTTTAATGTATATTGTCTTTTTTTATGTTAAGAAAGACCTTTTTTCTGGTTTATTTTTCTACTTAATCTTGGATTTTTAAGTCACTGATAACTCAGAAATAATATGAAATTTATGTATTTTAATTAATAAGTAGCAGCTGCCAACTACAATGAAATGTGAAGTATCTTTTTTTGTATTGTTTGAAGGAACATCTAGGAAAATAAAGTGTTAACAAGGTGCTCAGCATGCAAAATCTGCCCAGGTGTGAATGTGAACCTTCATAGATTTCAGAAGCAGAAGAGTTTTACTTATATTTTTCCAGCAGATTAATTAAACCATTTTTCCTTTTGGTATATGTGATAAAAATGCCTGAAATACACAAGTTACTGGAAATATAGACTGAAATAAGATGAGAAATATCAATCCCTACATTGAAGAGAAACCTTTGCAATACCTAACCAAAATATCTTCCAGTTTGACTGTGATTACCGATAAATGCTGAGAATGTGCACTTCCCCCAGCCCCCAACACTTATTCATTACCATATTGTGATTATATTTAAACCATGTTTAGTTATGACGCGACATGTGACATAGCGACAACTATGGAAGATAAAAAGCTGTATCACATACATAGTTTCCCGTATACATTGGAATAGATAGGCCGATAAGGAATGAAGCTGGATTAATTTCATTTATTTTTTTTTACAAAACTATCCTTTTTATAATTTCACATAATTAAAAATTGATTGTTTAATAATGTTTTGTTAAGTCATTTCCCAAACAAAAATTAGGCTGACAGATTTTTAATTCCTCCAGCCCTCCTTCTCTTTAGTCCTTAGGGAGTACATATTCTTTTCCTATAAATTTTATAAAGTAACAAGCATTACTTCAAATGTCCCTTTGATTAGTTCTGTTGCTTTAGGGTCAATTTCTTTATGCTTTGCTGTACTGGAGATAACAGAAAACTTCTGTTACTTGTTCTTTCTTCTGGCCTACGTTATCTTTGTCAAAATTATTTCTATGCAGTATATCATAGAATCATAGAATTGTCTAGGTTGGAAAAGACCTTTAAGATCATCATGTCCAACCGTTAACCTAGCACTGCTATCCCACCACTAAACCATATCCCTAAGCACCTCATCTACCCATGTTTTAAATACCTCCAGGGATGGGGACTCAACCACCTCCTTGTGCAGCCCATTCCAGAGCCTGAAATGATTACTATTAACCTTTTTTTTTTTTTTTCTGGTGACGACTGAATCAAAATGTAACAAGCTATTGAAGACATTGCCATATCTATTACCTTTTTTCCTTTCCTCTTCTGTAGTGTATCTATACCCTTCTTATATTTTTATCTATATAGAGAACCTTTCCTTGTTAACTCTGTTTTACTAGTATGCCTAATTTTGAATCTTACTCTTTCTAGGTTTATCATCACTTACTTGATCTATTTCTTCATACTGATCCTTCATAATGTGACCATCTCTGTACAATCTCTTTTTGATTTAGACGTCATTGACCAACTCTTATTGCACTCATAATGATATCACACTCTCTTTATTTCATAATGAGTTTGTCATTTTCAAGTTAATATACCTCATTAAGTAAATTCCAGTTCCCTTCCAATGTTTTAGCCCACAGATTATTTTTCCAGTAATTCCATAAACAGCATATTTCATGTATTAACTACAAATCTGGTAGTTAATATATTGACCATGTATGTTTTGAAAATATGTGTTTTATTTATTCCAACAGGACTTAAAAATGAACATTCAATTTATAATATTATCTTCAGTATTTTGAAGGAATTTCTTTATGTTTCTGTATGTTTAATTAATACTTCTAAATACAGAAGTAATTGTCTACTTGAGAACCTGTAGGTTTCAGAGAAACAGTTGACATCCTCAGATGAAAGCCCATACATATATCTTTTCAAAATGAAGGTGTGTTGGAATTGCTAAAATAAAAAAAAGAAAATCTTCTTCAGTTTAAACAGGAAAAAGGATGGCTATGGTGATATTTAACATATACAGCCATTAACAAATATGCAGACTCACACATTACTTTTACAGATTTCAGTTTAAGAATTAAGAACAATAATATACTCATGTCTCAGTGCAGTAATTTTTTATAAGAATGTATGATAATTTTTAAGAAGAAGCAGCTTAGCCAATCAAAAGAACAAAACAAAAATAAATCCTCCACAAAAGGTGTGTGAATTTAGAAATGACAATACCTAGCAACAGTAAACGCATCTGGCGTTCCACAAAGTGACAAACTTACAACTCCTGATTTCTCATTGTCCATTCTCTGTTCAAGTGACGCAGATGGTGGGATTCAGGTCACAGATTAAAGCATCTATAATCTGTAAAGAATATAGCATATATATATGTCAAGTGCTGCACCTGGGGAAGTCGAACCCCATGCACCAGTACAGGCTGGGGGCTGACCTGCTGGGAAGCAGCTCTGCCAAGAGGGACCTGGGAGTCCTGGGGGGTGACAAGCTGACCATGAGCCAGCAGTGTGCCCTTGTTGCCAAGAAGGCCAATGGTATCCTGGGGTGTATTAAGAGGAGTGTGGCCAGCAGGTCAAGGGAGGTTATCCTCCCCCTCTATTCTGCCCTGGTGAGACCCCACCTGGAGTACTGTGTCCAGTTCTGGGCTCCCCAGTTCAAGAAAGATGAGGAACTCCTAGAAAGAGTCCAGAGGAGAGCAACTAGGATGATAAAGGGACTGGAGCATCTCCCCTACGAGGAAAGGCTGAGAGAGTTGGGCTTGTTCAGCCTGAAGAAGAGAAGACTGAGAGGGGACCTCATCAACACCTACAAATATCTTAAGGACGGAAGTCAAGAGGATGGAGCCAGACTCTTCTCAGTGGTGCCCAGTGACAGGACTAGGGGCAACGGGTGCAAACTGAAACATAAGAGGTTTCAGTTGAATAGGAGGAAAAACTTCTTTACTCTAAGGGTGACAGAGCACTGGAACAGGCTGCCCAGGGGGGTTGTGGAGTCTCCTTCTCTGGAGATATTCAAAGCCCGCCTGGACGAAGTCCTGTGTAGCATGCTCTAGGAGAGCCTGCTTTAGCAGGGGGGTTGGACTAGATGATCTCCCGAGGTCCCTTCCAACCCTTGCGATTCTGTGATTCTGTGAATCTATCATTAATGATAAGCAGCATCAAAATGAAAATTTTGCAATAGAAAATGGATATTAATGACACATAACTCATACTTTGCCTTCATGGAAATAATTTTTATTTTCCTTTTAGAAAATTAATAGCTAATTGTAAAGTTGTAAGTAATCATTGTTGTATTTAGTTTACTGAAATAATCAATATAGCTTTTAACGTGAAACAATATTGTTTTGACAGACACTATGGCATTTAAAATTAGACATTAGTCTTTTAATTCTTCCATAAATTTATGGTGGTCATATGTATGCTACTAAACACATTCTCTGCCTCTGAATGTGAATGACACAGTACAGGTCATACAGCTATGCTTTACTGATTGCCCTTCAAACTGGGGTGGCTCTTGTCAAACTGTTTAGTGCTAATGGTTCCTGCCCATGTCAAGCCCTGAACTGTGACATCCGGTTGTTTTTCGGGAAAGTGGTATTTGACTCAGGTTAACCCATGCTATTGTGCTAAAATTTAACAGTAAGGACAATAAAATGCCAGTGTTTTGCCTTTTTTACTTTAAATAGCATAGATACAGATATTATGTACCCTATGACTCATTCATTAAGGTAAATCTAAAAATACTCCTATTAAATTTAAGGGGACTAATCAAGTTCTTAAAGTTATGTACTTAAGTTTCTTTTTCAATGAATGCCATAAATGCAAAGAAACATTAGAGAATGTAATCTGTTTCAAGTAATCTTATAATCCTAAACCAGAGTATAGCATAGGATCTGAAGCTAGCTGGAAAGAGATTACTGGATAGATCATGACTATCAGACATTTTACAAAAAATTATAAACATAATGATAAAGAAGTGGACACTGCCCTTTGTTTGAATCTTAAGATTTGTACTTGAATAACATGTAACAATGTTTCTGTAATTGTCTGTGGCAATATCAGTATTAAAAAAAAAAAAAGATTAAAAAAAGATAAGAGTCTATATGCTACAGTGATAAATCAAAGGAAGAATCATCAGGAAATATTAGAATCTTTCAAGTAGGAAAGACAGAAGGCTTGAGAATCCTAAAGGAAACAACAATTTGAAGTAAAGTATCATTGGATAAGTAACAAGGCTGATTTTTACATGTTTTTATTTCAGAATATGGAACCAATCAGACAGCAAAAGCCCCATATAAAAATCTCCAAATCAGAAGTCAAAAAAATTCCAAGATAGAATTAAAAGTCCTGAAGACCTAAGAACTACACACTTCTTCCAGTCCAGTGTTGCTCTGATAATTAGGATTCTTAAATGATATAGAAAGGAAGGGATGTTTCTTCTGTCTCCTGATCAGCTTCAGTCTCTGTATCTTTTCTTTTCTCCTTCAGTGATATTTAAGATAACTAGAGTATGTCTCTTCTAGCTAATTGCTAAAGAAATTTAGATTAAAAAAGAGCTTGGATAAGGAAAAGCCTCCAGTCAGAAGCAGAGGAAAAGAGTAAAAGGAAAGGCAGGAAAAAAACCCTTCTAGTTTGTTTTTTTTTTTTTTGTTTACATCTTACTCCCTGTATCAGATCTAAAATTCTGCAAGCAAAAGACCACTCTATAAAGTGAAATTATTTTGAGCTTAATTTGACATATATCTCAACTGAAAATACAAGGGAGAAAGAAGTCATACAAAATGCTTAACAAATAAATTGTATAATATACAAAGAGTTTAAGAAATATTTTATTTTAATAGAGCTTTATTGGTTCAGCATTAGCAGAAAACATTTCAAAATATACTAGCAATCTTTATAAGTAGCTAATGACGAGGACCTGCATGAAATCTATAGTTTAAAAAAGGATTGTCAATTGTTCTCATGGACCTGATACTTATTCTGCCCCTTTTGAAACCTAAAAAAACTCATTGTTTTAATATTTCTATTGTTATTTTCACAGAACATTCTTGAAAGAACAAGGACTTAGCATCTCCAACACAATAGTCAGAAAGATCTGTTCCAATATTCTTTCTAAACAGAGTGACGGTGGAAGAAAAATGACAAAACAAAAGTTGAGGTCAATTATGCTGTTTTAAATCACTTTTCCAAACACACGATTCCAAAACAGTATTTTCTACTTCATTACTTTTCATTACTTTTCTACTACATCACATACTTTTTTCTAAATATTTCTGTAACCTCATCTGTGAATTTCCTAAGACACCGATGCTTGCTCATCTTGGCAGCCCTTTTGCATTAGTTTCTGTTGCAGAAGAGTTACACATTGTTTTTTCTGATTCAGTTAAAATTAAGGATAATCCCTAATCTCTCCAATTATAATAGTGGGTTGCAGCTCAGACCTATGTGTCAAAATAGTGTGACTTTTCAGGAGAATGTGGTAACATCATTTTAGTGCAATTTACATGTTTAATGCTAATCAGATGATTAAAAATTCTGTCCATCAAGCCTATTAATAAAAAACTTTTGCCATGTTCATTCCTTGCACACTGAATACATCGCAAAACAAGTTTGTGCATGTGAAAACAGTAGTTTCTGCAACAGTACCTCAAGCCCTAAGATATTTTAATGAACAGGTGGTATGCACACTAATTAATGTCTGTGGAACTATCACTTCAACACCAACATGCATGTAATTTTATTATTTTAAATAAAATAAAATGTAAAACATGCTTGAAACTTTTGGACCCGTTTATTTGTTTTTCAGTAAAATTTTTGTTTCTTGTATTTTTCTCCTCACTGCTATATCTCAGTATGAAGTGATATGAACACATCTTATATATGCAGACAAACCCCAGAAGCAATTGGCCTGACATTGGCAATTGCCTCTTGTTTTTTATCAAAGTATCATTTTAACCTTTCTCGTGTTCCTACTCATAGTAATTTTTTCCTCCAGTAATTTTTAAAAAAACACTCCTTTTAAGATTAGGTAAAATGTTTCATCCTGTCCTGCTCTCCCTCCACCTTTCATATTTCTTTTACTTTTTGTTGTTTCCTTAAGATCTTTAACTTTCTGTGTGGTCATACACAAAAGCTTATAAGTGCTCACTATGCTACTCTTTTATTTAATACATAGGACCTGCTTTAGAAAGGCATGTTCTGCAGATACTTCAATGACTGTTAAAGCATACACACCTAAAAACTAGAGCATCATTTCTGGTTTACAAAACACCTATCAGTGACATGAAATCAAGAACAAAAGTAGTATTTCAGTGTGTTTATATCACTATCTTCTCTGAAATTAATTACCTTACTAGTATGAGGAAAGAAAAATAATTTCAAAACATTCTGATTTACTCATTGACAGAACTAGGACAAACTGCCAAAATAATTTTGGCCTAGTTGTGTCATTTTGCCTCTTACCATGACTAGCCCTAGCCACTGAAGTAAAAAATCTGGCATTACATTGTATAGATTCAATAGACCAAACAGAAAAACTGTTTGACTATGTCTCTAATTTATTCAAATAATAAATACATGCATATTTAATTTCAGTGACGTTAAGCAGTTGTATTTTGTTATATACAGGCTTAAGTGCACAGATAACTTTTTAATGGGACCTAGCGCTTCTGTAAAACTTTTATGTACTGAGATAATTCCCCTGTCAGGTCATTTTGTAGAGGTTCTGTAGAATTTTCAGTTCTTTTTCCTGAAGATTCTTGGGACCTTTTACAGTACTTAGTAGTGGAATACAAACTCTGAAATCATTACAAAAGGTGGTTGTATAACACGTGATGTTCATGGAAACCATCACAATGATTAGGGACAATATTTCAAATAAAAGGGTGTCAGTGCCTCCCTGTGACCAGAACTCCCCGAAACTCAAGAGAGACAACTCCTTTCCTTTAAGAGACTACTACAGGAGATGGGGTCTTAGAATCATAGAATCATTTAGGATCGAAAAGACCTTTAAGATCATCAAGTCCAACCGTTAACCTAGCACTGCCATCCCATCACTAAACCATGTCCCCAAGCACCTCATCTACCCATCTTTTAAATGTCTCCAGGGATGGGGATTCAACCACTTCCCTGGGCAGCCTGTTCCAATGCTTAACAACACTTTAATTGAAATTTTTTTCTTAATGTCTAACCTAAACCTGCCCTGGAGCAACTTCAGACCATTTCCCCTCGTCCTATTATCTGTTACCAGGGAGAAGAGGCCGACCCCCACCTCACTACAGCCTCCTTTCAGGTAGTTGTAGATGGTGATAAGGTCTCCCCTCAGCCTCCTTTTCTCCAGAATAAACAACCCCAGTTCCCTCAGCCGATCCTTGTAAGACTTGTGCTCCAGACCCCTCACCAGCTTTGTTGCTCTCCTCTGGACATGTGTGAGAGACTGAATAGCCAGCTAATTGTCTCAAAGCTTGCTCCTTTGTGTGCTTATCTGAGAAGATCAGCGTTGCCACAAGCAAGGTGGCTTGCTGGCTTGATGAAGCAGTGGACCATTCTCTTGCTTATCAGACATCCAGGCAGGATGCCAGCCCACCAAGGCATGCAGTTTGCCGCCATT
This sequence comes from Butorides virescens, assembly GCA_017310255.1. Taxonomy (NCBI): domain Eukaryota; kingdom Metazoa; phylum Chordata; class Aves; order Pelecaniformes; family Ardeidae; genus Butorides; species Butorides virescens. The sequence goes on along the minus strand of JADKXX010007241.1, from coordinate 98,999 downwards.
TAACCCTGTCTCTGCCTAAAAACAACAAAGCCAAAAATAAAGCATTGGAAATATATGCACAAGCATGTGCCTTAGGCACAAAGCCTATAAAAGGCAGTCATCTCAGACCCCCTGAGGGGACCACCAAGTCCTCAGGTGACTACTGAAGACCCTGTGGGACCACCGACTCCGCAAGTAATCACTGAAGACTCTGGCAACCACCCACCCCACAGGACACCACCAAAGACTCCAGAAACACAGACCCTTAGGATGCTGCGGATCCATCATGGTGACTGTACTCTTCCATCAGGATGTCCCACTTAATTTCCTATCTTTCCTTCCTTTCCTATCGCTGCTTTCTCTCTTTCCCTTGAAGAGTTAATAAACGAGTGAACTTATGACATCTGACCTCTTTGATTCTTAATCTTGCTTGAAGGTATTGAACCTGAAAGGAGAGTTTGGTCTGGCTGCCCCTAGCCTCCCAGACTCCTCTGAGGTCGTCTAGAAAGCAAAAGGGCCTTCTTCTCATCAAACAAAATTGAATCCTAACAACATATTTCAGCAACACAATGTCTTAGAAGGAGAAGATTCAAACCTGAATCTTTAACCTTCCAGCTATATTACTAGGTTGCCTAGTACTGTGTCCAGTCCAGTCCTGAAAAACTCCAAGAATAGAAAATCCACAACCTCTACAGACAATTTGATCCACTTCTTGACTTTCCTCATGGTGGAAAAGTCTGATTTTATATCCCATTTGAACCTTTCCTGTCACAATTCATGGCCATTAACTCATTCCTTCCATCCACAGAAGGAACCTCTTTCCCTCTTGTTTATGACCACTGGTACTGGGAGGCTTCTCTTAGGTGACCCAAACCCCATCTCCTCTGCAGGATGAACAAGTTCTGGGCCCTCAGCTTCTGCTCCAGTGCAAGTGCTCCAGCCCTGACAATCACAGAATCACAGAATACTTGTGGTTGGAAGGCACCTCAGGAGGTCATCTGGTCCAATGCCCCTGCTCAAACAGAGCCACCTACAGCAGGATGCACCACGTCCAGACAGCTTTTGCGTATCTCCAAAGATGAAAACTTCACAACCTCTCTGGGCAACCTGTTCCCATGCTCAGTTGCCATCAGTAAAAAAGTGCTTCCTGGTGTTCAGATGGAACCTCCTGTGTTTCAGTTTGTGCCCATTCCCTGTGGTCTTGCCACTGGGTACCGCTGAAAAGAGCTTGGCTCCATCCTCTTTGCAATCTCCTTTTGTGTTATAGACATTGATGAGATTCCTCCTGAGCCCATTTGGGCAGAGTTCGTATCAGCAGTGGTCATTCTGTTGCTCTGTGTTCTCTTCTACAGCTGTAGAAAAGAACTGCTTCTGTTCTGATCAGATCTAAATTGTATTCCACATTAACAGTCTCAGATCTCTCAGCCTTTCTTCATATGAGAGGTGCTCCAGTCCTCTGACCATCTTTGTGGCCCTTCACTGGACTCTCTCCAGTAGCTCCATATCAGTCTTGCACTGCATCCAGCTCTGGGTCTCCCAGCACAAGAGACATGGACTTGTTATAGCGGGTCTAAAGGAGGGCCATGAAAATAATCAGAGGGCTGGAACACTTCTCCTATGGATAAAGACTAAAAGAGTTGGGGTTGTTCAGCCTAAAGAAGAGAAGGCTCTGAAAAGACCTTTTTGAGGCCTTTCCATACTTAAAGGGGGCTAATAAGAAACATACAGAGATTTCTTTTTACCAGGGTCTATAGTGATAAGACACAGAGTAATGATTTTAAACTGAGAGAGGGTAGATTGCACATAAGGCATTTTTATTATGAGTGTGGTGAGACAGCGGAACAGGTTGCTTAGAGAAGTTGTGGTTGCCCCTTAACTGGTCGTGTTCAAGGACAGGTTGGATGGGGCTTTGAGTAATCTGTTCTAGTGAAAAATGTCCCTGCCCATGGCAGAGAAGTTGGACTAGATGATCTTTAACAGCCCCTCCAACGCAAATCATTCTATGATTCTATGGTCCATGAGAACCAGTGTCAAAAGCCTTACTGAAATCAAGATAGAGCGTATATATACACTTGTCTCTCCTTTCATCTGCCAGGCCAGTCATTTAATCATAGAAGTTTATCAGGTTGGTCAAGCATGACTTGCATGATTCATGAAGCCCTTCTTGTTGCCCTTGATTTCCCTTGCCAGATTCAACCCCAGGTTTTGTCTTTCCTGACCATTCCTCTGCATGCTCAGACATTGTCTTTATTTCCCTCACAGGTTACCTGTGCCTGCTTCCACTTTCTGTATACTTCCTTGTTGTGATGCACTTTTCCCCAGGAACTTATTTTTCATCCATGCAGGGCTCCAGGCATTTTTGCCTGACTTCCAGCTCTTTGAGGTGGACTGTTCATAAGCTTGAAGACAGAAATCCTTGAATATTGGCCAGCTTTCTTGGACCCCTCTTCCATCCAGGGGACTATCTGATGGCACTCTTTCAATCAGATCCCTGAAAAGGCCAAAGCCTACTCTCCTGAAGTCCAGGTTTGTAATCTTGGTTTTTGCCTTCCTTCCTCCTCTCAGGATCCTGAACTCACGGTCACTGCAGCAAAGGCTTCCTTTGACTTTCACATCCCCAGTGAGTTGCTCCTGGTTTGTAAGTATTAAGTCCAGCAGAATACCTCTTCTTGTTGAGAAAGGACACCCAACATCCTGGCCTTTGGTGAACTTGCTCCAGTTTATTGATACCTTTTCTGTACTGTGGGTCCGGTATAGTCACAGTTTGCTAATCAATTTGCTTGACAATTTAAAAGTTAATCTTGTGCTTCAGTAGAGCTGGGAGTCCATTATAGCTGAGCAATACTTTGGGTTGAATGCATAAAAATGTGGTCATTGAGTTAATACTGAAAATGGTGATGTCCCCCTTTTACAGACATCTGATAACAGTGTTAGAGTCACCAGAATATTATAAATTGTTCCTAGTAGGATTTTGAAGCTTCCTGCTAAAGGTTTACATTCCAGAAGACCACATAAAACATCATGTCATCATCTATTTTGAGTAAATCTTCTATTAATGCCATTTAAGGTTACAAAAAATACACAAGTTATTTAATACTATTGTTAGAATCAATAAGTTCTTTTTACAAGTTATATTCTAATCATAAGCTTCTAGATGTGTTTGCTGTATATGACTAGATAATCTCTGAAACAGCTCCAAGACATACGATTGAGACAGGCTGTCTTAAAGGCTGCAGATAATTTTTATTTCAGTGATGAAGAACATTTTAAAACCTGTTCTGAAGCTGACAAAAGAAAATTTATACACAGTTCTGTTATGTAAACAAGCATACTAATCAGTGGACTGTTGAATAAAAAGAGAAGAAAAAATAAGAACAAAGAAACAACCAAAATCAACAAGGTGAAGTTATCAACCTTTTGCACAAATATAAAACCTATCTCTGCAAACTAGATTACAGGACTAGATAATAAATTATATTTAGCATTTGTTAGCATTTATTACATATGCTATAGGTAAAGTGGTATTTAAAGTTATGTTTACAGGAATCTGTTTGCCTATAAATGTAAATAATTGTTGCTTTTTGTGTCTCAATTTGTACTACTCACCCAACATATTTAAATTAACTTATAAAAAACTGAAAACTTTGATGAATAGAACAGAGATCTATAACTGGTTAAATATAGATGCATTCCCCAATATCTCACTAAAGAGACTGGTGAGCAGCACTTTTAACAGCTCTTGGTGCAGCTGCAAAAAGGTGCAGCAGGTGAAAAGTTGGTTTTGTTTTTTTTTTGTTTTCAAATCACTGATAAAGATTTTAAACTTTGTAAGAGCTTTACAGTTTTATTTCCCTTTTGTCTTCTTACTTCCTGACTTATTCTCTCTTCATTATTAACATAGTGCTTTTGCAATCCCATTTCACAAACACCTACTTATGACAATTCCTAACTTCAGGAGATATTCTTGATTGTTTTAAATAGGTTTTCAGGTCAGGGAAGTTTCCAACCATAATGCCAAATGTAGTGTTCTTTTAACAATAGTATGTGTAGTAATTCCTGACAGTAGGCACTGATGTGTAGAATATAAGAGGTTGTTGACAAATGTCAAGGCTTCAAAAGAATTACTTCAATTACTTTGTACTTCTTACCTTCACCAGAAGACATGGTAGATTTCAAAATAATGTATGTGTTCAAAAGTATTATTTTTCCTGTAGTTTTCTGTCTTGAAATGCTAAAATAGTCAGCAATGTCTGAAAAATATTTACATTAAAATAGGGTAACTTTTCTTTCAACATATTCAACCGTGCCATAGAACATTTTATGATATAGGTGCATAGCTAAAGCACACACCCGCATACAAGCCACACCTGCTCTTATTTTGATTAATGTAAATTACCATGTGGCTTTGTAAAAACAAAAATAATATATTAGACATTATTAAAATAAATATTATCACTCTGTATTTTACAGAATCATATATAATATTATGCATGCTATGATATATTAATGTTCTAAGACTTCCATAGCTTTGAACAGAGACAATATCTTGACTAAAATAAAAAATTAAGTGCCAGAATCTGAACAGAATCAGATTTGTATCACCATGTATTAAAAATAGTTGTTAAAATCACTTGACAGGTGTCAGAACCTGTGCTTCACTCTCTCAAAGTGTATTATTAATTGTACTAGCATAATGATGATACAAAATAAGTAGTAACTTCTGAAAATAATACTATCTTTCTTCTTTGAGTCCTTTTCATGTAATTTTCCATTCAACACTGATATTCTACTATAGTATTTCCTTAGTTCACATACTCTGTATTACTTTCCTGAAGCCACGTGAAACAGAACATTTCAGAGTTGAAAGTGAAATCTTGGAGATCAGTCCAGGACCTGTCTCAGAGGCTCTAGAAATAAATAAATAAATAAAACCCATAAACATTTCCCTAGCACAATTTTAGAAAAACACTGGACATGTCTGGTAGTTTTGCTGTTTTTCTGAGTTGGCTGCTTAAATTTCAGCTTCTTGCTGAATGCTATGTGAAATCAAGAAAACAGTGTCTAAATCTCAGTTCTTTGACTAATCCTGTTTTCTCGTTTGGCTTTATTTATATCTAGCTGGCTCTCATTGAATTGAGTTCAACCACAAAACAGAAATACAGACCAAGATTATAGAATTTTCCCTGAAGAGAAAAACTGGATTTTAAACTCTCCTCAGTTTAAAGTGTATTGAGCCTCCTATGTACTAGGAGAGATGTTCTAATAAAAGCAATTCTATTTTCAGTGGTCTAGTAATTTCATTAATTGTTTATTTTGTTCTTAGCTAATTAAGGCAGACCCTTCCCATAAAGACAAGCTATATTATTGAAAAGCCAGATGGCTCCTGAATACTCCAGAGCTACATAACACTTAGATTGCCTAGTAACCCCACCTACCCCTCTTTCATCTCTCACAGCCAACCCAGAATGAAGTCATGAATACAATAACAATTTTCTTAAGGGGAGGAGCCTTATTCTACTGGATAGGATCCTAATCAAGAAGTATAAAATGTGAGTTTCTGATTCTTGAACTGTTTTTGTATTTCTTCTTATGCTTTGAATGGATTTTAAAAAATGAAGCTACACATTGACATAATTACTGAGGGCTTTCCTTCTTGTCTTCCAGATTCTAAAATTTTGTATTCTTTACTTATCAGTATCTGGGTTTCAGCTGGGCACATGGGGTATGCCTGTTCTTAAAATATTTTTTCTCTATGGATGAAGACCATCTCCTGAAATGTAGGAATCATGGGCCTTTCACCCCCAGCCTGAGGATCCCCATACACCAGACCCCACATTTCTGAACAAATGGGCTGTATTATAAGTTAACTCATACAAAAGGAATCAGTTACTCAGATATCTAAAGCCACAATGAGAATTTAAACAATCAAAATTTACTTGGTAGATATACCTTGCTGGAATCCTTACAGAGAATGTAGTTCAAGTGTATCAATCCATGGCAGCAAAACAATTTTAAGCAATCAACCACTACTTTTTCTTTAAGCCATTCTAAAGTTCCAGCGCTTCCCCATCAACACTGTGGGGCATTTAAAGGACCTAAATCATCCTTGTAAGTTCAATTTTTGGAGCTGGGCCAGTAGCTTTCATGTACTGAAAAATAATACTCAGAGTGCCTTATGTTCTTTTGTCTATATCTATACTGCTAAATTAAAAAGGGCCACTGAATGAATTCAGGCTGAGTGATTGTGCACATTTCTTCATCATTAACATACTTGCTGCTCACTGCTACCTGGCAGAAGTCTGCTATAGAAGGAAGTAGTCCTGAATATTTTGTGTGAGAACTTGTTAGTTCCATTTCAAACTATCTCTACCTACTAGTAGTCCAAACATGACTCGTGTTGAATCTAGATCCTAACAGTTCTTTTTATTTTTCATCTTCATTTTTTTTTTATTCATTCTGCAGAAATATAAGACATCTATTAATTTGTTCAATTGTGATCATGTAAAACATTGTCTTTAGTGTGTTTGAGGGAAATTACAGGCCTGGAAACCAGTTATTTTTTATCACGTTAGTGCTGTCTTACGGCATAAGATCATAACAACAAATTCATTAGAAATACTCAAAGATTGGCCATAAACTGTATAAGTACCTGATGAAAACAGTATTAACTTGCCTGGCATTGAGAAATGGTAATGGAAAATTTGTATCACGGTGCCATAGAAAGTATATTGTTACTATATCAACATTTTTAAAGCCAATGCACTGTGGGAAGATAAAGTTTAAAAAGCTCATCCTTCTAAATATAAAATATATTAAGCTTGATTAAACTCCTTGGAGGAAGGCACAATTTGTGCCTCCGGTTCTAACCATGACTTAAGAGATTTGCATTATTCACGCTACTAGTTCAATTGACTTCAGTGATACTATTCACATTAGCAAGAAGAACAGATCTCGCTCTTGTTTTTTCTAGCTTAGTCAAAAATGATTACTATCAGCAAATATTTGAGGGTTTTGTATACTGAGAGACATACTGTAACTTCAGTTACACTGCTCAACTGAATTAAATTAATGGAAATGCACAGATAAAAGAGAAGAATTTTATTTTGATTGTAAAAGCTGGCTTTTTTTTTTTTTGCACTTCTGACTGAACCTGTACCTCATTCGAAGTGCAGCATATGACTATGAGGAAAAAGGAAAATACTTGAGATAAATTCTTTGAACATTAACTCTGATGGAACTGAAGAGTTAAAAACATGGATAATTTTGTGTGTGAACATTTACAATAATGTCAGTCTGACTTTAAGTCCTTTATTGAATATTTAGGAGCAATATTGTAACAATTATGGTAGGAGTAGGTATCAGGGAACAGACTGAATATGAGAAAATATATTCAAAATTAGAGGCATTAGATTTTTAACACTGGCAAAACAGCTGGCATTAAGACCTCTAAAGTAATTTTAAAATGGATTACAGGAAGTTGTAAGGAATACTGGTATAGGATAATCAACAATCTTGCACATGCACCAGGAAATAGTGGGAACACAAACCAGTAGGTTTTTTCATCTCTAAAATCTCTGATTCCTTGGCATAGTTACATAATTACAATTATGTACAATTACATAATGTATAATTAAAATTATGTATAATTGTAAGTGCATGTGTGTAATTACAGTTATGCATAATTACATAATTATAACATTCATGTTTCTGAAGATCTAGCATCAGTTCAACTGTAATGAATTCTCTTACTTTACTGAGTAGAAGGAAAAAAAGTACAGTCATCATGCAATAGGATGTAAATCCAAATTAGTGACATCATAAGAAAAAAAAAATTCCACAGTTAAGAAAAATCAAAGAGTAACACAGAACAATTGTTTTAACATTGACATATATGAAAAAAGGTAAAGGTCATTCATTCAGCCCAACATGAAGAGGTACAAAATGCTTAGAAATCTCCTTTGGCCATTTCCTTTTTTTTTTTTTTTTTTTTAATCTATAGACATACATTTTCAGTCTTCAATATATGAAAATACATAGGCAAAAAGTTACAAAAGATGCCCCATACATGAAGTTTAATTTCATTAACAAAGACTCCTTTTCATCAAAAAAAAAGAAAAGAACAATTAAATATCACAGATCTTTAAGTCCAGTCAAAGCTTTGTATCCAGTATTATTTAACTGGCTGAACTACTACTTTAATAAAGACTATTATTTTGAGGTTGAACTTAAATAATTTGATTTGAACTTAAATAATTTGATTATGAAAAGAATACATGATTTTCTATACTTTCAAGTCAAGCTGATCGTCAAATACCTATTTTTTCATTATATTTCTAGACACAAATTCTATAAGTTGAAGATTTTGGTTAAAATACATAAAATTCCAAAGCATCGGGTAAAAAAAAAAAAAAAAAAGGACTGTTCCTTAATATGTTTTGATGACATAATTTTATTTTCTGGAAAAAAGTAGTAATTTTTAAGAGCTCATCTGAAATTAACTTTTAACTTCAAACAGCTGGAGGTAAGCTTAATGGATAAAAATCCAATTTGTGACTTGCCTAATCACAGACACCTAATGTCATTTGAGTCATGCTGTCATATCCACAATATCCACCCAGTATGGGCAGATATGGCAAACGACCTAGGAGACATTACTGCCCTTGTGCACTGGAAGCTTGAGGTCAGCCACCTCACTGGCTTACTTCTCACTGGCTTACTTCTATACACATAAGGTCTATACTTTTAGGGGCGGATAACCAGTTCCAGACTGAGCCAGACACTTAGCCAACAGCTAAGCAATGTGAACAATCAGAGATGCACTGCTTCAACCACTCCTGGACACCTTTATTTAGCAGGATTTTGTACATAAAATGTAAAAAACGAAAACAGCATACTCAAAAGATGGCAGTCTTCTCTCAGAAAATAGGACAGCTCCAGGTATAAAATAAAAAAAAAAACCCAAAAACTTAATTAATCTTCCAATGAAGCAACAGAAATATGACTAACAGATATGTATGCATTAATTCACCTAATGTTGCTGCAATAAATTAATTAATACAATTAATTTTCAATTTCTGGAGTTAAAAAGAAGAGAAACTCCATTTTTTATTTTTGGTTCCTTTTTTTCTTTCTTTTTTCTTTGTCTTTTTTTTTTAACTTACTCTGGGTAAGATTGAATTAAATCATTAATTATATTATTTATAATTTTTCATTAAGGTATCAGTTAATACTCGAGGACATAACTACAAAGATATTTAAGAAACAAACTAGCAGAGTTTAAGAATTAATTTTATTTGAAATAAAATGTAAAGGTCTCAAAATATTAGTAAGGTAAGCTCTGGACAGATAAACTCTTCCATGTGGAGTTCCGGAAGCAGGAGGTGTTTCACCACCAGTCTTCTGATGGCAAGAATCACCTCTGCCATTTTAGCAGTGGTATGTACAAACTTCTGTGTCAAAGAAAAACTAGGCAGTAATTGGGCAGAAAATCACTAGGTCTGACCAAATGGCCATGCACATGGTGGAGATATGAAGAACAAGGATTACTTCTTTTACTGAGGGAGATGTTGGGTTGTTTAATTTATTAGATAACATCTAATAAATTTATCCTTCTTTGGAGATATTCAAAGCCTGCCTGGATGATGTCCTGTGCAACCTGCTCTAGGTGAATCTGCTTTAGCAGGAGGGTTGGACTAGATGATCTCCCAAGGTTCCTTCCAACCCTTGCCATTCTGTGATTCTGTGATCTGGGAGATTAACAAGCAGCAGTTCCCTCCCTCCCATCTCTTCATGGACAGAAGACCAGCACACCCTGCTTTCTGGCATACTCCCTTGTTTATAGCTGTACATATCCCTCACTTCCTCCCTTTCTCCTCTTTGAACAGAAGGAGCAACTGTTGCCTTCTCATTTCAAGTCACAAAATTTGATTGCAAAAATAGTACCAATAAAATTTTAACTAAGTCTGAAGAGATGAGTTCTTTCTAATCCTCTTCAGTCAAAATGAGTAATACTAGCTTCAGAGGTTCAAAAAGGAGGTCTTTTTGAACTTGGCTAACTTTAACAGGTTAAAAAGTGTTTAAATGAGCAACTCTGTCAGAAGTAGTGGTTGTGGAAATTTTTCAGAAAATGTGGTGGGTTGACCTAGGCTGGCCTCCAAGTGCTCACCAAGCCACTCTCTCTCTCCCCTTCTCAACTGGACAGGGGAGAGAAAATATAAGAAAAGGTTTGTGGGCCAAAATAAGGACAGGGAGAGATCACTCACCATTTTCCGTAACAGGCAAAACAGACTCCACTCAGGGAAATTAATTTGATTAATTGGCAATCTAAAGACAGATTAGTATAATGAGAAACAAAACCAAATCTTAAAACTCCTTCCCTCCACCCTTCCCATCTTTCAGGGCTCAACTTCAGTCCCTGAGCAGTGCAGGGGGAATGGGGATTGTGGTCAGTTCATCACACATTGTCTCTGCCGCTTCTTCCTCCTCACACTCTTCCCCTGCTCCAGCATGTGGTCCCTCCCACAGGAGACAGTCCTCCACAGATTCCTCCAATGAGGGCCCTTCCTACAGGCTGCAGTTCTTTATGAACTCTTCCAGCATTGGTCCTTCCCACAGGGTGCAGTCCTTCAGGAACAGACTGCTCCAATGCTGGTCCCCTGCAGGGTCACAGATACTGCCAGGAGCCTGCTGCAGCATGGCTTCCCATGGGGTCACAACCTCCTTCCAGGGCACATCCTCCTGCTCTGGCATTGTATTTACCCAATACAGTAAAGAAAAGGACAGAGGAGCAATTTCTGTCTCCCACTACAATCATTGTAATTTAAAAGACTGATCCCTTCTTGATCATTCCTGAATTGGTCATTTATGCTGGTCCACTGTTAAGCTTTCCAAAGCTGATCCCAAATACTCAGTGGCATAGATCCAATGAATGCAAGCCACATGTTTTTTTTATTTAATCATTTATAGACTGTTTCATTAATTTTACATGTTGAGGATCATGTACCTCATATACTTGTAAAGTGGCTAATTACGTTATACATATGCTGAGCACACACTCAGATGCCAATCATTAACAGTATTTTTTATTAAATTCCTGTTATATGTCTCAGGTGTCAGTTTGGACATTTTCTGTTTTCTTTCTAAAATACCAGAGCTGTCCTGTGTAGGCTTGGTTAGTTTTGATTGACTTCATGCATCCCTCTCATTTACTCTATTATTTAGCTACTAGTTAGTCATACATACTTTGATGTTTATAACATCAGTTATTTGATTTGGGGAAAGAATTTTTTTTTTAGCCTGTATTTTTGAGGTGAGGGTTTGATGTATATAAGATTACCTTCTGGCTCCATTGGATTCAGAACTGAATGTGTTTCACTCATGATGCAGCAGAGTTCCAGTCAAAAGGCTCACATATATTTTCAAGGGTAAAAAGTTCTCATAGCCTTGTGACTTCATCAGATCAATATGAAGAGTAATGAAATATAAGCACGAGAAGTGTATGTGCAGTGACACAGAACCTTACAGCCTTTCTCACAGGTGTACTCAGTGCAGTGAAACTGAGGAAAGAGAAGGGAAATCTAAAAGTTAACACTGTACCAGAAAATAAGAGGAAAGAAAAAATGGAAAAAAGAATGCTTGTATCCTAGGGCTGAGTTACAACAGATAAGTGAATGTAATGGTTTTATTTGCTCATCCTGTCTTTTTTTTTTCCCTGTAGCCACTCATGCAGATCAGAACAAGAAGTATATAATAGGATTTAAATGTTACCACTTTGAAACCCGGCGAAAAAAAAGGAAAAAGAAAATATAGGCAGTGTTTTAGCTCGGGCTTTGGAATTCTTTTCCGTGGGCAAGGATTTTTTAATCTGATTTAAGAAAACCATCAAAAGCAGGTAAGGTCAGTATTTTTCCCTCTACCTCCCAGCTGTCAGCTTGTACCCAAATACTATGTAAAAGTATCTGGCAACATTATTGTCCTGGTTTCAAATGGGACAGAGTTAATTTTCTTCATAGTAGCTGGCATAGTGCTGTGTTTTGGATTTAGTACTACAAGAATGTTGATAACACACTGATGTTTTTTGGTTGTTGCCAAGTAGTGCTCAGACTATTATTCAAGGACTTTTTGAGCTTCTCCTGCTCGGCCAGGTGCATAACAAGCTGGGAGGGAGCTCACCCAAACTGACCAAAGAGCTATTCCATACCATATAACATCATGCTCGGGGGGAGTTAGTTGGTCGGAGAGGGGGAAGAGTGATCGCTGCTTGGGATGGGCTGGGCATCGGTCATCAGGTGGTGAGCAATTGCATTGTGCATCATTCATTTTGTATATTCTGTATATTCTCTTACCATTCTCATTATTGTTATTCTTTTCTCTTATTAAACTGTCAATATCTCAGCCCACGGCTCTTACCTATTTTTGTCTTCCTGATTCTCTCCCCCATCCCACTGAGGGGGGGGGGGGAGTGAGCGAGCGGCTGCATGGTGCTTAGTTGCCAGCCGGGTTAAACCACGACAATTATATCCACTTTAGCCTTCTTATTAAAATTTTTTCCTTCCATCTTTGTAAAATGAGAAGTCAGAATTTTAATAGGGATTTCAAAATATTAAATACCCAAATTATAAACATTCTTTCAATGCTTAGTAGTAGTGCAATAGCATAAAAAAACATTAAAGTATTCCTATTCTCATGTATTTTTTCTGACCTGCTACGTTGTGGTGGGTTGACCTTGGCCAGCTGCCAGATGCACACCCAGCTTCTCTCTCACTCTGCCTCCTCAACAGTATAGGAGAAAAAATAAGATGAAAATGTTTGAGTGCTGCAATCAACACAGGGAGTTCACTTACCGATTGCTGTCACTGGTACAAGAGACTCAACCTGGGGAGAAAGAAACTAATTAATAGCCCATTAAAAATAAAGTTGGATGGTAAGAAACAAAGACACAACCAAAATCACCTTCTTCCCACCCATCTTCTCCCCAGCTTGATTGTTTGTTTTCTGACTCTTGTACCTCCTCCTCACCCTGGAGCACTTCCTCTCCTTCCTTCTCTCACCTTAATGACTTCAGGGCTGTTTCTTGCACTTATCTTTTTGTCACTCCTCACACCCACTGGGCATTATTTTGCCCTTTCTTAAATACACTTTTTCCAAGGTGCCACCATCTTGGTTAAGGGGCTCAGCTGTACCCTGTGGTGGGTCCATTGTAGCTGGCTGGAACCAGCTGTGTCCAGTATGGGGCAGCCCCAACCTCTCCTCATAGAGGCCACCCCTGCAGCCCCCTGATACCAAAATCTTGCCACATAAACCAATATCTATGTGTGTTATTTTATTATGTCATTTGTATATGTCAGATGATGTGACTAAAACTCTCGAAGATGAAGACAGTACAGATTTTCTTAAACATACAAACATGGTAGAATAATGGAGACATCAGAAATTGATTAGCTTTTCATTAGAACATCTTTATTTTCTATTTGAAACAGAGAGAAAATTATTTTCTTTTTACATACAAATGTAATGGGAATTGGAACAGATTGTCTCTTCCCTATGTTTACTGAAAAAAGCACCTAAAATATCATTAATGAAAGGCTAATATTCTGTGCAACATAGAAACAGGTATCGATTTGCTCAGTCTTACATATTCAACTTGGAGCATATATTTTAGCATTAATTGAAGGCTTTAGGCCACTTGTTTCCAATGTTTTTGTAGCTGACTGTAATTTAAAAATTAGAGAGACTTGGAGTAACTCCTGCTTAAATTAAAGACGTTGCCTGAGAATTTAGGGATGATGTTAGAAAAACTAAAGCTCAGCTGAAGTTGGGACTTGCAAGGGATATCAAGGGTAACAAGAATAACTTTTACCACCATGTTAATGTTAAAAGGCTGAGGTATTCAATGCCTTCTTTGACTCAGTCTCCACCAAGAAGGTTTCCCAGACCTCTGTGATTACTTGAAGAGTTCAAGAAGAAGGAGAATGACCAACAGTGGACAGGGATTGAGTCAGGGGTTACTTGAGACAACTAGACCTGTATAATTCCCTGACACACAATGGGATGCATCAAAGAATGATGAGAGAGCTGTCAGAATTCCTTGTGAGGCAGCTTTTTAATATCTTTCAAAGGTGTTGGATATTGGAGGATGTCCCAGAAAACAAAAACATTGATAATATTAGAATTAACCACTTAATTGACATTCCTAGGACAACACTGAATAATAATAATTCCTACACAACATTTTTCATCTGAAGATCTGAAAATGCTTTTAGTGGACAGGACAAAGCTCTGAGCTTCCTGGTCTCACCTCAGAACTGACTGGAGACTTCCTGAGGTTCCTTCCCACCAGAACAAATCTCTGAGCCTATGATCCTTAAAGGTATAGAGTTCATATTTTTCATTATTTTGGAATTACCTATGTATTTTTAATATTTCTGTGCACTTTAAGTTCAGGTTTCCATTAGAAATACAGTACCATCACAGGTGGGTTAAGGTAACTAGTTTGGTCAGTGTTGATGGAGAAAAAAGTACAACCAAAGCAAGATATTTTGATCAACATTATTAATGTTTTTTGACATCCTGAATGGTTGAGGAAAATTGAGGAAAATTAAGTAGCAACGTAGACTTTGATTCCCTTTAGCTGTTGAGTTTACTTAAATTGTTTATAAAATTGGAACAGAACCTTTGACTGGTGAAGAGAGGTCCTGTGTGGTAGAGCACTTTATTTCCTCCTCTCTTCATTAGATTCCCCACCTGTAAAGCTGGACAAATTGCATTCCTTTTTCAGAGTTATTTTAGATGCATTGTAAAAAGCTCATTAGAAGGCTGGAATATTTTGTATAATAATATTTTGTTTCAAAATATTTTTTAATGGAAATATGCATAACCAAGAAAGCATTATGAGAACTAAAGGTATTAGTTAACTTACAAGGAGCATCCACCACACAGTTCAGGGGGATGAGATTATCTGGGACACATATACACTCTGAAGTGCCTTTTCAGAGGATGGAGAATCCTAGTAGAGGGAAATATTCTGCACAGAAGAAAAAAATCTAAAAGGCTTTACTTTTATTAGCAGATAGTCAGATAAATGTTGATTTTTCAAGTGGAGCTGGGTTGAAGTTATTATTTGGATAGATTTGATCTTCGGATATATGCAAGTCAAATGTCTAAGTTCTTACTATGGTCATTGTGAACTATTAAGTTGCCATTATACTCCTGAATCTAGCTAGCTGTGGCAGGAGTCTGCTCCTTAAATGCAGTTTCCTAAGACAATTTTAGATCTCCTAATTTACTCCATCTGGCCTCTAACTGCTGCTCCAGAAGATCACAGGTAAGCTGGCTCCTGTTCCATATCTGCCAGCTCCATGTGAGTGCACTGAATAAACTAAGGTGTCTCAAAAATTAATATTCAATATCTGAACTTAGGGAACTGAATCACACATTTGAACATACCTAATCACTCTATACAGAATCTACTCTTTATAATGGAAATTTAATCTAATTAATGTGTCAGTGACTAAAACAAGAGATGATTCACCTGTGACAGATGAGCATGAACAGGGAGTTGACATATTTGAATTCTGGTCGAAAGTCCACTAAAGAAGATAGTGAGATTTACCTTTCACTATAAAGCACTTTGAAACCTTCAGATGAAAAATGTTGTATAAGAACTATTAATATTACTCAGTGTTGCCCTAGGGATGCCAATTAAATGATTAATTGCACTATTATCAGTGCTGTTACCAGTTATAGTTACTGCTGAAGTTTTTGATATGAGGGCTTTTTTTTTTTTTTTTTTTTTTTTTATTGACACTCCTCATTTAATGGTTTCTGGATATAAAAAAAAATTGTTCCAAAGTGATCAAGTCTCTCAGCTATGTGAATAAGACTATTAGAGATAGATTTTTATTAAAGTCTGAAAAAAAAATTGTTTATTTATTAAAAGCTTCAGTATCATAACAGCATTGTAACGATGACAAAAAGCAAGTATGATCTATTCCCTTTCTCTAGAAGAATGAAAATTACTCAGTTACTGAAAGAACAATGTAGGCTTTCTTAATATCAACTGCTTTGAAGGAAATGTTTCAAAATTTCAGGTTATAGTGCTTATGCTCTGTTTTCCATAACTTTCTGTCTGCAAGATTACCCAAACAAGGCAACACTTTATCCAAATCATTATGAAATTATCAACCATCAAGGCTTCTGTGGAGCATTCTGTTGGTTTCTGAGCCCCTATTTTATTCCTTCTATCTCAAGTTGGAGATGTTTATACTCAGTAGTCTGAAGCAGCATGAGAATTAAATGACAAACATACATTTTGATACTTCAGAATATAAGCATGCCTATCAAAACACACATGCGCGCACACACACACACAGATTTTTTCTAAAAATGGTCATAACTTTTTCTCCTGACAGAACAAACTAGGTATCTGAGATTAATAATTAAAGAAAAATATAAGCTATTGAATAAGTTTTGCTTACAGTGGAGAATCAGCATACAACTCATAAGTTTATTGCATCTCTCCGGGGTATTTTTTCGTTTCTATTCATAAATGTGTTTCATGGAAGCAGCCAAGTTATCATTTTACTGTCATTCACTCAACCCTTCCATACATAACAGCTAGTGACAATTTGAGTGCTATTCCAAAAGATTTGGTGATGTACTCTGAATGTGTTGCAAAATACATGAGAAGGAAAGGCCAAATGATTTCATGTGCCCCTTCATTTCTGTGTTTATTCTGATAATGAGATATATGGGTTGTGTGAGTTGACAGATGGGAAATCTATTCCTGTGCATGTTTTGCAAACTAAGAATCAAAAATTAAAGTGAGAATTTAGATATAAAATCAAACAGGTAGATATGTTATGAACAAAAATGCCCTTACCCATGTAAAATTTTCTTTATTTTTTCTAAATGTAGAATCATAGAATGTTTTGGTTTGGAAGGGACCTTTAGACATCATCTAGTCCAACCCCCCTGCAGTGAACAGGTTGCTCAGAGCCCCGTCCAACCTGGTCTTGAATGTTTCCAGGGATGGGGCCTCCACTACCTTTCTGGGCAACTCATTCCAGTGTTTCACTACTCTCATTGTAAATAATTGCTTCCCTATATCCAGTCCAAACCTACTCTGGTTTAATTTAAAATCATTACCTCTTGTCCTGTCACAACTGGCCCTACTAAAAAGAATGTCCCCATCTTTCCTATAGGCCCCCTTTAAGCACAGAACGGCCACAATAAGGTGTCCCCGCAGCCTTCTCTTCTCCAGGTTGAACAACCCCAACTCTCTCAGCCTGTCCTCATTAAGAGACATGCTGCAGCCCTTGGATCATTTTAGTAGCCCTCCTCTGGACCTGCTCCAACAGTTCCATGACCTTCCAGAGCTGGACGCAGTACTCTAGGTGAGGTCTCACCAGAGCAGAGTAGAGGGGCAGAATCACCTCCCTCGACCTGCTGGCCACGCTCCTCCTGATGCAGCCCAGAGTACAGTTGGCCTTCTGGGCTGCCAGCGCACATTGGCAGCTCATGTCCAGCTTTTCATCCACCACTACTCCCAAGTCCCTCTCGGCAGGGCTGCTCTCGATCCTTTCTTCCCCCAGTGTGTATTGATACCGGGGGTTGCCCTGACCCAGGTGCAGGACCTTGCCCTTGGCCTTGTTGAACCTCATGAGGTTCACACAGGCCCACCTCTCCAGCCTGTCCAGGTCTCTCCGGATGACATCCCTTATCAACTGCACCACTCAGCTTGGTGTCATCTGCAAACTTGCTGAGGGTGCACTTGATCTCGCTGTCTATGTCATTGATGAAAACATTAAACAGCACTGGTCCCAGTACGGAGCCCTGAGGGCCACCACTTGTCACTGGTCTCCATTTGGACATTGAGCCATTGACTACTACCCTCTGGATGCAACTATCCAACCAATTCCTTATGCACCAAACAGTCCACCCATCAAATCCATATCTCCCCAATTTAGAGAGAAGGATGTTGTGGGGGACCGTGTCAAAGGCTTTACAGAATTCCGTTGGTTTTCCCCTGTCCACTCATTCAGTAAAAAATGAGACATAAATGAGAGCTCATCATGCTCTTAATATACCTTACAGAGTTCTATTTCTCACACTTCCTGCCCTCTTTCTTTTGTCTTTATGATTAACCTATTCCTTATGTAGTTTAGGCTTTTAGCATACATTTCAAAGGTTGATTTTTTTTTTTTTTTTGGTTCCTACTTTCAAGTACTTGAAGCCTTTCTAAGGTAAATCCTCTTAATTCAACATGACTATGGTAGTGGAAGGCATAACCAGTCTTTAATTAGAGCTGTCTCCATTGTATTTTTTACATATGTTTTTAATTTCTCAGGCATTTCCCTATTAATACCATTTAGCTATTCCATTATTGCTGCTAATTTTATTCATTTGAGAAGCCATTAAGAAATACTAGGCTAATTAAATAAGATGGATTTCACTGGTAAAGGAGATTTATTTTTCATTGTGAGGGAAGAAGAAAAGAGGAAGATTTAAAAAAAATAATCTTGGTATTTGTAACAAATTATTGAAGGAAAAGTACTGAATAGATATTTATGAGGTATATTGTTTCCTAGTGCACAGAACAGTGGACTAGTACTCACAGACAAGATTTTCTATTTGCTTGCTGGACTACCTTGGGGAAGTTACTTCATGTTACTACGTGTCTTTCTCCTAGACTGTTAAATCAAGATAGTCTCAATGGTGCAGCAATTTAATTTGTATTTAGCTAAAAGTTGTTAGTTTTTGACAATGGAATTTAATTTTTAAAGAAACTATCAGTACATCTACTTAGATCACACATTCTGGGAGTGTATTTGGATGTTAGTAGGTACATAAATATACTTCTGGAGCTGAGGAATTTCAACTTAAGTAAACAAAAGCAGGACCATTTTTTTAACTACTGCAGTTTAATAAAGCTCATAAAGTCTGAGCTTCCCATTACATGACAAAGCAGTCAACAAAATTATTTTTCTCATTGACTGTTTTACATATGGTGATGGTATATTTCATGTAAGAAATATATATGTATTCACTACTGTTTTGAAAAGACAGAGAAATTATTCAACTGAGTGAAAAGTTAATTGAATTTGCATTTTAAGCATGAAACTAAAATGGTCTAAAATTTTGTGTACTGTGTCTTGACAAAATATTAAAGCAAAATCTACAGTCTTATCACTGTACAAATGGATCTTTGGCACCCCGCAACCATACACATAAATCTATGTATAATGTAATACAATAGGAAAATTCTGTGCAACTGTAAGGACCTAACAACTAGGAAATCAGTTTCAGAAATCCAGTCTTCCATCTCAGGAAAATGTTTTATAAAGTAAAAGACTTTAGGAAAAAAACAAGACATTCAATATTGATGTAACTGAATGACATGCAAAAACAAGTACACTCTAAAGATACTTACAACAAATAAGAAAATCTGTGCATGTTTCTAACCAGGAATGATGGTAGTTGAACAATTTTAACTTCAAGAATTTTATCTAGCTTTTTATCATCAACTTGACAACAAGTACTCATACTAAATGTTATTAGCAGAGTTTTCTCCTTCAAATTAAATGCAATTTCCTTGAGATCTCCTCTTTATACAGGCTTAATTCCCAGCAGAACTTCAACAAACATTAGACAAATTTCAAATCAATGCAGAGTCAATTGCTTTGCTTAGAAAACATGAAGAGAACAGCTTGCATATGTATTTAATAGAAGGGCATGCAATGAAGTGAAGGGGAAATAGGTAGGTGGAAATAAGAGTATGTAAAATCTTCTCCAGAAGCAAAGTTCCTAATAAATTATTTAATCCTATTTGTTGTGGCATCAGTGACAACACTAGAACAAAATGAAATCATAAAACTGTCTACTGGTGGTGGCTATACTAATTTTAAGAGTCACTAGTAACATTTCAAATTCAGGCAATGAAAAGATCAGGGTCAGAAATTTGCTTCAGAAACCTTAACTTGATCATTCTTTTTGTATAAATTCTGATACGATCTTTACTTGCATGAACTTTTTCCATTATGCCCCTGACATGGACCATGTTCCCTTAGTAAGGAGCTCCTTAATTCTTTTGTTTCCCCAATATTCAATGTATGGCTGTAGGCTTTATTTACTTTGTGCTAATCTAGAGCTGTTCTAAATTCAAAATTATTATTTTACGTGGTTCTCTTTACCTTTTATTATGACAGTATGGGAATACTTTGTTAATTAGGCAACATATACTGTGGCTACCTCACTGTGAAAGAGGTATTATTACCCTGATTTTACAAAGAGTAAAGCTAGACCCAACAGCATTATATTTAAATGCCCAATTCAACAAACCTATGGCATGATATTTCAGACTATTTAGTGTGCAGTATTCTATACATTCAAAGTCCATTGACTCAGTACTTCTACCAAATAGACTATTGCTTTTCATTAGTAGCCCATAAAATGAACATTATTAGAAAGCCACAAAAGATTGTTTTCATTATAATGACTATCTTATAACAAGGAACTAGTTATAAAAAGCCTTAGGTAGCCATATATCATTTAATCCATACTTTAGATGCCTAAGTAAAGAATAGCAAAATCTCATCACTTTGATAATCCATAAGGCAGTCAGGGTATTCATCTAAAACAGATTAGCTCACATACCTTAGGTTTCCTTTACAATCAATGAGAAATAAATACAGATACCTAAGGCTTGATTAATTTAATCACAAATTAAATATTTAAACCATGTCAACTCAATAGTTCTGCATAGTCATCTCCATTTCCTTAGCTAATTTCAGGCAGTGTATTGTCTCCAATACAATCCAGCAGTTTTGGGAAGCTTTAGATGTGGTACACATATCCAGTTCGTATATATCCAATAGCTCAGTCTGAAGAAGTGAAGCACTTCCCATGGCACATTATGATCATCTAAACTAACTGGACATACATAAGTTCCTGAGACCAGATGTGATGCATTTGGAGGTGCTAAAACACCTGGCTTATGTCACTAGGAGGTTGCTTTCTATCACCTGTGAAAAGTCATGGTAATTAGGGGAAAAAAAGAAAATGTCAAATGTGACTTCAAGGAGAGACAAAGAAGGATTCAGGGAAGCATAGGCCAGTCAGCCCGACTTCAGCCACTGGGGAAATTATAGAGAAAAGTCCTCTTTGAAGCCATTTTCAAATACATAAACATCAGGAAGCTGATTTTTAGCAGCCAGCATGAATTTACCAAGGACAAATCACGTCTGAGCAATCTGATTGTATTCTATGGTGTGTTGACTAGCTGTGCAGATAATAACAAAACAGAGGATGATGTTGATCAATGTTTGGCAATGTTTAACAATATGTTTGACATGCTGTCCCATAGTAACCCTTCTTTCAGGGCTCTGAGTGCCCTAATAAGACTTAATGACTCTGACAGCCTCACCTTGGGCTTCCCAACCACACACCCTACCCATGAACACAGGAGCTCTATTTAAGGTCAGTCCTGGGCTTTACTTCCCTGGCTGAAATATTTTTGAGGACTATTGATCCCTAGCATGCTGTGTTCATACACCCTGTTGAACAAGACCTAAAGCTACAGACTGCCTTTTAACTATAGCAATTATCTGTCTGGTGATTGCTGGGCCTGATCTTAACCCTGACCTGTGGATAGACTTCCTGGAATGACCTTAGATCTGTCTTTTCACCATGAACTTGCTTGATGATTTGGATTTCTGGTTGGACTTGGCCTGCTACCCTATCTTGTCTAATAGTCCTTGAACTGTTGATAGAACCTATTCCTGTCACTTCTGCTCTGTTTGTCTGCTGCTGGTACTGTGTCCTGTTGGTGAGGTCATTGCCTGCTCAGTGTGAGGCAGTGATGAAAACCAAACCTGATGAGTATATGGGAGTGTGTGATTTTTTATTTCACCGAGGTTATCTGATCAGAAACCTTATAACTGGGAGAATAAAAAAAAGACTCCAAACATACAGAGATATAGACCTGACAAAAAATATATGGAGACAATGACAACTTTTCCAGTCACACTAGTTGATAGGCTATCAAGAAACTACAGGTCTCACTTGCATGAAGATGAACCTGCAGTTTGGAAGTGGTAAATTATGAACCAGGGGAATCCCTGACACCAGACTGAAGCAGGGTGAGGGAATCTATAGGATTATACAAACCCATGCAAGGGGAAAAGGGAGCAAGGAGGAGAAAGAGGGGGTATAGACAGCAAAAGGTATTAAAAACAGCTGGTTGTGTGTAGAACAAGGCCAGTCAGTAGGCTGTTCTGGCTGAACTCTGTGCCTGATTGCCATGGTTTTTCCTGTTTTATTAAACCTTTTCTTAACTACCTGTGTGATCTCATTCTCTACCCTATGTGTATGTGTGTTGCAAAGATTCAGTGCAAACTACTAGGGGGACTGGCATGAGAGTACTGGGTGCAGGCTGTTGGAGTCAGAATAGGGGCATGGGTGTCCCTGACCCATGGTGTCAGCTACTGGGGCCTGTGGGGTCTCAGCATTGTCTACTGGAGTGAATCAGGGCTATTAATCTCCAGTCACTGGGGCAGGAATGGTGTGTGTCCTAAAACCAGCTACTGGTGGGAAGGGAATGGGGTGAGTGAGGAGCTCAGTGGCTGTAGTGGAACCTCAGGTCATAGCCCATGTGCCTGGTACCAGCTGCTGGGGGAGAGTGTTTGTACCTTCCTCAAATCATATGTGTGGGGGGTGTGAGTGTGTATTCCCTAGCAAACTTTGAGCTGAACTCAATGGCAAAGTAGGGGGAGCTGAGCATGGGCTGGGGTATCAGACAGGCAGAGGGTCCCTGTTTCCTTTGGGGTGACCCATGGATCTAGGGTGTGTGTGGAACAAGTATGTGAGTGCTGTGTGTTTGCAGTGAGCACCGTGCTGGACCAGCCAGCGAGTCAGAGACTCTTGGGGCATGTAAGAGGTTCTGGGATCTGGGCAGGGGTTCCAGGCAATCAGAGGGGCTGGTGCCTGGGGGATCTATGAATGTGTGTGTGCTTGTGAACCTGAACAGTGTTGAGTGTCTGCTACACTAGAGACCTTCTGCCTCTGCCAGCCCAAGAGGAGGAGGGGTTGTGGCTGTCTGGGCTTGCATCTGATGTGAGTCCCATGTGTAGATGCTGTTGAAGGTAACACCTTGTCTGGCAGTCTGTGACCAGCCTTGGCAGTGTCCTCTGTGTGTGTGTGTGACTGTCTGGGACATGTGCTCAGCTTCACTGCTTTTACCTGTAAATGGGAGTGCAGTAGCTGCATCCTTCAGCCTGGGCAGGCAGCTTGAGTCCCTGGGGGACTGGTCTGGACTCCAACACATGGGCAAAAAGGAGTCTTCGGCTGGAGCTGCTTGAGGTGGCCGCATCTCTCCTAGTATCCCTTAACCAAGGCAAATAATTATCTAACAGAGAATAGTATACCATCGTGGTTTAACCCTGGCTGGCAATTAAGCACCACACAGCTGCTCATTCTCTCCCCCCCTGATGGGGCGAGGAAGGGAATCAGAAGAGTAAAAGTGAGAACACTCATGGGTTGAGATAAAGACAGTTTAATAGGTAAAGCAAAAGCCGTGCATGCAAACAAAGCAAAGCAAGAAATTCAATCACCACTTCCCATGGGCAGGCAGGTGTTCAGCCATCCCCAGGAAAGCAGGACTCCATCACGCATAACGGTTACTTGGAAAGACAGATGCCATCACTCCGAATGTCCCCTCCTTCCTTCTTCTTCCCCCAGCTTATATACTGAGCAGGACGCCATATGGTATGGAATAGCCCTTTGGTCAGTTTGGGTCAACTGTCCCAGCTGTGTCCCCTCCCAGCTTCTTGTGCACCTGGCAGAGCCGAGAGCTGAGAAGTCTTTGGCCAGTCTAAGCACTACCCAGCAGCAACCAAAACATCAGGGTGTTATCAACATTCTTCCTAGTACTAAATCAAAAACACAGCACTATACCAGCTACTAGGAAGAAAGTTAACTCTGTCCCAGCTGAAACCAGTACATATACATATCATCCCAAACTCATTTCACAGGACTAAATATACAAACATGCCAAAAGACAACATCATTTGGAGGACTGGAGTAGATTATCTCAAGAAGTTCTTTGAAACACAAACAGTGCTGTGATTTGGCAATTAAGATATCAACACAGCAAAGATTTTGGTGAAAAGGAGGCCTTAACTTTACAACTGAATGCAACTAACAGTGCTTCTGAAATCTGAAATTCCAATATAGATCTTCAATGTGTTCACTTAGCTGTTTTTCATATCTGTACTCAGAGCTATGTTATTTATAAAGGATGCTCTTGTATCTGTAGGAATATTGTTCACATGAATTCATTAACTGTCACTTGTGTCACAGAGTCACTTTAGGAACATTGAGCAAAGATCTTCAAATTCAGTAGTGTAGAGGATGCTTTTTAAATTAAAAGGAACAAATGTGTATGGTAATAAGACAACTAGAAGTACACAGACGACACTGAAGCTATGCATTTATGGAAGCACTTCAAGCAAGCTTGTAAAAGCTTCTCTGTACTGCTGTAGACCTAAATGTCAAAACTACAGAATGAAAATGTTCATTAATGGAGCTTTGCAGCTGGGTGTTTTACCTTTAATGGTAAATG
Organism: Butorides virescens; assembly: GCA_017310255.1. NCBI lineage: Eukaryota > Metazoa > Chordata > Aves > Pelecaniformes > Ardeidae > Butorides > Butorides virescens. Next base: position 74,404 of record JADKXX010007241.1, on the reverse strand, counting down.
CAACAGAGCAAAGCACAGCTACTATTCATAACAGAATATTTTAAAATTGCTGTTTTACTTATCACAAACCAAAGGGGGTTTATGAGCATATTTTGAGTGAATAAAATCATGTGGCATCTTCATCTTACTTCCTCATAACAGTAATGTACAACAGAGATTCAACAACAGTTTACTGCTCATTTAATTAGAGAGTTCATAGGCAGTTTGATAATTTTTATCTTGGTAAGTAGGCAATTAGTTCCACTAACAGTAAAGTAACAGTAAAAGCAACTTCTGAAATGTTTTTTTTCCACAAATGAGAATACAGTATGTAAGGCAGAAAATTAAATACACTGTAAACTTATCCAAGAAAGATACGGTATTACTTCTATTTTGTTATACACCAGAGAAGATAAAGAATTATGGTCTGTATGTATGATAGGTACTCAACTTAGAGAATACAAATTATTCATAGCCGTTTATGTAAAAACTAAAAGCTATGCTATTCATGAATATTTGCAAGGGCAGCTTAACCTCTTTCAAATTAATTATTCTTTTCTTTGGACCTACTCAATGTAGAACTGCATAGCGAGAATAATTCAGAACATGAGTACATTTCTGCAGTAGCAACATTACAATGCTAATGATTTTTCTTTTTTTTTTTCTTTGTCACATAAAACTCAAAGAAGAAAAAAAAATTAAATAGTTCAATGGAAATATGAGATGCATCAAGCAGTGGAGCAGGTTGACGAGAGGTATTGTGCAGTCTCCATCCTTGGAGGTTTTCAAGAGCCAACTTGAAAAAATCTGAGCTACCTCACCTAATTTTAAAACTGATCCTTTTTTCAACAGGAGGTCAGACTAGAGACCTAAGATCCCTGAATTACCCAATGACTATACAATCCTATGAAGACTTTACTATGTGGTAAACCCCTCTCTCCCTAAATACACAAGAGGACAATTTTGGACAGAGTCTGAAATATGTTTTGCAGTGAAATATGGGAACAGAGATGTGTAAATATACTCTCCTGTGCATGGATACTGCAGCTCTCTGAGATGAACACATTGGTATAAAATAGAACTCAGACAATACAGAAAAGATATCGTGGGGGCAAAACCCCTACCTGCTATGCATTAATACAAATCCAGTGGATTTCACCTGCTAACATCAGACTAATTCAACTGGTTCTACTACACTGCATTTTATTTAATATTTTGTCACAAAATACTGAAAACAAAGAAGAATGTGGATCCAGTCAACTTATAATTTCATAAAAGAGGTCTGGGATCTTTACAGCAATTACTGGTCTAGACACAATGTCATAGCAGGAAGGTGGCTTACAAACCATTGCAACTCAGAAAATTGAGAGACTGAACTGCTCTAAATGTTTTTTGTCAGTTTGTTTTTCAAGTTTATTCTTCTGGATTGTCACAAAATACCATCACAGACTAAACCTATAAAAAAGTTAAGAGCTATGGAAACTACAAAGTAATATCACATTGATCACTACATTCAGTAGTACATTTGGTTACAAGTTTTAGAAAAAGTATTAAATTGTCAACCAGTTGTGCTACGATATTTTTTTATGTATGAATCCTGCTTACTTTTAAATACCTATCTACGTACTTTCCTAGAGCATGAAGGACTACTTGGAATCTTTATAAACAACACCTACTCTATATGACAAGAATACAAAGAAAAAGCCTATGGAAAAATCACAAATTAGTTTAAGAAAACCATTCTGTAAAAATGATTCACTGGGAAATTCTCGAACTTTTGCATTTCTCATATGTTGTATGGCTATCATATAATGTAACCCATGATATTATGTAACCCATGATATTAAACTGAGGTGTAATATTGAGTATATACAGGAACTGTACTGTCTGCCTAGAGATATTGATGTTTTGTTTGCTTTATTTAATATTTTTTCTGGCTAAGGTTTTTATTAACAGTTAACAATAGTGTTGATAAAAATAATGCAAACAGATATCAAAGAGAGTTCCTAAATGTACTATGCCATTGGTGTTGAATCCAAATTTTTGTAACCTACTTTTCCTAAATTCTCCACTAATTTATTGCATTGAAATTACACATTTTTTTTGCACCACAGATAGTGCATTTTATGTGGGGCAAAGAAAGGTACTCTATAAGCAAATTCACAAATGTACTGTTTAATTGCAATCTACATAGTCTAATAAAATAATTATTTTTAATTCAAAACACACAAAAACACATGAACAGTGACCCATGTAACAATTTCCAAGATAAAGAAAAAAGAACAAAATAAGCCCAAGGACTGCTAAAAGGCAGGACATCTTGCTATGCAGACCAGAAAGATGACTGGCAAGACTGAAAAGAAGATAAATCAGCATCAGGAACAGGTGATGAGGGGAGGGTGAGTGAGGAGCACAAGAACACCAAGTATAAGTAAGGAAAACTGGGGAATAAAGAGGTCACCTGCTTCACTGTTCAATTTTTGCATTATTTAGCATCACCTCTGCTGCAACATATACTCACAGTTAATTTAGATTATAAGTGTAAGAACTATCAGTTTTTTATAAACAGTGATAAATAGTGGTAATGATTAAGAATTACCATTAGCACAAAATGTGTTGTTAATGAATGAATAGTTGTTTTGCTTTTCAAGTTTTTTAAAACTGGACTAAATTTAGTCCTCTAAACACAGAGATATCCATTTCAAAACTGATACGCATACACACACACACACACATATATATATTCAGTTGCAACACATACTTCACTCTACTCTACTTGTACTGCTATCTAGTATTTAACAAAATGTATCAGAATTACTGTGACGATAGTCTTTATACCACACAACAGTAGAATATGAAGCTAATACTAAAACAGATAAGGTTATAAGACAGTTACCATTGCAGCTATACAAACTGAAACAAAAGTCCAGGCAGGCCAAAGTAATTTCAGATTAAAAACCTCACAAGCCCTTGTCCTGGGGCTATGCAGAGTGACTACAAAATTTGTGACCTGTTACTAGCAATGGTAATACAATATCTCTTGGCTTACTGGCCTCAGTACGCAAAAGAACATGCATCTGCCTAACTTCTCCTTTCTGTGTTAATCCTACACAAGAATTTGACTAGTACAGAGTTGGAAAAGAAATCCAGACACGTGCATCCTGAAATATACTGAGGCCTCACTGTTCAAATGACATTATTCACTATAGTCAAACCTGTGAAATATATTTCATTTAATTCACATAGGTTCGGCGCGAGAGAAGTGAAGTTAAATATTCAGGAATGACATCATTTAATGCTGAAGATACGCACTTCTATGTTATAGCAACAGAACAATGTGAATTTTGGAAGCTCTAGCAGTGGTCTTTGTGCCTGTGTCTGAAGGAGCAGTCTCTATATCAGTTGTAAATTAAATTTGCTCTACATCCTGACAGTCTTCTAGCCACACAGACTGAAGATTGCTGTGGGTTACTTGCAGCCAGCCCATGGTGTCAGTGCCTGATGGGAAGTTTGTATATTGAACATGTTCAGGCAGACGAGTGACCTGTGTGTTTTGAAGGATGTGTACTGATTGTGCCAGAGCCTTCTCTTGAAGGCTCAGCTTATACACAGCAGACAAGTATCTTTAGTATGTTCAATAGTCTTATAACTATTTTATAAATGCAGCGTAGACAAAGCTTCTATTTGTAACAGAGGCACACAGGCCAGTTACCTACAGGACTATAATTGTCAATCAAAGGATAATTAGGGGAAATAATTTTTTTAAAAATACTGTTTGGAGAGGTAGCTAATCCTTTAACAGAAATAATTTGGAAATGAATTAATTTCTTTTTGTACAGTTGCACAGTCATTATAAAGAAGATTTGTGGTTTCGCTGTTGAAAGTCTGGGATATTTCTGCAGTTACTTACGTCATTACCCTCTTGTGTTTTTCCAAATTTATATGTAAATACACTATATATAGGTAGCCCCAAATCACTTGAGTCAATACCTTACTGAACTGTTATAGCTGTATTAGAAACACATTTACCACATTGATTGCATATATTCTGTGAGAATAGAGAGAGATCAAATTAATACATGTGTTAGAGGAGTCCTTGGAGATTTAGAGGTTAATGTCTCTGCAACAGAGACTTACTAGAAAAAAAAAAAATCATTTCAGAGCTCTTTGTTTGAGTTCTGACTCCTGGTCTGCTAAGAAAAAAAATCTGAAAATTTGAAGATAAATGTTATGTAAAGGACAATGTAATCAGACACCATTTTCAATTCAAGTGTCTACTTTTGGATTTAATTTGTTAAATAAGATCAGTAAATATGTACTACAATGAGATAATTCTTTTCAAATGTGAAATTTTTCACATGTAGGTGTCATAAACTTCAATAAAACTTGCAGGGAAAGGAGAGAAAAGAAGAGAAAAAAGCCTCTTGCAAGAACATGCAGGCAAAATCATCTGTGAGCGTATTAAGATAATGTCATGTATGGCCTCTCTCAAGAGCAGATAATTCATCAGATGCCATGAACATACCAAAAATAAATAAGTGATCAATTTCCTGTATCATATTTAACATTCAAATACTAGTCACTACAACAGATTTCTGTCCAATTTAAAAGACGTAGTTCAGACTGGGCAAAGGAAATTAGCTTATAGAGGATGCCCAGAAGCAAAGAAGAAACAGCTGTTAAAGATGATTAGTCCTACAAAACCATTAATCATGTTTACATAGAAAAAATACGAAGCTTATTAAAAAAAAAAAGGAAAGCAGCATTAAATAATTTCAGAAAAGTATTAGAACATATGCCCTTGTATACCAAAATCCCAGTCCATAGTGATAAATGTGGAAGTAAGAAGAAATGGAAACATGCTTTTGACAGCTGGAGTTGACAGCTATGAAACATAGATTTCCAACTACAGAGCTCCAACATACCCCAAACAAATTTAGGCTATGGTATCAAAGCAGTTAATAAGAATTCCTGTTAACTATGGACTAAAACTATATTTTCTTTAATAGCTTATAGCCACTAATGTCAGAAAAGGTAGATAAAGAACAATTACAAAAGCCTTGCAAATATTAAAACAAACAAACAAACAAAGAAAACAAAAAATCCCCAAACCTGCTTTGGTTTCTATAATGCTAAGTTGGGAATGGAGGGCAAGATTAACCAAGATGGACTAACTCCATTAATGTAGCAAATTAAATTAAAGGTTGTCTATGAGCAATATTTAGAGATTGTCGTGGTTTAACCTGGCTGGCAGCTAAGCACCACACAGCCGCTTGCTCACTCCCCCCTCCCTCAGTGGGATGGGGGAGAGAATCGGGAAGAAAATAAAAGGTTAGAGCTGAGGGCTGAGATAATCACTCTCCCTGCGACCCGCCGACTGACTAAACCCCCCCCAAGCATGACATTATATGGTATGGAATAAAGGGTGGATAATGTCCTGGTTTCATCTGGGATAGAGTTAATTTTCTTCATAGAAGCTAGCATAGTGCTGTGTTTTGGATTTAGTACTACAAGAATGTTGATAACACACTGATGTTTTTAGTTGTTGCCAAGTAGTGCTCAGACTACTCAAGGACTTTCTGAGCTTCTCCTGCTTGGCCAGGTGCATAACAAGCTGGGAGGGAGCACAGCACAGCTAGGACAGCTAACGCAAACTGACCAAAGAGCTATTCCATACCATAGAACGTCATGCTCGGGGGGGTTTAGTCGGTCGGTTGGTTGCAGGGAGAGTGGTCGCTGCTCGGGTACTGATCGCAGCTCGGGAAGTGATTGCTGCTTGGGACGGGCTGGGCATCCGTCGGCGGGTGGTGAGCAAGTGCATTGTGCATCATTTGTTTTGTATATTCTGTATATTTTGTTATCATTCTCATTATTACTATTATTATTATTATTATTATTTTATCTTTTTAAACTGTCTTTATCTCAGCCCTCGGCTCTAACCTTCTTCCCGATTCTCTCCCCCATCCCACTGAGGGAGGGGGGGGGAGCGAGCGAGCGGCTGCATGATGCTTAGTTGCTAGCCGGGTTAAACCACGACAAGATTCATGAGATTCATTCCTCTAAATATGTTTCTGTGTTTTGAAAAGGAGCTTGTGGGGTTGGGCAGCAATTTACACCTCTGGCAGAGGCAGGTGGCAGAAAAATAAACTTTTGCTTATGAAGTAAACTTCCAAATACCATAATAAATATTTCACTTTGCATGTCTACGCAAGAAAACTCTTTCCTGTATTATAACTGGAAGTGATTTTGTGTAAATAAATTTTTATTTTAGTTGTTAAACAACATGAAAGATAAATATTTAAAAAATACAAAATGTATTTTTTTTTCCAATCAGTATATTGTTTCGTCTTCAACCTATGAAACTAGTTGTTAAACAGAGAACAGAAAATTAAAATAAACAAATAATTTTGGTTTTGAATTATTCAACATGCCTTTTTGTCCCCTTCTTCATCCCTATTTAAGAATACATTCAAGTCTGTCTCCATCAAAATGAAATATCTCAACCTTTAAATCACATTGCCTCGAATGCATTTTACTGTCTTTTTCCTGAATCAATAAATAACTGTAGTGCCCTCACATAATTATGTTTTTTAAAGGAATTTCTGTTTTCAGAAAGAAATTTCACATCTCTAGTTGTGATTAAATATACTAGAGCTTTTATTTATATGTTTGTCCCAACATCTTGCCTTGTTAAGCTTTTACGTTCTGTTCAAAAACCTGTAAAGCTGAGAGAGAATATGGATTTTCCTCGCCATTAAGCTGCTTTATTTTTCCATACAGAAAGCCAGAATAGTTTGCCTGCAGCATTCTTAAAGCAGCTTCCTTATGGTCAGTTTTCTGCTTCTTTTAATTCATCATGTTCTGCACTATGTTATGTATCCTCATAAATCCTGCTCTATCCTGCCAGCAGTCAGGAAAAAAAAAAGAAAAAACCCTGCTCAACTAGATTTTCCTTCACAACAGCAGAATTATTAGTCATATCCTAATTTTTCTAGAGGTTGGAAGAGAAAAGATCATCAGTGCAGAGGAAGCAATTATTACAGGTTTTTCTTCTGTCTTCATTTGTTAAAGGTTCTCCTTTTTTCACTAGCCCTGTTTTCCTGATGTGTTCTCTCTTGCAAAGACAGAGATCACCCATTCTCCCCTGGCCTGTTCACCAATGTAATTATGAAAATTTAATTTAGATTCTAATAAAGTACTTAAGGCTGTAAACATTGGAAAGAACAAGATGTTCTAATACTTAAATTATTACTATTGAATGCCTCTGTTTCCCTAACTTCTGCAGAATTAAGAATAAAGGCTAATTTGGATGATTTGAATGGCTCTCTGGAGGACTCTGTGTGAATCTCTCTCTTCCACCAGGGTCTAAGATTCTAACCAAGGCATTGTAAGCTACATCCCTAAATTAAGGCAATAGGGGTACTCTTACCTGACTCCCCTGGCACTTTTTGTGACTGTACTCATTTTGTCTGGAACAGACTTAATTTTCTTCATGATATCTTATATGGTGCTTCATTTTGGATTTGCGCTGAAAATGATGTTGATAATTCAGGGACGTTTTCATTATTGCTCAGCAGTGCTTACACAGAGTCAAGGCCTTTTCTGATTCTCAGACTGCCTTTCAACGAGTAGGCTGGGGGTGCACAATAATTTGGGAGTGCAGACAGCCAGGACAGCTGACTTCAACTCACCAGAGGGATATCCCATACCTATGACATCATGCTCAGCAATAAAAGCTGGGGAAAGAAGGAGGAATGGAGGGGGCGACAATCAGAGTGATGGAATTTGTTATCCCAAGAAGCCGTTATACATGATGGAGCCTTGCTTTGCCTGGAAATGGCTGAACACCTGCCTGCCAGTGAGAATTAGTGAATGAATCCCTTATGTTGCTTTGCATATTCTCACAGCTTTTGTTTTACCTATTAAACTGTCTTTATCTCAAACCATAAGTTGTTTCATTTTTACCCTTCCCATTCCCTCACTCATTTTACCGGGGGGCGAAGTGGTGATGGAGGGGGCAGGGGTGTGGGTGGAGGTGAGTGAGTGGCTGTGTGAGGCTTAGCTGCTTACCAGAGTTAAATCATGGCAAAGATGAGCCACTGGCAAGCTCGAATCAAACTGATCACAAGACGGGGAACTGGTTCAGAAATAAGGCAGTCAGAAAAAGTAAGAGATAAAGGAAAACAAATAAAACATAATATTGGGAAAGGTAGAGGCTACAAAAGAGAGACTCTATGGCTACACCTGTCCTAGTAAGCCAAACAGAACCAAGATACTAGCTCAAGTGTATGATCATTGCAATGTGGCATGAGCTACTGAAATGCTTCTAGTACCATGGAAAAAAAACAGCCTCAGAAAAGTCAAAGTCTGAATTTATCCTTAAAAAAATAATTAATGGAAGAAGTTTAGATATGGCAGGAGTTAAAAAAAAAAAATGACAGGGCGCCATTACTTGAGAGATGGGCTTCACCTAAATGAAAATGGAACATGACTAATAGAACTCAATTTTTACTAAGAAGAAAGAGAGATATTTTAATTTTAAAATTAAAAACTATAGGCAATCTGAGAAGTTCAGATTACTATACAATTTAGTAACTTTGAAATGGAGTCATAATATGCTGTATTTCAGAAGAAAGTGTAAAAAGATAAAGATCTGACTAAGTATAGTACATAGAAATAGGTTCTTGAAACTGGTCTTGCAGACCAGTGGTAAATGAAATAACAGGGATTATAAGCATTTTAAATATTGGTTGAGAAGATAATCAGTGTGATGCTGTAATATGACTCATCAGAAACACCTTACAATTACATTCACTGGGTGTAGTAAATTCAACAAGCTAAGAAATCACCTTAAGTGTTTAAAAAGCAATTACAACATATAAGTTAATTTTATACAACTTTCTGACCCTATATTGACATGGAAAATGTTTGTTATCTTAGATGTAAATTCCATAATTCTGGAGAATTTAAGTATTAGTATTATACTATTGACTATGTCAAAAAAGCATTGTTAGTGTTTACAAATAGTCCTAGGCAAATAGAAAAATATAAACCTCAATCAAAATTATGTACCTCAGTTACAAAGTCACTGAGAAAAATATCCTGCCTGTGAACACTTATGGACTCTAGCAGACATTAAAAATAGGGTGTGGAGACCGATAGTAATGGAAACGGTATGTGGAAGACAGACCTTCTGCTCCCTTAAAGGTATACGGTCTGGACCTTTTCAATGCAAAAAGGTATGGAACCCATGGGCTGAGTAGGAGGAGCTGGGACTGAGGCAGTCAAGCACTGGAACAGGTAGCTTAGAGCCTGTGGAATCTCCAACCTCGGAGACATTAAAAACCTGACTGGGTGTGGGTCCTGAGCAGCCTGCTCTAGCTGAGACTCCTTTGAGTAGGGGAGGGTGGACTAGAGGCCCTTCTGACTTCAACTATCATGTGATTCTAAGAAATAGCATATGGCGCCAGGCCTCTTTAGCTAGAAGACACAATTATGTGTAGATGTGTTTTCAGACCAGAGTAGGTGAGATGATGTAAGAATTTTCTTTTTTCCAGCTGAGCTGAGTGGTGTTATTCTGATATTTACAGCACCCATTGCAGTCCCTTGCATACTGCATGAAATCATGCAAGGGAGCATAAGGTAAAAGGTTTTCTGAGACAAGATCTGAGGAATGTGAAGGACACTGGAAAGAAAACTCTTGCCTTACCTGTATTATTGATAAAGATGATGACTAGAATGAACTGTCCTCAGAAGCACACCTGAGTTTACTTTTAGAAATAGCTCCTTAGATAACTCCCAGGAAGAAATTAAAGTTTATGAGATGAGTCTGATCAAAGGACTGGAATTTGGAAGTGAAAGGAAAAATCAGTTATCTGACATATGTGCATAATCCACCATGCACTCTGGGTTTGAACAGTCTGGTGGAAAAGGTTCCTCACAAATTATGGGGTTAAAACAAATCATGCCCAGAGCAAAGACAATACAGTTCTTCCTGTCAATAGATGGGCTAAAACAAATGGTAATTTGTTCTCTTATAATGTATATATAGTTGAGCAGCTTGGACCAGCTGTAAGAGAGCCCATTGGTTCTGTGGGTACAGCAGTATGTACAGTATTAGAAGCACTGGTAAGTCTGACCATCATAACCATAACATTATATGTTAAAGATAGATTGGCTGGAAGCTTTACTAGTATATTTGATTGTACACAAGCAAAATACAGTTATTCACAGATTTTATAAATTGGCAAAATGTAGACAGATTTGAGTAATAGTATGAGGAAGAAGTATCCTTGCCAAAAAGGCCAATAGTTTATTTAAGTTAACTTAAAAACCTATGATTCCTAACCATTTTCTCAGAATCAGATGATCACAAAATCCAAAAGTTTCCCAAAATTCAGGGTGATACAGAATATAATTACACAAAACTTAGCTCAGTTCTGTCAAAAACATGACTAAATGGAAACAGGGTCTGAAAACAGGAAGACAAACCCTAAAAATCTGGCCCTGTTACAAGGATCCTATTACCACGCCTACACAGTTAATCCATGGGTCTTCTAGTCTAACTCAACAAATGTCTTCCTAAAACACAGAAAATGTTTTACTGACTTCTTAATTTTAATTCATTCGAGCACATGGATGTTAATAAAGTTCAATACAGACTTGTAAATGTATAAGACTGTATAGAGGAATGTTATTTGTGTGTATGTATTGAAACCTTAAGATATCATCCATTACCAAGTTGGTACCTGTAGATAGATGCATGACATTGCAATCAATTTCTACTTTATCATTGTTTATTATAAACCTCATGCATTTAGGTTTACATTCTTACACAGTAACTAAATGTATTCAGTTACACAAAAACTAAATAACATCACAATAAGTGGTTATACTAATTACACATTCAGAAGATCTCTTTTTTTTGATGTGCACTTAGGGAAAAATCTTCCTGTTAAAGGAACACTAAAAGTTCAGAGATTGTTTGCCCATATACCTGCTAAAAAATTAAAAGAAGTTACCCCTTACACAAAATTTCACCATGTGTTGGACCTTATATAGCCAATTGCTTTTGAATTGCTTTGATCCCTTGCTGTTTATGATTTGACCTGTTCCTCCACTGTATGCCATGCTGCTATTTTCTCCTGAAAAAGATGGAGAACTAGAAACTTGATTCAGGTACAAGGATGAAGGAATTTAAACATCACTGTTAAAGTTCAACTGAAATTAAAAAAAAAAAAAAGCTGCCTGATTAGAGTTAAAGGAAGGACAGGTAATGAATGATGGGTTATACCTTTAAAAGGAAAATAATAGCTGCGTTAGTACTTCACATATTTTTTTTGTTGTTGCTGTTGTTTCTGTCTTGAAGCCTGAACTTAAAAGCACAATTTTATCTGTCTTCTATTTTGTCACAACTTGCACATACTTTTAAGAAAAGAAATTTTCAGATTAACTCATTTTCCCTTGGGATATTTGAAGTGGAGACTTAAATTTACTGTCTACTGTCTGTTTGGTAGTATCGTTTGACCCAGAGATTTATTTGCCCAGGTAAACCAGGTATGAACTATCAACATTCAGTGTCTTTAACATTTTTAGTCTGCTATTGACTTATTTCTAAAGTAAAAATTAGGTGTGGCAAGACTCTCAAATATATAATGCAAACATGTATTCAGTTTTGTGTTCCTTCTCCAAAAAGTTAAATCAGAATGTGAAAGACTTTCTTATCTTTAAATTAGAAACAGATTAATCTAGCTGCTTACAAAGGTGTAAATATAGCTAGAACAATTGTCTCAATATTCCCTTTCCCAACAAATAAATAAGAAAAAATAAGATACGTGATAACATGAGAAGACTGATAGACCAGTAATCTGAGTACTTTTATAAAGGCAGCTTTAGGCAACTAGTAATTTTGTTAAAATATAGTAAAAAAAAAATAAATTACAAAGTGACATTTGGAAATGTAACTTTTAATTTACGTAATTCATTTCAACAGATACAGGCATGTCGAACTAAATGCACATATTGTGAATTGAAAGCTTGATGAGCTTGTTAGAGGTCTCAGTGTTAATTAGAATTTTCATTTTCTCTAATAGTAGTAGAAGTTTAAGAACAGCAACCTGTAACAATGGTTTCAAAATGTAAATGCAAACAGTCCCATATTGCTGTTGTAAATAAAGCATTTTTAGGTCTTATCTTTTTAAACAAATGATGTGTTTATATCTATATATTCCTCCCAATGAATATATTTTTTCATATATATTATTTCATCTAAATATATCTGTACCAGTGTCATCTGTTTGCCTCCTTAATCCACATCAGATTTCCCTGAGCAATTTCATGTAGTGCAAAGTTAAATAAAAACAATGATGTTTTCTTCAAACAGTATATAAAAACAGCTGTATGCTGGACTGCTAACATGTTTAGGCAATATTAAGGAGATATAAAAATGTAAACCTTACTTCTGAGAAAGAGAAAACAAACTTTATAATAAGTATAAGCCAGAATACTTTTATTTTCTTTCTCTTTATTTGAGATCATGGATTCACACTGACTTAAAGTCAATGGTAGAACTCATTTAGACTACTTCCCTGCATTTTCAGTATGGGTGTGTGTTTCAGCGTGTCTCTGTCAGATGTAATGTACTACTTATTCTCCAAATTATTGTGTGTGGATTTATCATAGAATCATAGAGTGGATTGGGTTGGAAGGTACCTCCAATGATCATGTACTCCTGCCATGGGCAGGGATACCTTCCACTAGATCAGGTTGCTCAAAGCCCCATCCAACCTAACTTTGAATACTTCCAGTGGTGGGTGTCGTGGCTTAACCTGGCTGGCAACTAAGCACCATACAGCTACTCGCTCACTCCCCACTCCCTCAGTGGGATGGGGGAGAGAATCGGGAAGGAAAACAAAAGGTTAGAGCCAAGGGCTGAGATAAAGACAGTTTAATAAGGGAAAATAATAATAATAGTAATAATGAGAATGGTAACAAAATATACAGAATATACAAAATGAACGATGCACAGTGCAATTGCTCACCACCCGCCGACCGATGCCCAGCCCGTCCTGAGCCGCGATCACTCCCTGAGCCGCGATCAGTCCCTGAGCAGTGATCACTCTCCCCGCAACCGATCAACTGACTAACCACCCAAGTATGACGTTCTATGGTATGGAATAGCTCTTTGGTCAGTTTGGGTTAGCTGTCCTAGCTCTGCTCCCTCCCAGCTTGTTATGCACCTGGCCAAGCAGGAGAAGCTCAAAAAGTCCTTGAGTAGTCTGAGCACTACTTGGCAACAACTAAAAACATCAGTGTGTCATCAACAGTCTTGTAGTACTAAATCCAAAACACAGCACTATGCTAGCTACTATGAAGAAAATTAACTCTATCCCAGATGAAACCAGGACAGTGGGGCATCAACATCTTCTCCGGGCAACCTGTTCCAGTGTCTTACCACCCTCAACATAAAGAATTTGTTCCTTATATCCAATCTAAATCTACCCTCCTTCACCCTGTCTCCTATCACTACAGTTCCTCTTAAAAAGCCGCTCTCCATCTTTCTTACAAGCCCCCTTTAAGTATTGAAAGGTGATAAGGTCTCCCTGGAGCCTTCTGTTGTCCAGGCTGAACAATCCCAACTCTCTCAGACTTTCTTCATAGGAGAGGAGTTCCAGCCCTCGGATCATTTTCATAGCCCTGCTCTGGACCTGCTCTAACAGACCCTGTCTGTCTTGTACTGTGGATCCCAGAAGTGGATGCAGTACTCTATGTTCAAGTACAGGTCTTAGAAAAACTATACAGCATCTGAAAGAGAAAGTTGGCACTTACTCTTTGTTTTAGGAAACCAAGAACAGATTTATAAGCACTATGGATGAGTTGGGAAGGGTCACAGATTGCCTGCTTAGCTTTAAGACATCAACATATATTTTGCATGGCTTGAAGAAGTATTGTGTTACTGATGGAGGATGGACAAGGTTTTTTATGTTTCTTGGGTGCAATATGTAGACTCTGAATTATGGATATCATAATGCCCCTATGTGAACAGATGGAACAAAGGTTACAGAGCATGCTGTGTTTCAGCCTGCTTTTGAGCCATCCCACTGAGGACATGCAAATATACATATAAATAAATGTAACTTCATTAACTCAAAAGAAGGTCTATTTTCACTGTGCTAGCTGTATCCTGAATCAGTAGATATTTACAATACAATGATATTAAGCAGAAAATAATTTATGTGGACACAGAAAATAATGTATATGGACAAAGCAATTTAGAAAGTTTAATTTAAATTGCTCAGAACTACAGTAAATAATATTATGATAATTTTAACTTATTATTTTAGGGTTTGTTTAAAAAGAATTGGATTATATTCACTGTTTCTCACTGTACACACCAAACTTCCTCTTCAAGCAGATTTCCTTTCATGCAATTATTGATAATAAACTATGAATCAAAATATTGTAAAAATCTTAATTGCAACTTAACTGACCATGATCTATTAAAATGCTAGCATTTGCTAATGGAATTATTATTGCAATATGGTTTTGGATAAACAAAAACTGAAAGACGACTTTGATCTCAGAAGATTCATATTGGTTTTTGTATTCATATTGGTTTTTACCCTTCCTTCATAGCCCTAAAATTCTGACTTCCTTTGTAATAAATTCTGAATCAATTGACACCACTGTATCCAACATAAATTTTGCTTGAACCCAAAACTGTACATTACTAAATTACAGAAAACAGAGTCTAAGGAATTTGCCTTGCTACTACTACAAGTTTTGATAGAAACTCCTTCACTGCAAATCTGAGAACTTGACACTGAGGGTGAATGACAATATATTACTGTTCTGCTGATGCAGTCAGTGCTATTTTTGTTGCATGAAATGTGGAACCATAATTCCCCTACAGACTGGCATTAAGGACAGTAACTGTTCTTGTATTCTTACTTACTATAAAGTGATGCTGTTGTCATAACTTTAGGTTTCTGTATCAGTGCCTCCACAAACAATTTTTCTTGTTATATACTTTAATTATGCCCTAGAAAAAAATCAGTATCTTCCTTCAGAAAACGTATTGAAGAATAACATGTTTCTCCGCAGGTCTCATATTTTAAAAGACAAACTATGACTATGTGTCCAAACTTGTATATCAAACATTTGAGAAATTCTTAATTGAAAAAAGCCAAAACCAAACAAATGGACATAATTCTTATTAACTAGTTTCCATTTCTGGAATCCTTATCTAATTAATGTGGTGACAAAAAGGATCTTCAGACAAAAGAATTTTTATCCCCTCAAGTATACTCCCCTCTTTGGTATGACTTCCTGACTCTGTTTTTCATGTGTAAATCTCTATCACTGCATCTTCATCTGCATCTGCATCTATATTTACATCCACATCAATCTATATCATCTGTTGATAGATATCTGTGACATTGCTCTCATATCAGCCTTGGATGAGCAAATAGTAACTATAGAAGGGATAATATTTTCTGCTGTTTGATAAACAGAAATGAATGGAATACTATTACAACAGATAGCTGTAATCCCTAAAAGTTTGGCTTATTAAGGCTTTGAGATAATCACCTAGCCAGGCCACTTCTGTCATCATTGAAATGATAATGAAATTTTATATCTGACACTCCAACTCTTTTGACATTACAGATCCTCTGCTCTCAGTTAAACCAAATAACAGAACAGAGAGAAATTGGGACTGCATTTATAAATAGCTGTTTTCATTCCGTCCTTGAAAGGCTGTGTATGGAAACCAAACTAACACTCAAAATGCAATCATGCATAAGCCAATCATACTGTGTTGCTCAAGGCTAGCAGTTCTGCAGGTATTCATCAAGAAAACGCCAACTGCTTTGCTTGTTTCCCACCAGCATGTTGCCACTCTTGCTGGGACCCCTGAAAGCCATCATCCCCACCTTTCCTCTGGGCATTCAGTGGTTGACAGTAGCAGTCACTCATTCAGAAGTTACAGGCAGAATCCTGGTAGATTCTGTGTCTTGTTAATGAATCTGGATCATAAATACTGCCACTGCTGACAGATGTAATTACTCAGGGAAATCCACTTCACTGTACCCCTGTGTTTGCCTTCTAAGTATCATAAATGGGCTCATCTCAAAAACCTGACATTCAAGGGAAATACAACCCCAGTCAGAAAGAGATGTGAGAGCTGACAAGTGATAACAAATGTCAGTAGTTCAGCTACACTGTTGACAGGTCTGCTCTTGTTAACATCAATAGTAGTAGTAGAATGGTGAAATAACCTATTACTTGCATGCCAAGGTTTTGCTGTTATCAACTTCCCCCTCCCCTATGTCTCCCCCCACTCCCCTGCCAGCTACTTAACTAGTACCACTCCCATAGAGGCCTCCTGGATATAATATTTTAATTTTTTTTCCCACCAAATAGAAAGGTTAGATAAAACATATAATTTCTGAAGTTATCATTCTAAAAAACCTCCACATGTAAAGTTCTGTCAAACAGCTCATTATAGAGATAAATGTATTTCTTAATGCACCTATGAGAGATCTGTAGTTACTATAGAATATACCTAAAGGACGGATTAAGGACATGTGCAATGAAACAAGTTTCTCTCTGTAAGTGTGAATTTTTACCTTGCTAAACAGTCATAGTGATGGACCATGGGTAACTTTCGATCCCAAGACGTCACCCTTAAATCCTATAGTCAGTGGCCTGGAATGACCATTTTGTAAGCATGGAGGCAGAGTCTGCACACTGATGGCTGCCAAAAGAATAGGACCCCTGGATCATGGCTCCCTCATGTGCCCAGACTTTCAGCTCCCGCCCCTAATCTGAGTGTTACACCTCCCAAATCTTAGACAGTGTGCTGCTGTGGCACAGTTCAGCACCCATGGGTTGTTCACCTCCTCTTACTTCAGTTCACACTCTATGTAATCTGGAGCAAGCCAACCCGATTTCCTGGTAGGAGCACTTGGACATGCAGTAGGCCTGCCCTGCTCTCCACAGGTGCTTGGCTGTGGCTCCAGCCAAAAGTGAAGCACAAGTAGCTCAGCATTGTCTTTCATCCCCTTTGATTCTGCTCATGAAGCCCAGAGCCAAATACCCTCCAGACAGCTAAAACAAGATAGTCAGAATTTCTGACAACATTGGAGTTATTCAAATCTCACTTTTTTTCTCAAGCGTAGGTGTTTTACCTATGATTCCTCTCAGGTGTGTCCTTGAGATTTTGGAGTTTACTGGTACCGTTTTGCCTGAAGATAAGTACTTCTAGGCCATCATTAAAAGTGAGGCTAGAGACATCCTTTTATTACACAGATTTGATAGAGACTTTCCAGAACTCTAGACACATAGTCTTTCAAGAGATTAGAAATTAATGCACATATGTTTTTCTGTGGGATGTGAAAGATTCTTCTTCATTTTAATCCAGATATTCTATCTCTCATGAGGATATTATTTCTAAGTTGGACACAAGAAACTTTGACTGGTAGGAAATTATTTCTTCCTAACCTTCCATCATAAAGCTTTTCTATACTGTCAGGAAAATGCAATACCAAAAAAAAAAAAATTAAAAAAATCTAGACAAAATGCTTTCTTAAAATGAAAATGAATGTTTCAGCAGTTCCACCCCTTTTACGTTCTTGATTTTGCCAAAGGCCCTAAATGCTTTTCCTCCTTGTTTTTCTCAAAATGCAGTAAAATCAATGACATGTAGGCTGTATTTATCCCTTCTCTACTTCCTGGATTCTGCCTCTCTTGTTTAGAAAAAACAATATTAAAATTAAGAGCAATAAACTAAAGATACAGCTATCTGAAACTTTTTTCTTCCTCTTCTCAGAAACTTTTAGTGTCTTTCAGGGTCAGATGGAGAAAGTGAATTGGAAAGAAAAGTGTGTATATTGATGAACTTGTTCAGTGGCAAAAAGGGTAAGAAAACAAAGAAAATATTTGAAACAAAAAAGTCAAAGTGCTGTATAGAATAGTCTAAACCTGTTATGTAAAATAAATTACTTCAAGACTGAAATTTTGTCTTCATCTTCAGCTACTCAATTTGATAAGCACAGCAGCATGAACTGTGAGAATGGTATCATATATACATCAACAGGACATCTGTTGTGGTTTAACCCAGCTGGCAACTAGCACCACGCAGCCGCTCGCTCACCCCCCCCCCTCCTCCCTCAGTGGGATGGGGGAGAGAATCAGAGAAAAGAAAAAAAAGTAAGACCCATGGGTTGAGATAGAGACAGTTTAATAAGAAAGAAGAATAACAATAATAATAATAACAGTAAGAAAATATACAGGATATATAAAACAAGTGATGCACAATGCAATTGCTCACCACCTGCTGACCGATGCCCAGCCCATCCCGAGCAGCGATCGCTCCCCCCGAGCCATGATCACACCGCCTGAGCTGCGATCACTCTGCCCGCGACCAACCGACTGACTAACCCCCCCCGAGCATGACGTTATGTGGTATGGAATAGCTCTTTGATCAGATTGGGTTAGCTGTCCTAGCTGTGCTGTACTCCCAGCTTGTCATGCACCTGGCCGAGCAGGAGAAGCTCAAAACGTCCTTGAGTAGTCTGAGCACTACTTAGCAACAACTAAAAACATCAGTGTGTTATCAACATTCTTCTAGCACTAAATCCAAAGCACAGCACTATGCTAGCTTCTGTGAACTCTATCCCAGCTGAAACCAGGACAACATCATTATATATCCATTAGTGATAAAGTTAAACTGGAACAAGAGAGTCATGCCACACTGAAGATTTATAAAGCACTAAGATGTTTTTTTAATCTTCATGGTGCTAGGACTGATATATGCTGCTTGAAAACCCAGTCATAAACTTACAATCTTTGTTCGTTATTTATAATCAAAAAACTAGCTGTTCATTTATCTGACATGAATTACTTTGAAATGCTAATAAAAATAATGAAAATGTATAAAACTTTTGTTAGTTTTTTCCTGTCTCTGCAAAACATAAAAAAATTTGCTTCTTGCCTTCCAGTTAGGTGTCCTTGACAAAAAAAACCTTTTTATAAATCCTTTTTTTGTAAATAAAAAGATGTTTTATAAAAATTAAGTCAGTTTTAGCTCACCAAAAGTAGGTGAAACTTGCATGTAAAACATACACATTATACAGATTATAGAAAATTTCCACAAACTAAGCGGGGAGCATAAAGATCAGTCTATACTTGGAAATAAAGTATTTCCCCCTTTCCCTAGAGCTAGAGATGGATTTCTACATAGTAGCTTTCTAGCTTTCTTTCTCTTTCTCTTTTATTTTCCTCCAGGTAGAGTTCATTGTGCAAATCATAGCAACTGAAAAAAAAAAAAAAAACCCAACTCTCTGAAGTGGCACTAATTTTATTTTATTCTATACCATTTTATTAGTCCACTTAAATCTTAATGCTTAGGACTTCACAAAAGGTGAAGGAAAAGAGAAATAAAATTTAAGCTTTCAAACATTTAATTTCATTATGTTCACTTTGGTAAGGTAGAAAAGTGCATTTTATTAATGTTGCCAAAAATGCACAAAGTAGCTATAATAAAATGTTCATGGGCTGCATACAAATATCTGCCTTCAAAAGTCAAGTGTCCTTCAGCTTGGTTAAGCACCTGAGCCCAGCTTCTACAAAATATATTTTAGAGTGTTTCACTTATGCTTCTGCTTACTGAGATAAACTCTTCTTCTCTGAGTGGCATATATCTTTTTCACGTGTAAATATGTCATATACCACTCAGATGTAGCACAAAGAGGATCCCTAAACCTGTGCAGTCTAAATCAAACATGACATAACAAGTCAGGCTTATAAACAGACATGGTGTATGTGGTGAGAAAACAAAGTACAAGGCTGAAAAAAATTATCACACTGTTAATCAGCCACATACTCAGTTTGATGGCTCAGTTTCTCCTGCCCCTACATTTTTTTCGTAATTTTCCCCTTCTTTTTTAAGACTTCAGAGGTTGAATGTACTTTCCGCCCCTTTGCTGAGCAGGCAGGGAGCAGACATTAACAGCTCTGTGAAAGTTACAGTATAAACCCTTCTAATACGATTCTTCTATAACACTACTAAGTTAGTCCTTACTGCTTTCTAATGTGTGTGGCTGTGTGTGTATGGGGTGGGGGTGGTGGTATTTTTGATACTTTTTGGCTGTGTAAAGTAGAACTGGTCTCTTGGGGTGTAACTGTATCATAGCATGGTGGGTTAACCTTGGCTGTCTGGCTACCAAGTCTCCACCAAGCCTCTCTGCTCCTCCCACCCCTTGCTTTTAATGGAAAAGGACCCTT
Organism: Butorides virescens; assembly: GCA_017310255.1. Taxonomy (NCBI): domain Eukaryota; kingdom Metazoa; phylum Chordata; class Aves; order Pelecaniformes; family Ardeidae; genus Butorides; species Butorides virescens. The sequence goes on along the minus strand of JADKXX010007241.1, from coordinate 54,139 downwards.
GGCATATGCCTTGGGTAGGAGCTGCAGCGCACTTAGGCTTTGCTGAAGCTGACCCCAAAACACACTGATGCACATGCCTGTATGCAAAGCCAGATGTTGCCAAATGAACCTATCCAATGAAGCAAAGTCTGTGAAGATGGAGAACAGGGAGATTTTGTTACGCATTTGCACAAACCCTGTGCAAAGCTGCAAGCAGTGAAACTGAAAATGGCTCAGAATTGGATAATGCAGGTCAAAATTCCCCTAAAATGAACAAGCTATGAGGAAAAACATGAAAAGCTGGAGGGATTTGGTAGACTGAATCCAAAACAAAGGAAAGCACAAACATAATCAGAGAAAATCAATCCCTTGAGCTTAGCTATGACAATACAGACCCAGGATTTGGTATCTGTATTATTCAGCAACCCGTACTCCCAGAGAAACAGGTGTTTCTCTCTTTCAGTGAAGGCTCAGGCACGCTGGCAGTGAAGAGGCAAGCATGCTCACTTGTGACTACAGTATTTATTATACTATGAAGCAGTTTTAATTAAGCATTTGAAAATATGCCAGTTTAGAAACTGTCTACCTACCCAAAACAGAGACTGTCCGTGAATTGCACTTGAACTTCTGTTACAGCAAAAACTTCCATTCTGTCAGATACAATAGAAAGGTACAAATATCCACTTCTCCTCTGTGCTGCTGAAGTTGAGCGAAGCTGAAATCTCCCACAGTAAAATAAAAACAAGCTGTTAGGGTGTAAGTTCTCCACGTTTTCCCAAAGGACATTCTTTACTCCATGGCCAGACATCATCATTGCTTTTCTGAAATGCTATAAACTGACATGAAATAATAATAATTTTAAAAGTCCCACCAGTGTCAGTTTTATCTACCTTATAGAGTCGATTTATTTCTGATTTCTGAAGACAATAGTATTTCTGAAAATTCTTTAAAACTTGTACTTAGATTTTTAAAATTAGGATTCACCAGTTCAACATAGAAACCCCAGGCTACAGAAATAGTTATGGAATCAAGGAGTAGAAATCAAGTGTTTCTTTTCCCAAGTAAATACTGCAGCTCTTAGGCTAAAGAATTATCCACAATTCTGTTCAAAAACCAGCCTGACAGATTTTACTATTTGTATTTTTTTTTGTATCTTTTTACACATTATAACAGCTTTCTCAGAACTGGCGAGGAATACTTCCTCAGGCTCTAAAAGGAACTGAACCCCGGTTACCCATGGTGTAGATGAATACTTCACTAAAAATCTGTTGAATAAAAGAGGCTACAATTCTGTCATCCTGCATCACTGTTTTAAAATAAAGTGGTCATGGTAAAACTGCATAGTTCAAATCTGGATGTGAATTTGTTGGTTTATTTGTCTGGTAGATGCATTTTTTGAATGGCAGAATAATATATTTTTGCAGGCTTGTTCGATTTAAACAGGAATAAAATTCCAAGATACTCATCCTGTCCTTTCTCAGGCAATTTTGGCTATATGATGAGATATAATAGTAGATGTTGAGGCAATGGCAAACAAAAAATCAAGCTGCTGACAGGCATTAGTTTCCCCCATGTCTAAATTCAATAAGCATGAGTATTCAGGGTCACAACTGGGCTTTGGATCTTAAAATCTTCATAAATTCAACCTCTGGATTTTAAAACTCTTCTTTTAAAATATTTTTTAATGCCTAAAGTAATCAAAACTGTATACAAAATTTACTGCTTTAGCTTTTCCCAGGCTTTTTTTTTTTTTTTAAATTATTATTATTTATTTTTATTGATGTGTAATCCTATACCCTGGAAAGGACGTGCATTTGAGTAACTAAGTCCTTATTTGGGTCTGTCCTACAATCTTTGAAATGAGTGGATCAATACAGAAGTAACTTGGAACATTTTGGATTTTAGCTTTGTGATCTTCAGCTACTGCTGTTTGACTTTGTGCTGTTTTATTTTATCCTTGTCATATGCATTGAAAGTCAGAGGCTTATTTGGGATTTGATTCATTGGGATGTGTGGAGAGCAGTTCTTAGAACATTTTAAATATGTCATTTTTTATTTATTATTCAATAAAATTAAAGGTTGAATTGGAAGGTACTATTTTTAAATTTTTATTTAAATTTGTTCTTATTCTCCACATAAATACTAAAAGTATGACATTTATGGAAATCCCTACACTTACTGTACCTACAAAATACCTTCAGTCATTAACACAATATATCTGCCAATATAGGTTTGCAAAAAATAATTCTTGTTATACAAATCAATTCTCACAAACAATATCTAACATGACACTACTAATGTTAACTTTAATCCACTTTGATGGATTCACTTTTGCATGCAGTGGGGCAGTCCTACAGTAGTAGGACTAGTAGTAGATCTACAGGATCTTTTATAGAAAACCACCAGCTCAGACAGAGTTTTCATTCAACATTTAATAACACAAGTTCAGAAAACAATTTTAGACACAGAATAAGGAAGAAAAAACTACTGCTGTAGGTATTTCTTTTACGTCGGAAGTTTTTCACAGATTTTAATAGGCGAAGAAGAGAAACTAGACTATAGCAGGGGACATATCCTTTCAGGTTTACAAAAACTCAATTATCCTTTGAGAATTGAAAACAGCAGCTTTGGCATCCCTTTTGTGATCTGTATATTGAAACACCCCACTAATTATTTTTCTGCCTCATTTTGCCTCTTCGTGAAACAGAATGATAGGCATTTAGGTCATGTTTTTCTTTCCCCTGTTATTCAAATCCAGAAGAAAATTTAATTATGAAATAATTTACATTAAAATATTGCTCTCCAACAAATATTTGGAAGCTGAAAACCTTAATGGAGTGCGTTGACCTTGGCTGGCCCCAATGCTGCTCTCTCCCTCTCTTCAGTTGGACGGGGGAAGAAAATACGACAAAAATCTCATGGGTCAAGATAAAGGTAATTTAATAAATAAAAGCAAAGGCCACACATGGAAGCAAAGAAAAGCAAAAAGATTTATTATCTACTTCCCATCAGCAGGCAATGTCCAGCCACTTCCTGGGAAGCAGGGCCTCAGTAGGTGTTGCGGTTGTGTCGTAAGAAAAACACCTTAATAATGAATGCCCCCTCCTCTCCCCCTTTCTCTTAGTTTTTATCGCTGAGTACGAGGTCATAAGGTATGGAAAATCCTTTTGGTCAGCTTGGGTCAGCTGTACCAGCTGCGTCCCCTCCCTGCATCTTGTCCACGGCCAGCGTACAGGACTTTGGGGGAAGGGGGAGGGTTGGAGAGAGAGCCTTGCGGCTGTATGAGCACTGCTCAGCAGTAGCAAAAACACTGGTGTGTTATCAACACTGTTCTGGCTACAAATACAAAGCACAGCACCATGAGGGCTGCTATGGGGAAAGTTAACTGAATCCCAGCCAGACCAAATACACATAATCACGAAACTGAAAACTTAAATTATTAAATATTTTTCCTAACTCACCATTAATTTATTAGAATTAGATGTGGTTTAGATTATATATAAAATATATATGAGAGATTATGTGAATATGAAAGATTCTGGGACATCTTTATCTGCATTTATTTTGCTCACTACTCCTAAGAATATATTTGCCCCTCACATTGCTCCTAACTTGTTTAGGGGCTACTGTAGTTTTGCAATCTCTTCCAAAAGTGTCTTTAAATAAATATTCATATTTTAATTCTTTTTGGTAGGGTCTTGTTTTTCAACCTTTTCTGACAGCCAGCAAATACCTTGTAAGTAAGAAACAACGTATGTATTTTTTCCAGATCTGCTATTTGCAATAAATGAAGACCTTAATAGAATATATTTTATAAACAACAAAGTAAGTTTTTATATAACAATTTTCATTCTTTTTTATCAAAGTGTTTTCTGAAAAGCAGATTCATGGCCCAGTGTGCAATAAGCCAATTGTCACACAGTCAGGAGAGACATTGCATATTTAATTTCATTTCTGCAGAGTTGGGTGCTGGGTGGTAGCTCCACAAAGCTATCACACCTTGGTGATCACACCGCATCATTTTATACACTCAGAGCAATGGTTATCAGTTATTTCTCAACCACACCTAATCACATCCTCTTCTTATTGGTTCTTGCAAGCCTTGCATTCATTTAAAGCTGCAGTGTCCTTTCTTTATACAATGCACGCTCTGTAAGGAAGAGTCTTGACCTGGGCAAGGATCCTTTGACCTGGGGACATGATTATTAGTATTATCATGAGGGTAGTTCAGCTGAGGCTACATGGATCTTGGATTTGCTTGCCAAGTTTTGGATGTTTTCAAAACATTTTGATTAGGTGTCCTATTCAGGCCAACTTGCTCCAGGATATCCTTGTTCCAAGAGTGCGAACAATACATTCTTCGTATTAAATGTTCCTCTTACTATTTTAAAAGTACATCTAGTATCAAAACCATTAAATTTTTGAGCTATTCTTTAACAAAAGTGCTTTTAAAATGTTTTAAGAAAAAATTGTTCAAAAAATGTTGTAGAAATTATAGTGCAGAAAGATGAAATTACATAAATACTGAAATACATTTGCTTTCTCTACGCTGTTATCAAAAATACGGCCCACATGAGCCATGACTAATATTCAATATAACTTGGACTTCCAGGGAAAAAGATACTAATATTAGGATGTACCTTTGACTGATGTAGTTCAAGAGTGCTCTTTTGTCTTTAATCTGGATATATTCTTAGCAAGATGTGAGTTCTCTGATATTGCTTGAGATGATGAAAAGTATAGTTCTGGTCTTCCTAATGATCATCTGCAGGGAAATTTGAGCACATATATAATTGAAAAGGTGAGCTGGTGCCTGGATATCTGTTTCTTAAATGCTAGGAGTACGTTTAGCGGTATTTTAATATGAGTTGAATAAGTTTTCAACTAGAGGTAAGTACTTCCTTCAGAACACTATTAATTATACAACTTTATTCAAATACTTCATGCATTCAGTCTTCATACAATCTAATCAAGGCAAGCAGTGTTATAGGCAAATGTTTTCTTCTTTTTGGCTACTTCTGTAAGTAAAGAGTGAGTTAAAGCACAGGCTTGAGAGAAGAATCAAGTTTCTGGTATATTGTTCTTGATTTTCCCCTCTGCATTGCTGCTTTTAGAAGAGACACACTTTCCACCCTAATCACAGAATCACAGAATCGCAAGGGTTGGAAGGGACCTTGGGAGATCATCTAGTCCAACCCCCCTGCTAAAGCAGGTTCTCCTAGAGCATGCTACACAGGACTTCGTCCAGGCGGGCTTTGAATATCTCCAGAGAAGGAGACTCCACAACCCCCCTGGGCAGCCTGTTCCAGTGCTCTGTCACCCTTAAAGAAGTTTTTCCTCCTATTCAACTGAAACCTCTTATGTTTCAGTTTGCACCCGTTGCCGCTTGTCCTGTCGCTGGACACCACTGCAAAGAGTCTGGCTCCATCCTCTTGACTTCCACCCTTAAGATATTTGTATGTGTTGATGAGGTCCCCTCTCAGTCTCCTCTTCTTCAGGCTGAACAAGCCCAACTCCCTCAGCCTTTCCTCATAGGGGAGATGCTCCAGTCCCTTTATCATCCTTGTTGCTCTCCTCTGGACTCTTTCTAGGAGTTCCTCATCTTTCTTGAACCAGGGAGCCCAGAACTGGACACAGTACTCCAGGTGGGGTCTCACCAGGGCAGAGTAGAGGGGGAGGATAACATCCCTCGCCCTGCTGGCCACACTCCTCTTAATGCACCCCAGGATACCATTGGCCTTCTTGGCAACAAGGGCACACTGCTGGCTCATGGTGAGCTTGTCATCCACCAGGACTCCCAGGTCCCTCTTGGCAGAGCTGCTTTCCAGCAGGTCAGCCCCCAGCCTGTACTGGTGCGTGGCATTCAACCTCCCCAGGTGCAGCACTCGGCATTTGCCCTTGTTGAATTTCATCATGTTCCTCTCCCCCTAACCCTCCAGCCTGTCCAGGTCCCGCTGAATGGCAGCACAGCCTTCTGGCATATCAGCAACTCCTCCCAGTTTTGTGTCATCAGTGAACTTGCTGAGGGTACACTCTGTCCCCTCGTCCAGGTCATTGATGAACAAGTTGAACGAGACTGGGCCGAGTACTGAGCCTTGGGGAACAATGAGTACATACATTTGACCCATGCTGCAAAAGTCATTGTACCCTTCTTCTGTGGGTATAGATCTCCCAAAATACTTATATACCTTGCCTTATGTTTTATGGCATCATTGCAAAGGATGTTGGTATATCTTATGGACATGAAGTAGGTTCAACATGTTAAACTTTTACATACAAAGTGTGAAAATCTCTTAAAAAGAAAAAAAAAATTAAAAAGGAAAAGCAGTACAAGTATGGTATAGTATAACTGAAAGTGTAGGAAATTAAACCTTTTGATACTAACAGCCAAAGAGCATCCTGAGCGTTAGAAACATTAAAGTAACATATCTAGTCAGAATTAGTTTTTAAAATGCATAAGCAACAATCCAATCATGCTCACAGAAAAACAATCTTTACAGAGCTAAGTAAATGTAAATATATTACTTTTCTAATTATTTTAAATCAAATGAAATAGTTTTGTTTTCAAATCATGGCTGTTATTGTCTACTGTGCAAATAGACATAAAGGTAACATAATGTTTTGAAATTATGTATAAAAAAAACATATGAAAAATAGCTAATTTTTTAAATATCTGAGTCAGAAAATGTCAATAATTCTTTTATCCATAGGGAAACACATTTATATTCCTAGAATCCATCCTGAAAGTAATATAATATTTTGAACAAACTACATTGAAGAGTTTTTAGTGGAATATTGTGCAGTTTCTTAGTTGAATTAAATCAATATAGCCCTACTAATGCCAGAATTGTGTCAATTTACACATTTCAGTGCATATATGCTAATTTATACCAGATGAGAATCAGGCCTTTAAAAGATTGTAAATTTGTGTAAAGGCTTATTCATAATCCTGGATAACAGGAAGGGATGTTTGGGAGGATTATTTCAGTAATTTTAAAGATGCAGTTAAGTCCAACATATAGAGTTCTTTAATGTCTTTCAACAGAGGATTGTTATTTTTTAGATGACCATTTTTTTTGTTATGGGAAGAGATATATTTACCAATAAATTCACCTGACAAGGAACAATTTAGCTACTTTACTGGTAGAGTCCAACACACAGGTAGACTGCAACTCAAGTTTCCTATTCACCTATATGTACATTCAGGCCTCTATGAGAAGCTAAAAAAGGTCTTAATCACCATTAATATTAAAGTTCAATAAGATCTAAGTTCCTATTAATAGGATATAAAGCCAGCTTAACCCTTGTGTTTCTCCACGGTTACTCTTATATGATGTAAATGTTCTAGCTGCCTTAGAGAGAGTTTCTCAGTCTACACATCAGAAAGCATCTCCAGATGTTTTAGGCCACCTAAAACTTAAAGTGAAAGAAAATTGGATAGGGAAAAAAAAATTGTGTGCTTTCTCATAGTCCTTAGTCCTTGCAAGTGGAATATGAAATATGTGGATTCATGTAGCTGCTACCATTCTGTTCACAAAAGAGAATTTTGGGTTCAGAGTGCTCATTTTCAGAGGTAGCTTCCTAATGCTAAGAATTTTGAGAACTTCTATTGTTATTTTGCATAAGATATGACAAAGTTAGAGATGAGCTACTTAAATATCTTACCTAAGATCATAAATTCATATCTGAGTATCTCAAAAGGAACTATGAAGAAAAGGTTTCCATAGTTTTTTGGCCACAAAGATAGTGGCAGATTAATTATAATCTGAGTTTTAATGAGTTAATTTAGAATACTCATTTAAAATACTCATAACAGGGCTTGCTCTAAGGACTCTTCAAAGGCTTCTTGAAACAGTGCAGTCTATTTTATCTCTCATATGCAATTACTAAACTATATAGTCATAACTGTTCCTATGCTCTTTTTAGACTAATATTAAAATTCTTTCTGTCATGTGCCAGCATTAATATAAACATAAAACGAGGGAATAATTTAGGTTGGAAGGGACCTTTGCAGGTAATCTGTTTTTACCTCCTGCCTAAAGCAATGCTAACTTCAAAGTTACGTTAGGTTGCTCAGTATTTTATGCAATTGAGTTTTGAACATCTCAAAGGCTGGGGGTTCCACATTCTTTTTCAGGAACCTCTTTTAGTATTTGACCACTATTATTGTGAATACTTTTTTTTCCTTATATTTAATCAGAGTTTTCCTTGCAGTAAGCTATGCCTGTTGCCTATTGCCCTTTTCACTTTGCATTACTGGGAAGAGTTTGACTCTGACTTCTCTCTGACCTCCCATTCAGTAGTTAAAGACAGCAGTAAGGATCCCTCAAACCTTTTTTTCTTCAGACTACACAAACACAGCTCTCTTAATTTCTTCAAATGTGCACCATCTCCTTGACAATCTTGATGGCTCTCTGCTGAATTATATCCAGTCTTGTGCTGGGGACCTAAAACTGGGCACAAGACTCCAGAAGTGGTTTCATAAATGCCAATAGAGAATAATCGCTTCCCTCAGCCTTCTAGCTATACTCTTACAAATGCAGCCTGGTCTATGATTAGTCTTCATCATCATAAGTGCAAACAATTGACTCACATGTAACTTGTTGTCTGTGTGGAGCCTAAAGTCTTTTTTCTGAAAGGCTCCTTTCTAGCAAGTTTGAAGCACCCAGCCTGTATATGCCTTGGTTTTGTTTTTGTTTTTGGTTTGGTTTTTTTTGCATTTACCTTTACTGAAAACCATGAGGTTTCTGTCATCCTATTTCTCCAGCTTTTTTATGTCCCCTTTCATTACAGTCCTGTCCTCCAGCGTATCATCCATAAACTGAGTGTGTGCTCCATCCCATCATCCTTGTCAGTAACGGCAATATTGGTTCCAGTATCAACCCTTAAGAAATGCCATTCATTGATGGCTGCAAGGTTGGACTTTGAACTGCTGACATTTGTGCCCAGTGGTCCATCCAGTATTCAACATTCCTTTCAATCTATCCGTCTAGTCAATAACTCACCAGTTATGCTAGAAGAATACTATGGGAGACCACACTTTTTAGAGTAAAAGTAAATATAATAAAGTATTATGTTAATATATAAAAATGCAAAGTAAATAACAGGTTCTTTTCCTGTTGTTCACAGTGTCAGTCATTTCACCATAGAAGCCAACCAAGTTGGCCATACACATTGGTAAATTAGTGTTAGGTATTCGCTATCACTTCTTTTCCTCCACATGGCTGGACATGGCTTCCAGAAGGATTTGCTCCATTATGTTCCTGAGGACAGGTTAGCCTGACCTGCTTTTATTTCCATGCATCCTCCCTCTTGAAGAGAGGTGAGACATTTGCATTCTTCAAGTTATGAGGGAATTCCCTGATTGTCAAACCTTTCAAAGACAGTATAGAACAGCTTCATAAAGACATTAGCCAACTCTTCTAGATGCAATCCATCTTCCCCAGTCTGCTTAAGTGGTCCCCAGCTTGATCCTTCTGGTTCTGCAGGCAAATTTTTATCACCTCACATAACAATGTGATCTCCAGAATGTGTGCACCACAATCTAACCCTCCACTCCTAACCTAATCTCTGATCCTGGCCTAAAAATTCTCACTCATCCCTTAGGAATACAAATGTACACTGAAGCTACTCCTTTGTATAGGGTACAAGCCTTTTCTTTCTCTCCTCTCCCTGTTATGCTTTCTGAAGAGCTTGAATCCAGCCAGCCAGCCAGCCAGCACTTTAAACATTGAAACTATCCCATGTGTCTCTCATCATAGTCATGTTGTGGTTTTATGACTGGGCACAGCTTTTTAATGCCTTCTTTTTCTTATGCTTCATATGTTCATGTATACACACAGGAGATAGGACTTCAGTTGTGCCATTTACTCTGGGGATGGAATACTAAACTGTTTCACCTGCTGTTCCCCTCCATCCTGACCCTTAGGTCCCTGTAGTCACAATATTATAGTTGCAATAGGAGACATAGCAAAAGTTTCTACCACACTGCATTCCAAGACAGCTGTTGACTTTCTAGAATTGGTTTGAATATCATTTTGGCCAGAGAGGCATTGAAACAAATATTTTCAGGTGCATTATTTCATTCATGGTCCAATAGTATTAAAATAGGGACAGGCATTTTATTAACTCATTTCTACATGAAGAAATTTCAGAAGAAAAATTGTAAAAATACACCTAATCATATTTAGAGGAAAGATTGTAAGCATTTATCTTTAAGAGAGATCTCGGGTCCTTAGATCCCCTGTGGTTAGAAGTACTTTCTTACAACCCTGACTTAAACAAGTGATTTAAAATGTAATTCTGACCTTAACATTTGCAATTACCTAGCAGTATATAACTGCATAAGTTATATAACTGATAAGGATAGCTCTCTGTTCAGCATTCAGTCTGTTTTGGTCTTAGTTCTGAAGCACCAATTATTCCCACACATTGAAAAGAGAAGAAAATATTTCATACTCAATATCTGTCTGTGTTTCAGCAGCTGGGTATCTAAGCATTATAATCAGATTAGATTGTTTTTGTTTTCTCCTGGACTTGTGCTTGAATTTCACTTGTATTTCTGTTTCTTAACAGATACTGAATTTTACAAGAGAAGCAGCCTGGAGCACACAGCAGGAGAAATGCAGGAGATGCAAACAGCATATCAGAGCTGCTCAGTAAAGGTTCTTGATTGATATAAGTAGTATAAGTACTTCATAGTACAGTTCAGCAAGCCAAACACACATACAGAATACAACTGTCAAAGTGCTTACACTAAATTTCCCCCTGCTCCTCTCTGTTAAGGATACTGAATCTGATGGTCCTCAGGGCGTTGGAGATTCCTCCTTCCCAGTCTGCTAGAGCCTGATTTAGTATACTCTCACACCGCAGGGAATCCCAGTCTGGTACTTGTAGCTGCTACTGTTTCCTTCAGTAGACCCAGCCAGTAAATAGGTGTTCACAAAAGATATATGTGCATGTGTGCGCGCACACAACCACACATGTGCACACACTCATACACAGACACAGAGACCAATACAGGCCAGTGCCTTTAATGACAGCAGCATTCACATGAACATGGATGACACTGAATCCTCTCCCTCCCCTCCAGCTGATAGGACTGAAGTTTTTTGTTGATAGATAGACACCCTTACTCCCTAACCCACAGTCATACCCATGTCCACAGATCTCTTCCGTGTTAGCACAGGTTTTAAGTTCACCTAATACGCATGCCTGGATCCTAGATCCTCAACTCTTTCATTAACTCAAACCCTGGATCTTTTCTAAACTCTCCTACCCACTGGCTACTCCAGATTGAAGTTTAGTAGCAATATATACACACAGACACACACAAAATACAGGTCTATTCAGCAGCTGGCCACAGATTGAGACATCAGTCTCTCCAGTTGCTGGCTCCTACATCCATATCTGGCCTGAAGTTCACTAGCAGTTTGCACACATGGTCTCAGAGTAGAGAGCATATTCACACAGAAAATAGTGAGGAACAAAGTTTAATAGGAAGGTTGGACAGACTGAAATCATCAGGTACAGGGCTCAGCAGAAAAGCAAAATGGTCAAGAGTCTTTTTTACATGTTGTCATCCACCTGTATCTTCCAGTCTCTCCAGTTTCCCACATTTGATCCTCCCTCATCTACATTGATCTCCCTTTCTTTTCCCTTCTCTCCTCCCAACTAAATAGTTCATACCTCAGTGTTCCCTTTTAGTCCCAGGTCTGCTACAGCTATACACAAATTTAGTATTTCTGGTAGGGTTACTGAGGCACTGCTAGCCTTGCAAAGTTCCAGTCCCCAGTAGGTCCTTATTGCTCCCCTGCAGTTATCTAAGAGGTGTGTCCATGTTTCACATAACTTCCCTTAACTGCATGCAAAATTCTGCCTTTTAGAATCATAGCATCATAGAATGGTTTGGGCTGGAAGGGACCACTAGAGGTCCTCTAGTCCAACCCCCCTGCAGTGAGCTGGGACACCACTAACTAGATCAGGTTGTTCAGAGCCCTGTTCAACCTGGTCTTGAATGTTTCCAGGGATGGGGCCTCCACTACCTCTCTGGGCAACCTGTTCCAGTGTTTTACCACCCTCATTGTAAAGAATTTATTCCTTATATCCAGTCTAAACCTACCCTGTTTTAGTTTAAAGCCATTACCCCTTGTCCTAACACAACTGGCCCTACCAAAAAGATTGTCCCCATCTTTCCTATAGGCCCCCTTTAGGTACTGAAAGGCCGCAATCAGGTCTACCTGCAGCCTTCTCTTCTCCAGGCTGAACAACCCCAACTCTCTCAGTCTGTCCTCATAGGAGAGGTGCTCCAGCCCTCATATCTTTTTAGCAGCCCTCCTCTGGACCCACTCCAACAGTTCCATGTCCTTCTTGTGCTGAGGGCTCTAGAGCTGGACGCAGTACTCCAGGTGAGGTCTCACCAGAGCAGAGTAGAGGGGCAGAATCACCTCCTTTGACCTGCTGGCCACGCTTCTCCTGATGCAGCCCAGAGTACGGTTGGCCTTCTGGGCTGCCAGCGTACATTGCTGGCTCACGTCCAGCTTTTCATCCACCAGCACCCCCAAGTCCCTCTCTGTAGGGCTGCTCTCAATCTTTTCTCCCCCCAGCCTGTATTGATACTGGGGGTTACCCAGACCAGGGTGCAGAACTTTGCACTTTTCTCATGGTGCTGTCTGAAACTTTTGTCAGGTTATTACTTTCTTATTTGTTACACTCAGCAATTTCTCATGCTAAGCTCATGTTCTCATGTTTTCCGTGTTCTGTTCAGTTAGATAAATATCAGGTCAAGGCCTAGTCATCTGCCTGCATACCGTAACACTAGTATATATACATGTAAATGTATGTGTGTGTTTATTTTGCTTTAATCCTCCTGTTTTGGGGGAAACATGAAGAACATTGATGTGTATTGATATTATACAATAACAGACATGCCAAATCCACTAAACACACTAAAGTAAGGTGTACGTGCTCAACATAAAAGAAACAGTTGCTCCCAGTAATGTAAACTGCAAGACTTCACTAGCATTTCTTTCCCATGTGTATGGTGAAATTCTGATCATAAAGAAAAAGTAAGAATGACTGAATATTCTTTCATGTAAACACAATCATAATGCATTCTTTCATACAGAAAAAAAAACCCACAAAACCTAGCCATTATTTATACAAAGAAATTCAAGCAACTGTGACTTGAGGCATTACAAAATAATGTTTTTGCTCCTAGTATGTTACTTAGGAACATTGTCCAGAAGAAAGGTGCAAAGCTTGCATAAAGAAAATTTTCCTGACAACTTGATATAATCCTCCCAGTCCTATGTCAACTCCATTCCCAATTAAACTCATTCTGAAAGCAGGGAAAGAGAGCCAAAAGCAGTTTTGTTGAGCTTAAGTCATGAATTTACACATTTTCAGTAGCCAACCAAGTCTATTATCTAGGAAGAGAAAGAGACAGTTGTATCCCAGTTGCAATTTCAACATAAGGGATGGGAGGGCAGTTATATAAGTGAGAAAGTGAGTCAGAAACTACTTTTTGGTGGATAAGGTTTTCTTTTCTTCCACTGCTGTCATGATTATGCGGGTATAGTAGTTGCAAGAAGCCAAGTGAGGAGCAATAAGGGGTGAGAAAAAAGTGAAAACAGTTCTCAGCTGCCTTGTCTGTAGCAGATAGCATCAGCTGTCATTTAGTTGCTCCTAGAAGCACAGGGATTGCTTTAGAGGAAATTTGCTGACTCCCTGGAGACTGGTCTCTGAGTGGCAGTCCAAAAAGGCTAAATGGCAGCATAGAATAAATTTAATTGTCAGTTCATATGAATGTCACTTGGCAGGCATATGATTCTATAAAAATGGGCACATTATGGTACAGGAAGTGTTACCCTAAAAGCAAAGAATACTTGTTGGGTTTTTGTTTCATGATCCCATTTTGTTAATAATTAACTAGCAACAGTCAGCCCTATTTTATGCAACAGTGGAGTCTATAGTTTACAAATGTTTTGCCAAGGCTGAACTTTCACGCACCTGTGATCCTGTGGCCATCTAAAAACAAAACAAGTAAATGTTTCATATGACATAGCCATATAGTTTCTATCTATTAAATTCAGTGGAGTAATGGAATAAATTAATTTCCTTCCCCCATGCAAAATAAAACCAAATATTCTTCAGTACATAAATTATTTATAACAATTATTTCATCAAGCTCTATAAATAGACAATATGAAAGCCTCTTTCAGATTTAAAGATTATTTTGTAAGAACCATTGTAAAAAACAAATATCAGTCTCTTGAATTTTATGAGTTGCTGTTTTTCATAAGTCATTAAGTCTTTTCTGTATTCCGCTATCTTGGATTATTGTATCAAACCATTTAGACCATCCCTATCGTGCTTTTGTTTTTATATGGTACGAACTATTCTATATGTATTCTCCCAAACTTTTTTTTTTAAATATTTTTTCTTGTTTAGTTTATTCATGTACTATAAATATTTGAGCTTCCATGAAAAATCAAATGAAACAAACTGTCTGTGGTGATAATTCTGTAATTGTCACTTTGGATGGAAAGATTTCTTTTTGTGATACATTTGTCATTGAGGAAGTAAAACTAATTTTGTCTTTTTAGTTTACAGAGCTGAAAGAATAATTTGTATCACCCTCATTTACAGGGCTTCATGATTGTGGTAGCTAGCTATAGAATGAATAATTATTTTTTTTGTATTTGTTGAACATGTTTTTATTTGAGAACAATATAGAACATCTGCAGAGGAGATCACTTTTTTCTGAAGCACAATTTCAACATTAAGAACCTTTGAACCATCTCAGAATTTCAAAGTTCTTAATAGAAAGTGAATGTCTCATAGCTTGTTTCTATATTGACTGTAAGTAATACAAAGAAAAAGTCAGAAATCTTAATCTAAATTGTGTTATCATGCTGTAATTTCCCACTAATGGCTAAAAAGTTTGAATTACTTTATCACATAACTACTTAATTTAAGAATAAATATTTTATATCAGAGATTTTTAAATGTAGAGCTATTTTCACTTTTGATTTTAACAATGATAATTAATTTTAACATGCCTCTATTTTAAGTAATAAAATAAATATATCTATTTTGAGCCAATAATCATTTGTTCATATATTCTAGGCAAATGAATGATAATTTACATAACATAGTTTAGTTACTTCCTGATTGGGACCACAGGGTTAAAGAGAATGAAATGAATTTTAGTTCAATCCCATAAAATTCCAATAAAACTTATTCTGAGAAAAAGCTTAAGGCACTTTTAAGAAATGCACCCATTGATGGATATGGCCCACTCCACAAGATCAAATGCTAACCTATTAGTAGCTACATACAAATCAACATAGACATACTAGCAGACTTATCAGATGGACCAGTGATTATTAGTCTGAGCATAAGATCAGTGCATATATATATATATATATATTTTTTTAAAGACAAAAACCAAGACTGGGCTGCAGAGAACTTACATAGTGCAGTTACAGTTCCTGTACCCGACCTGTGTTGATACTTAGCAATGAATAGTAGGGTTAGACTTATGCTGGACTTAGAATTTGAAGACTTGGGGATTTTCAGTCCCCTCCCAGAAAACAATTCTTTATTTCTTTTTTTTTCAAAATTGTATACTATGTATAGGTATATCATGATATGCATTTGTTTCTGAATTAGAATTTTATTTTTATGTGTGTGTGTTTAAATGCAGTACAAATTTACCAGCTAATCTGTATGTAGGGAAAAAAAAAAAAAGAAAAAGAAAAAAAAAAAGGGGAAGAAATTATTTGAAGCAACAGAAAAAGAATACATTATAGCAGTGCTCATCTCCAGTCCCTTAGGTCAGTGGTTAGAGGGCTCAGCAGACTGTGGAAATTCTGAATTCCCTTCTCTGCCAAAGGGATTTAAACCTGTGTCTGTACTTTTGGGGTTTCTAGAGAAACTACAACAGTGAAAAGAGTAGTGACTTCTTTTCTCCGCTTGCAGCTGATCCAATTTTACTTCAGAAATACTCCAGTACCCTATTCAGAGGATATTCCTCTTTGGTCTGGTGGGCAGAATATTAATACAGACATCAAAAGGGGAAAGGCTGCATTACATCCCTGTCTAAAGCCAATTTTTTATTATTTGTATAAAATGGAAAAGCTCGAGCAACAGTATTTATGCCAGACTAAGTATGTACTGCTGCCTGTGGTATCGAATTTCTAGCTTAACTGTGCAACCTAAATCAAGGGTCTGTTATGTACATTTTCATATATTCAACAGTAAATATTCTCAGCCAATCTCATCCCAAAATAAGTAAAACATTAAAAAAAAATCAGTGTTTTTAAATAATTAGTTTAGGTCCTAAATTTCATGCCAGCCTATTTAAACTGCTTGAATTCACACTGTGTGATATTTTGCATTGCCTTCAAAGGCATTTGTAAAAGAATCTGTGCTCACTCTTTCCGTTTTAACATCTATATTTTCTTTGAAGTGTATTTGCTGAGTCTACATGCTTGTCATAACTGAGGAATATTTGAATCTTACTTGATGAGTAAGATCTTTTCCTTTTGCTGATCTAGTAAAACTATTGTGCAGATTCAGAAGACAAGGTCTTTCACCTGCTTCTATCATGGTAGTAAAACTATGTGAGATGGTGCAAAAAAATTTACAATTAATATTTCTATAATTAAAACAGATTGAAAGAAGATAGTCCTGAGGAAAATAGTTATCATCATTACTTTTCTTCTTACTGACAGGTTATCTTACACCACCTAGCTTTGTCTGTAGGATGTGCCCATATTCTTTCTATTTGAATATAAAAACCAGCACAAAAGAAAGTGTATCCATATATCTATATCTACATGTATACACAGACACACACACATATATATACCAATATATATAATTTTCCTCAAAAGTCCTGATACTAGAAAGGAGAAAATGTTATTATGTCTTCACAAATGTCTCTCATAAATAAAAGCATCTGACTATTTTAACGTGAGAATTCCACTGCTAGATCACATCTTGATTGCTCCTTGTCATAAACTTCCATGATAAATAAATTTACTGGAGAAACATAATTGCTCCTTTGGAGTCACATATTTGCAAGCACAAACTCCATTCCTTAGACCTTGCTCTCTGACCTTGTTTCATCCTCCTTAATTCTAGCCATTTATTCAGAATAAATAATTTGGGATCCTTTTAATCATGAACTTACTCTGTAGTTAGTTGAAAGTGAAAAAAAGACACTTTCAAAAGAAATTCACTTTTAGATATATCAGCAGCTGAAGAGTACTCTCTCTCTACTTATTAGGGAGGAAGCCCAGATAATCATATTCCTGCTCTGTGACTATCAACTAGGTGTTTGTTGTTAGGTGGAAAGACTTTTATATATATATATATATATATATATATATATATACACACACACACACACACACTTCAGCCAAATTATCTTTTGTCAGCCAAATACCTTTTATGCTCCACTAATTATGGCATCATAAACATAGCAACTACTCTTTATATTTGGCTTCCAAAAGAGAAAAGCACCGTATTCCTATTTTACAGAGATAAACAATCATTTGGGATGAAATGCATTTCCCAAGATAACAACACAAATTGAAACTTCAGTGCATGTTTTTGCATGCTAACTGGGGGGAGGAGGAGGCAGAGCAAATTGACCAGTATGCATATGTACAGTACCCTTTACCCATTTTGGATTTGTCTCACTTAAATCTCTATGTCTAAAAAGTGTAAGGTAGTTGTCAAGTTATTCCCCACTTTGGAAATGCCTTTTTTCTCTCTATGACAACAGAAGGAATTCTGCTGGATGGATTATACTAGATGCCTAACTTGTATACGGCTGAAGTTAACTGAAAATAGCATCTCCTCTGACTGATTCACAGTTTTCTTACAGTTGCACATGTTGAAAATTTCTTGGGTTTGAGAGCAGAACACTAAGGATCAAGTGTCTAATTTTAGAAATATTAAGGACAAACATCTGCAGCTGAGGTAGTTATGAGGGGAACTCTTTACATGACTTAGAAATAAATAATTCTGGGGAATAAACCACAACAACCTCATCTAGACATCAAACAGTATTAACTGCACTAATTGCATGCCCATTGTAAAATATGAGTTAAGATGACTAGCTCACATTAATTAATCTTGATACAGGCGAGGTGAATCCTATTCCAAGTGTTTATATTAAGATTAGTGTAAGAATATTTAGAAGTGCAGAAAATCAGGGAAGCAGAATACCAGATCAAGTAACTCACAGTCCTGAGCATATCCATCTCAAGCAATTAAGTATAGGATTCAACTCAGTCTTAGATGTAAAAAATGTAGATGTCTAAATCTGATTAAACATGCTAGACTGCCTTTATAGTCAAAGGCAAAAATCAGACAATTACAGAGAATGGTTCATCTAATTTATGTTACCTTTTTACAAAATAAGATCAGTCATCTCGGGAAGGTGCTTATTTCTCTATATTAAAAATAAGGCAAGCCTAAGGTGACCTACTCAGGCTTAGCCATCTAATGTACAGACACTCAGGTTAGAGCAGATTAATCCCACCCATAACCCCGAGATATAAATGTAAAGAAATATCTGATATAACTATTACAAAACTTGTCCATATAGTTATGAACGTGTATTTCATGGGAACTCTGGGAGATAATCAACAGAATAAGAACATCCAGATAAAAGTCGTAAGCCTCTGGTACTCTTTACCTCTGATTTAACCCCTCCATCATAACATATGTCTCATCCCTCCATTTTCCCAGTGAATAAATACCATCTTGATTTCCACACCTAGCAAGCACCCTGGATGAGTCCCCTTATACTGGATTTGCACGGCAAGGTTTTGGTAGTGGGTGGGTGGAGCTACAGGGGTGGCTTCTGTGAGAAGCTGCTAGAAGCTTTCCCTGTGTCTACCACTGGCCAAGGCCAACGCAATCAGCAGCAGTGGTAGAGCCCCTGTGATAACATATTTAAGAAGAAAAAAAAACCTGCTGAGGCTCAGTAGCCGGAGAGGGAAGTGAGTGGATGTGAGAGAAAACAGCCCTGCAGACACCAAGGTCAGTGCAGAAGGAGGAGGAGGAGGCGCTCCAGGCACCAGAGCAGAGATTCCCCTGCAGCCCGTGGTGAAGATCGTGGTGAGGCAGCCTGTCCACCTGAAGCCCATGGAAGTCGTCAGTGGAGCAAATATCCACCTGTAGGCTGGGGAGGACCCCACACCGGAGCATGTGGATGCCCGAAAGAAGGAGGCTGTGACCCTGTGGGAAGCCTGTGCTGGATCAGGTTCCTAGCAAGACCTGTGGACTCATGCAGAGGTGAGCCCACGCTGAAGCAAGTTTGCTGGTAGAACTTGAGACCCCACGGGGTCTGAAGCAGTCTATTCCTGAAGATCTGCACCCTGTGGAAAGGATGGGCACGTGCTGGAGCAGTTTGTGAAGAATTGCACCCTGTGGGAAGGACTCATGTTGGAGAAGTTCATGGAGGACTGTCTCCCATGAAAGGGATCCCAAGCTGGAGCAGGGGAAGAGTGTGAGGAGTCCTCATCTTGAGGAGGAAGGAGAGGCAGAGACAATGTGTGATGAATTGACTGCAACCTCCGTTCCCTGTCCCCCTGTGCCACTGGGGAGGAGAAGGTAGAGAAATTGGGAGTGAAGATAAGCCTGGCAAGAAGGGAGGGGTGAGGGGAAGGCGTTTTAAGACTCAGGTTTTCTTTTATCCTCTCTTACTCTGATTTGATTAGTAATAAATTAAATTAATTTCATCAAGCTGAGTCTGTTTTGCCCATGACAGAAACTGGCGAATGATCTTTCCCTGTCCTTATCTTGACCCATAAGCCTTTTAATACATTTTTTCTCTCCCCTGTCCTGTTGAAGAGGTGAGTGATAGAGCAGCTTTGGTGGGCACCCAGCATCCAGCCAGGAGCAACCCATCACATCCCTGTAGAAGAATCTCAGATCCAGCTGTTTAAGGAGTTAGCCACTAGGTCCCCCTGGGAAATTGCCCTCAGGGACAGGGGAGCAGAACAGAGATGGCAGATCTTTAAGAATACTTTCCATAGAGTACAAGAGCTCTTGATCCCCAGGTATAAGAAATCAGGAGAGGAAGGCAAGAGACCAGCATGGATGAGTCAAGACCTGCTGGTCAAACTAAAGGGCAAGAAGGAAATGCACAGGCAGTGGAAGCAGGGACAGGTATCTTGGGAATAATATAGGGATGCTGCCTGGCTGTGTAGGGATGGGGTCAGAAAGGGCACGGCGCAGCTGGAGCTGAACTTGGCAAAGCATGCAAAGAATAATAATAAGGGCTTCTACAGGTATGTCAGCCCAAAAAGGAAGGTCAAAGAAAGCATACCCACCCAATGAGCAAGACTGACAAACTGGTAACAACAGATTAGGAGAAGGCTACGGTACTCAATAAATTTTTTGCCTTGGACTCTACTGGCAACCTCTTGACCTACACCTCTCAAGTGGATGGACCACAAGACAGGGACTAAGGGAGCCAAGTCCCTCCTGCTGTAAGAGAAGATCAGGTTTGTGACCACCTGAGGAACCTGAACACACATAAGTCCATGGGACCTGATGAGATGCATCCCAGAGTCCTGAGCGAATTGGCTGATATAGTTGCCAAGCCACTCTCCATGATAATTGACAAGTCATGGCAGTCAGGTGAAGTCCCTGGTGACTGGATGGAGGGAAACATTGTGCCCATTTTCAAAAAGGGTTGAAAGGATGACCCTGGGAATTACCTCACCTCTGTGGCTGGGAAGAGCATGGGACAGATCCTCCTAGAAGCTCTGCTAAGGCAAATGAAGGCACGGGAGGTGACTTGACGCAGCCAGCATGGCTTCTCCCAGAGCAAGTCTTTCCTGACTAACATAGTGTCTTTCTATGATGGGGTGACTCCATCAGTGGACAAGGGAAGAGCAATGTAAGTCCTCTACCTGGACTTCTGTGAGGCCTCTGACATGGTCCCTTCTCCCATGACACCCTTCTCTCAAAATTGGAGAGATATAGATTTGATGTATGGACTCTTCAATGGATAAGGAATTGTTTGGGTGGTTGCATCCAGAAGGTAGTGCTCAACATCTCAATATCTGACTGGACATCAGTGATGAGTGGCATCCTTCAGGGGTCTGTATTGGAACCAGTAATGTTTATATATCTTCACTGATGACATAGACAATGGGATTGAGTGCACCCTCACTGAGTTTGCAGATGACACCAAGCGGAGTGGTGCAGCTGACATGCTTGAGGGATGGGATTCCATTCAGAGGGACCTGAACAATCTTGAGAAGTGGATCTGTGTAAATTTTATGTGGTTCAACAAGGCCAAGTGTAAGGTCCTGTGCCCAGGTCAGGGCAACCCTCAGTATCAATACAGGCTGGGGGATGAACGCCAAACTGAGTGGGAGTGTCAATCTGCTCGAGGGGAGGAGGGTTCTGCAGAGGAACCTGGACAGGTTGGATTGATGGGCCAAGGCCAACTGTATGAGGTTCAACAAGGCCAAGTGCTAGGTCCTGCACTTGGGTCACAACAACCCCATGCAATGCTACAGGCTTGGGGAAGAGTGGCTGGAAAACTGCCTGGTGGAAAAAGACCTGGGGGTACTGGTTGACAGCTGGCTGAATATGAGCCAGCAGTGTGCCCAGATGGCCAAGAATGTCAATGGCATCCTGGCTTGTATCAGGAATAGTGTGGCCAGCAGGAGCAGGGAAGTGATCGTGCCCCTGTACTCGGCACTGGTGAGGCCGCACCTCGAATACTGTATTCAGTTTTGAGCCCCTCACTACAAGAAAGATGTTGCATTGCTAGAACATGTCCAGAGGAGAGCAACCAAGCTGGTGAGGGGTCTGGAGCACAAGTCTTCTGAGGAGCGGCTGAGGGAACTGGGTTGTTTAGACTGGAGAAGAGGAGGCTGAGGAGACCTTATTGCCCTCTACAACTACCTGAAAGGAGGCTGTAGCAAGGTGGGGGCCGGCCTCTTCTCCCTCGTAATGGACAATAGGATGAGGGGAAATGGTCTGAAGTAGCACCAGGGCAGGTTTAGGTTAGACATTAGGAAAGTATTTTTCAATGAAAGGGTTGTTAAGCATTGGAACGGGCTGCCCAGGGAAGTGGTGGAGTCCCCATTCATGGACATATTTAAAAGATGGGTAGATGAGGTGCTTACGGATATCGTTTAGTGGTAGGATGGCAATGTTAGGTTAACGGCTAGACTCAATGATCTTAAAAGTCTTTTCCAACCTAAATGATTCTATGATCCTGTGATTCTATGAAGGGATTGAGAGTAGACCTGCAGAGAAGGACTTGGGGGTACTGGTGAGTGAAAAGCTGGACATAAGCCAGCAATGTGCACTCACATCCCAGAAAGACAACCATACCCTGGGCTGCAATCAAAAGAAGGGTAGCCAGCATGTCAAGGGAGGTGATTCTGCCTCTCTATCTCCACTCTCATGTGATCCCATCTGGAATACTGTGTCCAGCTCTGAAGTCCTTGGTTCAGGAAAGACCTGTTGGAGCGGTTCCAGAGGAGTGCCACAAAAGATGATCAGAGGGATGGAACACTTCTCCTATGAGGAAAGGCTGAAAGAGTTGGTGTTGTTCAGCCTGGATATGAGAAGGCTCCAGGAAGACCTTCTTACAGCCTTTCAATATTTAAAGGGGGTTAATATGAAAGATGGAGATAAACATTTTAGTAGGGTCTGCAGAGATAGGACAAGGGGTAGTGGTTTTAAATTAAAGGAGGGTAGATTTAGGCTAGATATAAGGAAGATGTTTTTTACCATGAGGGTGGTGAAACACTGGCATGGGTTGTCCAGAGAGGTGGTAGATGCTCCATCCCTGGAACCATTCAAGGTCAGGTTGAATGGGGCTCTGAGCAACCTGATCTAGTTGAAGATGTCCCTGCTCATTGCAGGGGGATTTGACTAGATGACCTCTAGGGGTCTCTTCCAGTCTAAACCATTCTCTGCTTCTATAGGATATACAAGAGTATTTCAAATTACACTAACCAACTACATTTAGACAACTGAATCCTGTTCTGTATGTCTGGTTTGCCTCTTCTTTGATTTGCTTTATACTACATCTGTGATAAACAGGATGACCTAAAAGAGTGAGCTAGATCAGCATCAGGCTCATAGAATTATTCTTATCTTCATCAAATAATAGATTTTCTAGGGTTTTTTTGTTTAACTTTAGGCAAATATACCCTGTGGCAGGGAATGCAGTGTGCCTGTAATAAGAAAGGTTTAAAACAAATATAGATCTAATTTGCATTAAAGAGATGAACAGAAGATAGACGGGCACTTGAGAAAGTAAAGCTCTTGAGAAAAAAGCTTTTGAAACTGTCTTCTATAACATCCTCATAGACAAACTGATTGCATATCGACTTCATAAATGGACAGTGAAATGGATCAACAGCTGTCTGAACTGACAGGCCAAAAGGCTTGTGATCAGCAGCATGAAGTCCAGCTGGAAGCCATTCACTAGTTTTATACTACAGGAGTTAATACTGGGAGTAATACTGTTTGAAATTTTTATTATGGACCAACGTGATAGGACATAGCGCACACCCAGCAAGTCTACAGATGATGCAAAGCTAGGAAGGGGGTTTGATACAACAGATGGTTGTTCTGCTATTTAGAGGAACCTTAACAGGCTGGGGAAATGGTCTAACAGAAACCTCATGAAGTTTAGCAAAGAGAAATGCAAAGTCCTACTCCTGGGGAGGAATAACCCCATGCACCAGACAGGCTGCAGGCTTACTGGCTAGAAAGCAGTTTGGCATAGAAAGACCAGGGAGTTCTGGTGGATAGTAAGTTGACCATGAGCCTGCAACATGTCTTTGCCACAAAAATGACCAACAACACCTTGAACTGCATTAGAAAGAGCTTTACCAGCAAGTCAAGGAAGATGAGACTTCCCCTCCACTGGCGAGGCCATATCTGCAGTACTATGCCCAGATCTGGGCTCACCAGTGTGGGAAAGATGCTGACTAACTATAGGAGATCCAGCCACAAAGATGACTGCAGGACTGGAACATCTGCCATATGAGGAGATGATGATAATGATAAAGCTGGAATGATTTAGCTTGGAGAAGAGAAGGTTTAGGCAGGGGACATATTATCAGTGTTATTAAGTAAATACCTGATGAAGTGAGAAAAGACAGACCTTGATTCTTTTCAGCGATATATCATGACAGGACAAGAGTGATAGGCACATATTGAAGTATGGAAATTTCTACCTAAATGTGAGAACACTTACTCAAAGGATGATCAAAAACTGGAACAAGTTGCCAAAAGAAGTTGTAGTCTCCATCCTCGGAGACACTCAAAATTTGTCTGGAAATGGCCCTAAGTAATATGCTTCAGTTGGTCCTGTTCTGACCCCCCCATGAGAGATGCTAAACTAGATGGAGGTCCAGAGGTCCCTTCCAACCTCAACAGTTGATTCTGTGAAAATATATTTTCAACAAATCTAGTTTTTCACCAATTTTCTAATTAACCATGTTAGATTTTAAAATATTTTCAAAATCAATTAAGGAATGTTTTATCAGGCATTCATCAGCCTATGGACTCGTCATTGAACTAATTACCATGGTTATTACTTAAAAAAACCCAGAACAAACCCAACCAAAAACCAAAACCATAAAAAACTATTTGGTATTTACAGGTTGCCATCAGTTCCTTAAGATGTGGGGTTTTTTTTCCTTTCTTCCAGCAAATAAGAGGGTTCTCCCAAAGAAACAGTATCCATGGCTGGTGCTTTTGGAAAGAATGCAAATTTTTGCAAGCATTTAGAATTATTTTCATTCTGTAACCATTTCAAGAAACAAATCTTTCTGCATTCAGTCTTGGAAAAATTGCAGTCATAGCTTTTGAATATTTCCAGTGAAACTGTCTCTATTCAGATAAACAGACTTTTTATTTATTTTTCAACAAGCAACCAGCTCTATTACTGAGTTACTAAATGGCTGATTTGGAGGGGTTTTTTGTAATCAAAACTGAATTTGAAAAATTTAGAGTTGAATCTTTTCAACTGCTACTGATTTGACATTTGTTTGATAGAACAGGTTGTTTTTGTTTGAGACAGGTATCTGACCTAGCTTCTGTAAATAAATCTCATGCAGAAAAAGTTCACAAGCAACATATCAAAAGAAAAAGCACCACATGAAATGGGACCTCTTGCAGAGTTGTTCTTGTTAAGTAGCAGCCAAATTAACAATTGTTGACAATTTAGCAGTTATTGAGCCCACTATTTAAAGGTCACTACTCTTTATTTTAAAATCACTATCTTAAAAATCATTTTTGTTACAGATTAGAGACATAAAAAATAACAGAAACTTATAGCTCACTAAAGGGCAGTCTATGACTTTTTTTATCAAACGTGTTGTCAATTATTATTGGAGAGTTGGTTCTTAGAATAGTCTGTGCTTATACGCAGTAGGACTAACATTGGATTAATTACCATGGCTACTAATAGTGTTGTTATTTTGGGACAGATGAGGTCATCACATTGTGATCCTGGTGTCAGTAGGTTACCATGCTGATTTTATTTATTTTTGTCTGTGTAGTTCATGTTCCCAAGTGAACTAGCATTACCACTGTGTATAATCCTACATCCTTCTATTGTTCCCAGCAGACATGCTCCTAGAAGAGTTTCTCCCCACCTGCAGAAGTGCTCCATTTCTCAGTAGGCACAGCCCAGCAGGAGGTAGATGTTAGGGTAAGTGTGGATGAATAAATGCTGTTGATATTCACCTGTGGTGATAAAATAGAACCCCCAAACAAAACCTTTTTTGGTAGATACAGCCTGACTGTACCAAAACTAGATAAACAGAAAGTGTACAAATCTGGATAGAAAAAAAATACAATTTTCAGTGTACATAGTTTCTAAAATGTCTTTTTAGAAATCACGTCTGTCTATCAGCAACCAAAGAAAGAAGTGAAACACAGGAGTGGAGAAAAGTCTACCTTCTATCTGACACAGGTATTTTATTTTCAAAGACATAAACAGAAAATTTTAATTGCTGAAATTTTTGTCAATAATTGTTACAGATTCAGACTGTCCAACGTACACTCTTCTCAGTGTGCAATTTCAGTGTTTCTTCAAATCCCAAACTTTTTGTGTGTATGGCACACAGTGATAATGTGGAACTTCCCTATGAACTGGGTGGGTAAATGAATACATATCGGATGCAAAATGGTTTATGGCTGTTTGCTGTTATCTGAGGTAATTTTCAGATTCATTTTAGCTTTTAATTTCAGTATTTTTAAGTTAATATTGAAGGTAATAATTTTTAAATGTATAATTCTAGATACTAGCTATTTTCAGTCTTCTGATTTCTTGCTTGGAGAATGCGTAAGAGAAAGATGCATATATTTGCAACCTGTCTATGGTAGAAATACATGTCAAATATTCATTCACTTTATTCAAGGATGCAAAATACAAATGAAGAATATTTTCAAAACTTACCCTAAAATTAAAAGAAATAACGTATTCCTTCATAAGCACATAATTTGCATTATGATGGAATGCTAATTGGATAACTGATTCAATTCACATTATTCTTGAGCATTCTTGTTAATATTGTTTTCTTGTTCTACTTTGTGATACCTACTATAGAGACTTGTAAAGATATGCTGCAAACAGTTAAATTACATTGTAATTCTGATGACATTTAATAATGCTTCATGGTATATATGCTGGATTGTCAGAATTTCTTCTTTGCTCTTTTGGGATAAAACAGGCAACAGCCCAAAAGTTTGAGAATGCTAACTGCTTGCTTAGTCCCTCACAAGAAAAAAAGGAGCAAGTACAAGCAGCAAATATAATGGAATCAATACAAAACCACAAATAACTATCCTAGAAGTAAAGGATAAGCGAGAGAAAAATAAACTGCTTTTCTGAGATTTCTGGGATAGGGAAGGCAGATACAGATTTTTTTCAAGTGTTGTCTCCTCACAGATATAACCAAGTCTTAAAGACTATTGAGCACCTTTTTTCTCATTGGTGTGTTCCTTTTCTGTGCCCTCTTTATTGGTTTTCTCATTCAATTATTCAGAAGCTACTTTAGAGCTTACTTTATTGAGCAATTTTTTTTCTTTTTCCTTTCCTTTTTCCCCCTTCCTCCTCTTTTTGCTTTGCCACCCCATCCTTTTCTGTTATTCTATTTATTGCTATGTTACTTAAAAACTGAAAATGTTTTATAGATTTCTATAACTCCAAAACTGCTAACACATTCTCTTGTATTTTTCTTTTTCTGTGTATTGTGGTTCAACCCCAGAAGGCAGCTAAGCCCCACACAGCCGCTTGCTCACTCCCCCAGAGTGGGATGAGGGAGAGAATCAGAAGGGTAAGAGCGAGACAGCTTGTGGGTTGAGATAAAGACAGTTTAATAGGTAAAGCAAAACCTGCACACTCAAGCAAACCAAAAAATGAATTCATTCACTGCTTCACATTGACAGGCAGGAGTTCAGCCGTCTGCAGGAAGGCAGGGCTCCATCACACGTAACACTTCCTCAGGAAGGCAAATGCCATAACTCTGAACATTTCTTCTTTCTTCCACACCAGATTTTATTGCTGAGCATGACATCATATGGTATGGAATATCCCTTTGGTCAGTTGAGGTCAGCTGTCCCATCAGTGCCCCCTCCCAAACTTTTGCCCGCCCCCAGCCTACTCATGGATGGAGCAATGTAAGGTGCAGAAAGGGCATTGACACTATGTAAACACTGCTCAGAAACAGTTAAAATATGGGTGTGTTATCAACACTGTTTTTACCACAAATTCTAATCACAGCACTGTACAGGCTACTATGAAGAAAACTAACTATCCCAACCCAAACCATTACACTATGAAAAGGAATACAACAACAAAGCATACTAAAAAGTAAGATACATGTTAGGTATATGGGAACTCTTCATGAAATGTCAGAGATCCTGTCACAACTGACTGCATCTGGCATTCTTTACAAATTCTAGCAATTTGGGTTAAAAAAAAGGATGAACTTGAAGGAGAAACTACAGTCTTTCCACTGATTTCCTTCCTCTTATTCATAGATACTCTAATTCCAGGAAAAACTTTTCTTTTTTGTTTATTGATACATGTCTCCGTAATTCTGCTGTGGTCTACACTTCAGCTTGCCTGCCTTGATTGTTCACTGACTACTCCAAATGTACTTTCAAAGGCATAAATGATTTCCCAGTATGTATTTCCAAATTAAATCAATTTCACCTAAGTACTGTTCTTAATTTCACTGAGTTAATTCATATTTGGAACAAAAATAGAGTGTTTATCAGTGTGCCAGTTCTCTTTGTAGTATATGTGTTAAGTAATACGAATGATAAAAATTTTATTATTTCATAATTTTCCAAATCATAAGTCCATTTTTTTCTGAAGTTTAACAAATTTTTGCCCTATAGCCTGTAATCCAAATTCAAAAGTTGATTCTCAGCTACTAACAGTGTATGCTAACGACATCAGCAGATGTATGTTGTCATTGGGAAAACTATACATCCAGATCATGAATTCACATAAAGAAAAAAAAAAAAAATATTCATATAGCTAATACTTTAATTGAAAACATTTATTTAATATTAAGATCCTTTTATACAGCTGCTTCCAAAATCACCTGAAATCACAACTGTAGTGGCTCAAACTGGTCTCCTAAAAAATCTTATACACAGCTATGCATTCCAAGTCATAAAACTGCAGCTGAGAACATTGTAGGCAATTTCTTTTTGATAGATTTTATGCCTTTCAACAATTTAATATCTGTAATTTATTTCTTATCCTATTAAGTGATAATCACTAGAGGCCAGACCATATCATTAAGTTTTCAGGAAGGCTCCCCACTGTTCTTGGAAATTAATGGTCTTACCTGTCCTTGATAGCTGAAAAACACCACTATCTTCATGTGTTTCTCTATTGTTGTTTTTTTGTTGTTGTTGTTATTATTATTATAGATTGTTTTCATTTTGAAATATTTATATCACTGGAAACACAGATCGCCCCCCCCCCCCAAAAAAAAAAAAAAAACCACGTTGGTTTGAATGCTGAGAAATTTTAAGATCTGTGGAATACCCCACATCTGATAAGCAATTCAGTGAATAATATTTAACAAAAGATTACTTTTTTGGTTTTAGAAAATTTTTTAACTATATTTTTCTCACTTGACAGGCATGATTGTGATTTTCTAGAACAGAAATCATTAACCAAGCCTTGGCTGAAAACTAAAAGAAGAAATATTCCAAATTTGAACTATTTTTTTCAATAAATAAACAATATTTCTATTTTGGCCTTTCTTTCAGTTCTACTTTTTCTTCCACGCAATTTCATTACTTTTATGTAAGTGTAACTAAGAAAAATTATATGATTTAAAAAACATAATAAATTTTGCAGGGTACCAAATTACAAAATTTAAAGAGCATTTTTTTCAACCTTTTTAGATCTTTTTGTGAATAGTAGAAACCAAAGAAGCCTGATATTGCTTCTAACTACACAGAAGCACTCAAACTGTACAGTAGATTGTATTGAGCATAGTACTTTTAGCAGACTGAAAAATATATTTAAGGTTATTCCTTTTAGTAAGTGCGTAAGCAAACATGTATTTATCACAAAGAGAAGATTTTAGCTAGAGGTAGAAGTGGCAAACTGCTTGGTCATGTTTTTAAAATTATGTCTGGATCTGATATTATTTCCACATTTAAATGACGACATTAGAATGATTCAGTGTGACGTGTAGACATTTTATGTAATAATAGCTATACCTCACTTTCAGATGCTTCCCAAGTACCTTCACCGTTTTCATATGCATTTATCCTATTATTTTACAGCAGCAGAAATCAATCTACAAGAGCACTGAAAAAGCTTGCTATTAGAAGTCCTTGTCCTTTAAACTTCTTTGTGAAGAAACAGACCTTGAAATTGTTCATAACGCTCTTCATGGCAGATTTTGTTTGTTTGCTCATGGTTTGGGTTCTCCTTTGAGTTTTAGTGTTACATATTATTAGATTATTAGAAGGAGTTGTAGGGTTTTAAAGACAGATTTTCTTTTATCCTAGTACAGCTTTCCACTATCTGAAAAGAGAAGGAAAACTTAAAATGTGTTTAAAATGAGACAAAGAGGTACAAAGGAGTGCAAAATTAAAATTAAAATCTATAACCGGTTACAAAAGAGATTTTTTTTTTTAAATTTTCCTTTTAGTTCAGGATGTATTACTTTAGGCTCCAGCTGATACTGCTTATATTAGGAATTTGAGAGTCAAGAGGGAATGGATTTATTGAGCATGTAAAGACAGAAAGGTTTTTTTAAGTATATAAACAGCAAATTTTAAGTTGTCTGCTTTAAACTTGTATAAATATTTATAAACTAAGTTGTTACTGAGCACTGAGTTTATAACTACAGAGCCTGTCAGGCTCACCAGAGACAGAAAACATGACTTGAGGACTTGCAGAATGAAGAAAAACATGTTTGGAGAAATGTTTAAGATGAGTTTGGGGAAGCACAGAGAGGAGATGAGGGTCATAACTGTGAAAAGGACCGATGATTACATAGAAGGAATGTGCTGTATCAGGCTTTTTGACTTTTGCTATTGAGACAGAAAAACAAAAACAGGACACTTGGGAAAGTGTAGTGTCATATACCGTACTGAAGGCTTGACAGAAGATAGAAGGGAATATAGCTGGAATTCAGGAATGTATCATAGATCAGGCAATACAAATGTGGGTACAAATGATTAAAAACTGGAAGTGGGAGTACAGTCCAAGATTGGATGGGATTTTTAGTAGGGCCAGCTGTGTTAGGACAAGGGGTAATGGTTTTAAACTAAATCAGGGTAGGTTTAGGCTAGATATAAGAAAAAAATTCTTTACAATGAGGGTGGTAAAACACTGGAACAGGTTGCCCAGAGAGGTAGTGGAGGCCCCATCCCTGGAAACATTCAAGGCCAGGTTGGATGGGGCTCTGAGCAGCCTGATCTAGTTAGCAGTGTCCCTGCTGACTGCAGGGGGGTTGGACTCGATGACCTCTAGTGGTCCCTTCCAACCCAAAACATTCTATGATTCTATTCTATGATTCTATGATACTGGGTATTTCAAGAATAACAGAAATAGTAGTAGAGATGGAAAATCAAAATATGGTCCTTCAGCAGTCATGAGAAAATGCAGAATGTCTTAATAAAACATAAATCAGGTAGAAAAAGGCACAAACAAATTATCAAACATTACTTCAGTGATCATTCCCACTCATTCTGCTTCAGACTTAAAACAGACATGACCAATACTTTTGACAAACAAATGAACAGCTCTTACAAAGCTGTTGTTAACCATGACAAAAAAAGTTTGGAGGCGTGTAAAAGTAAATAAAACAAATCTTCTTAATGTATGAATGGATGTTAAATGTAATTTAAGGTTTAATGTAAATATATTTGATGGTGGAAGCTGAACATTTTTAGACTACTATAAAATTGCATTCAAACTTAAGGTTGATTACTGCTTAGTAAAGAGGAAGAAAAAAACACAAAAACACCAAGCAACATAGATTGAAATGATATTGTCTTAAAAAAATTCTGTGAACATTTTTTAATAGAGTAGCATTTATGAAATCTGTTAAAAGACACACTACTAGGCAAGATTCCAAGGACAGATTTTAATAAAGACAAGATGCTGCAGTGTGATAGCATTTTACTTTCATCAATCTCTCATATCTTGAATAATGCATTTTGATAGTGCCATATCAGTCAGTCTCACACTTTTAGTGACCAGTGTTTGACACTATGTCAGAAGCTTTCCCTAGAAGTTACAGGTACTAGATGTTGCTCAGTCCCGGTCTCTGAAGGTTTTGTACATCTTTTCTGTATTCTGGATTCATAATTATATTTTTAGATCAGTGGTTTTAACCACTGTTTTCCAGCAAGCTGATACATGATGAAAGTGTGTTTGCAAAGCAAAACATGCCTTGGTTTCAAACAACACTCAAATATATTCAGAAGTTTGAATTGAAAATAATATATATAAAACAAAAAATCCTCATAACAGATGTTGTACTGCAAATTTTATGAAAAAAAAATCACAAAAAAAGACTTGCTGTATTAAGTACTGAGAACCTGTGGCAGTTCCTTTACTGGAACTACCCTTCAAATGAAAATCCACATATTTTAGCTACTTCACTTGTGTCTAAATGTGTTTCCATTCAGGTACACTTCTTGGACTGGTCCAATGATTGCGCACGTTGCGGATTTGTTGAGTAGTACCCTAATTTCTAAAGAGCCTGCACTTTGGATTTTTCCTCTATAGAAAACAAGTAACAAGATAAAATGGGAGGGGTAAAGTCTAGAATAAATTTGTGTCTAACTACAACATTTTTTCCCCTTCTTAAAAAAAAAAAATAAATAAAAAGAAGGGAGGATATCTATGAATGTAAAGAACTGGTTAACAATACATAATTTCTTCAAGGATAAAAACCTTGTCTCACACCACTGAATAGGACACCATAAAACCATGACCTCTGGGCAGAAAAAGCAAAGGTGTTTTTTTTATAAATATTTAGTTTACAGTCCTATCTGCTTTATAGAAGCTCTGAATTTTGTCTTAGTCCTAGTAAGTAAAAAAAATTGTCTATGATAGCTTCCCAAGGAGCAAGATAGACAGTTCACTCCTGTTCAAGTTACTTTTTGGTGGAATATCTGATTTCCAGTGTCCACATCACTTGACAACAAACCTTTCAAAATAGATGCAGTTGACGTTTTTTTGGTATATTAAATAGGCTTAGAGAATTTTGTAAAAATAGAGGGGTTTGCGACTATTTCCTTATGTGAAAGTCTGGGACATTTTTGGATAAAAAAGACATGTTCTATCTTTTTAGTTTTGTGACCAATAATTTGTATTCTTCTTCTGTTTTTCTTATACATATCTTTATGTTGTCTTCCCTCACAATTATTTAGAGCACAAATCTTATGAGGAGCAGCTAAGGGAACTAGGGTTGTTTATCCCAGAGAAGAGGATGCTCACAGGGAGAGCCTTATCACTCTACAACTACCTGAAAGGAGATTGTAGCAAGGTGGGTGTCAATCTCTTCTACCAAATAACAAGGGATAGGAC
Source organism: Butorides virescens (assembly GCA_017310255.1). Lineage (NCBI taxonomy): Eukaryota > Metazoa > Chordata > Aves > Pelecaniformes > Ardeidae > Butorides > Butorides virescens. Next base: position 21,057 of record JADKXX010007241.1, on the reverse strand, counting down.
AAGAGGAAATGGCCTCAAGTTGCATCAGAGGAGTTTTAGATTGGATATTAGGAAAACCTTTTTAACTGAAAATGTTGTCAAGCATTGGAACAGGCTGCCCAGGGAAGTTGTTGAGTCCCCACCCCTGGAGTCATTTAAAAGATGTGTAGACATGGTAATTAGGGACATGGTTTAGTGGTGGACTTGACAGTGCTAGGTTAACAGTTGGACTCGATGATCTTAAAGGTTTTTTCCAACCTAAACAATTCTGTGATTCTATGGTTCTATCAGGAGCAGATAAGGAATGCTGTCTTCATTTGCTATACTATCAATGCAATGTTTTGACATACACTGCCTAGGGCATTCTTTGATTGCTATCTGAACCAGAATTTATCAACGTCTTCTGGGCATTTAGACCATGTCTACACTTATTTATTAATATACATCACAGTCCTCCACAGGGTTCTGATCTGTGATCATACTGCCAGGCAGCTGCTGGGAGCATGCCCTTATCAGTATCTCAGCTGTTTCCCTGGATTTCATTTCACCTAATTTTAGATTTATACAATACAAAAATCTACCATTAGAACTAATTTTCTAGATGTGAAATTCTGCCAAGCCATGACTGGTATCTACAAAAGACAGGTTGAGTTTCTAGGGTCACTAATAAATATTGGCTCAAGACACCACTTGGAAACCTGGGAAAATAAACTGTCTTGATACTCAATATTTTATAACTTTATTTTATAAGAAACTGACAGTAGGAAAGAAAATAAATAGGATAATGTGTGATAACCACATCAAACAGGAGATAGTGCATGCAGTAGCCCTTGGGCCGGGCCGGGCAGGGCAAGATGCAAAAAATGTGCTCTAAACTGCAGCCGGAGAGAATGGCCCTACCTGGAGCCTCTGGCAGAAAGCACCAGGAGAGACTTGAGGCCGACCCCTAGGCTTTTGGCGTCGGGGATACAGAGGATCTGAGGCCCGCTATACTCCAACTGAAAAAGAGATATTGGCAGCATATGAAGGGGTTCGAGGTGCTTCAGAAGTGATTGGTACTGAAGCACAGCTCCTGTTAGCACCCCGACTGCCGGTGCTGGGCTGGATGTTCAAAGGGAAGGTCCCCTCCACACATTATGCAACTGATGCTACGTGGAGTAAGTGGGTCGCACTGATTACACAACAGGCTCGAATAGGAAACCTCAGTCGCCCAGGAATCTTGGAAGTGATCATGGACTGGTCAGAAGGCAAAGATTTTGGAATATCACCGAAGGAAGAGGTGGTGCGTGCTGAAGAACCCCCATTGTACAATAAACTGCCAGAAAATGAGAAGCAATTTGCCCTATTCACTGATGGGTCCTGTCGTCTTGTGGGAAAACATCGGAGGTGGAAAGCTGCTGTATGGAGTCCTACAAGACAAGTTGCAGAGACTGCTGAAGGAGAAGGTGAATCGAGTCAATTTGCAGAGGTGAAAGCCATCCAGCTGGCTTTGGATATAGCTGAAAGAGAAAAATGGCCAGTGCCCTATCTCTATACTGACTCATGGATGGTGGCAAATGCCCTGTGGGGGTGGTTGCAGCAATGGAAACAGAACAACTGGCAATGCAGAGGCAAACCCATTTGGGCAGCCGCATTGTGGCAAGTTATTGCTGCCCGGGTAGAGAACTTGGTTGTAAAGGTATGGCACGTAGATGCTCATGTACTCAAGAGTCGGGCCTCTGAAGAACACCAAAACAACCAGCAGGCAGATCAGGCTGCTAAGATTGAAGTGGCTCAGGTGGATCTGGACTGGCAACATAAGGGTGAATTGTTTCTAGCTCAGTGGGCCCATGACACCTCAGGCCATCAAGGAAGAGATGCAACATACAGATGGGCTCGTGATCGAGGGGTGGACTTAACTATGGACTCGATTGCACAGGTTATCCATGAATGTGAAACATGTGCTGCGATCAAACAAGCCAAGCAGTTAAAGCCTCTCTGGTATGGAGGGCGGTGGCTGAAATATAAATATGAAGAGGCTTGGCAGATTGATTATATCACACTCCCACAAACCCGCCACGGCAAGCGCTATGTTCTCACCATGGTGAAAGCAACCACCGGATGGTTGGAAACATACCCTGTGCCCCATGCCACTGCCCAGAACACTATCCTGGTTCTTGAAAAACAGGTCCTGTGGCGACATGGCACCCCAGAAAGAATTGAGTCAGACAACGGAACTCATTTCCGAAAGAACCTCATAGACAAATGGGCCAAAGAGCATGGCATTGAGTGGGTCTATCACATCCCCTATCATGCACCAGCCTCTGGGAAAATTGAACGATACAATGGACTGTTAAAGACTACACTGAAAGCAATGGGTGGTGGAACATTCAAACATTGGGATACACATTTAGCAAAAGCTACCTGGTTAGTCAACACTAGAGGATCTGCCAACCGAGCTGGCCCTGCACAATCAAGCCTCTTACGTACTGTAGAAGGTGATAAAGTCCCTGTAGTGCATGTAAAAAATATGCTGGGGAAGACGGTCTGGGTTACTCCTGCCTCATGTAAAGGCAAACCCATTTGTGGGATTGCTTTTGCTCAAAGAACTGGCTCTACTTGGTGGGTGATGCGGAAGGACGGGGAAGTCCGATGTGTACCTCAAAGGGATTTGATTTTGGGTGAAAAGAGACAATGAACTGAATTGTATGATGTTAATTGTTGTATAATGCAGTATGTCATCATTTCTACTGTTGCTGTATATCCTATCAATGGTATAGCAGTAAGAAGGCCAAATTAAGAAGAATGAATTTTGAAGAAAACTGAGGAAGTGCGGCAGATGGAACCAGAACTGACTTCAGCATGCAACAACCCAACACCAGACCCCAGTTCTCCTGCCCTGAAAGACTGTTACGACAGATGAAGCCCAAAACCATGGACTAAATGAACCCAATGGACATTTTAGAGGGATGGTCCATAGACTAAGGGAATGCTATCTATGTATATATTTTAAAAAAATGGGAAAGTGGTGGTGATTAATTGGAATGTATTGTAAGGGTAGGACATGAGCATGACGTAAATGGTATAGAATAAGGGGTGGATAATGTCCTGGTTTCAGCTGGGATAGAGTTAATTTTCTTCACAGAAGCTAGCATAGTGCTGTGCTTTGGATTTAGTGCTAGAAGAATGTTGATAACACACTGATGTTTTTAGTTGTTGCCAAGCAGTGCTCAGACTACTCAAGGACTTTTTGAGCTTCTCCTGCTTGGCCAGGTGCATAACAAGCTGGGAGCACAGCACAGCTAGGACAGCTAACCCAAACTGACCAAAGAGCTATTCCATACCATAGAATGTCATGCTCGGGGGGGCTTAGTCGGTTGGTCGCAGGGAGAGTGGTCACTGCTCGGGGACTGATCGTGGCTCGGGGAGCGATTGCGGCTCGGGACAGGCTGGGCATCAGTCAGCGGGTGGTGAGCAATTGCATTGTGCATCATTCGTTTTGTATATTCTGTATATTTTGTTACCATCCTCATTATTGCTATTATTAGTATTATTTTCTCTTATTAAACTGTCTTTATCTCAGCCCTCAGCCCTAACCTTTTTCTCCTTCCCGATTCTCTCCCCCATCCCACTGAGGGAGGGGGGGGAGTGAGCGAGCGGCTGCGTGGTGCTTAGTTGCCAGCCATGTTAAACCACGACAAGACTAAATTCTTGATAAGCCATTTGCTAAGACAGTTCCTTAACTTATACGTTTTTCAGGAAAGGTATTGCATTTGCCAAATCACAGAGCTCTGTCACCTGTCTTGCTGGGTAGCAAAGTCTCATGCAGTCTTTTGCTGCTAAGTTGTGTTAGATCACAACCCAAAGAGCTGTACTTGGGTTTTATTATTCTGGTTTTTAAGTTGTCTTCTAAAACAGATTCTTTTAGTCTTAGCATTTTTGAAACACTCTGAAACCGCATGTTTTCTCCTTGTAAACAAATTTAGACATATCTAGCCTGCCCTGAATTTTCAAATAATATGCTTTCAACATAACTACCCTGATTCTTACGAAAAAGCCATCTGAACAACCTTTTTTTTTTTCCCCTACTGCTTTACAACACAGTGCTGTTCCCCTCCTGGCTCTCCTATATTCTCTAAAACTCCTTTTTTATATCTCAGCCACTTGGCTTACACAGGGAAGAAGCAAGAATTCCCAGCCCAGAGTTTTTCTGGTTTAGATATTTATTGTAGAACAAGGTGAATTGCACAAGAGAAGTGTTTACTGCTCTCCACAGACTGTAAAAGGAGTCTGTCTGATGAGATCAAATGCAGATGACCACAAGTTGGTTACCTAAAATTAGATAATATGAACTGATGAAAACAAGATATCTTTTTCTTTCTTTTTTTTTTTTTTTCCTTGAGTGAAACACGTATAAGAAAAATATTTCAGGACTATCAGATACACATGTAGGAAATGCAGCAGGGAAGAAAATACATTGATTTAGAAGTTAAAGTCCCATTATCCTGAGATCTGAAATGAGTACTATCATGTTTTACAGTTTTTATTGTCTTCTACCCTGATTTTCCTTTCTATTTAGACATAAGGTCTTCTGTGTCTTATTGTGTGTTGTGCAGAATGGAAATTTGTGGATCTCTATCTACCACAGCAATAAGACATTACAAAACCCTCAAAATTATCCCATCAATGAAAGTAGTGAGGGGTTCTTTCATTTTTATGACAGCAACTACAAGATATTTGACTTACAATACAGATTTTTAAAAAGAGAATATAAAGGCAAGTATCATGACATCATTATGAATTGCATATAATTATACTTGTAAAGCATAGGAATACAGGGTTTGGGGGGATATTGTAAGTGCAAACACATGTCTCTCTTTCTTCTGTCACTTATACTTTGCCTCTTATTAGGCCTGATCTCCTTAATAATGCCAGAACTTGGTAGATGCCTCTGCCACAGGGCACAGCCTTGCATAAATGCTGAGCTAGAAGCTCTAGGATTTTCTGTTCCACCCTTGCATCCAGACAAGTTCTTCACTCCTATAAATCTTGTAGCTCAGCTCAGTCACATTTGGGTGACGAGGGAGTAAACTGTTAGCTAGAAAAGAGAACACTAAAAGCAAGAGAGATTACCTCTCATCTTCAGTTCCTTATCTTCCCCATCACAGAGTGGTGATACCCTGCAAATAGAACTAACTGGGGTATGTCTAAGCAGGGCCAACTGTTAACTCTCATAAAGCTAGAGTTTTGTCATGATTTATGCAAATACTATTGAATTTACTACAAATGCAAGTATTTGTATATAAAGAAAATATTTTTTTAAAAAAGACTATAGTATGTGGTTGTCCATTTGACAGCATCTGAGCTGATGTAAAACAGTTTTCAACCTTTAATATTAACTTGAAATGGCATTGGATTGCATATTTGAGATTTTTTCCTGACTCATATTCTATTCCTGGGGTTCATTTGAAATCAGTGGATTTTTTGAATCAATGAAGACAGACCTGGAACTGGGGGATATCATGATCTGGGGCATAAGAATCTTTTAGGAAAGTATTTTTATGCAGTTACCTGTAAATCTATTTATTCTGTAAACACAAAGAGATTACTGTTCCCCTCTCTAATGCCTAGAATTTTTTTTTTTTCTTTTTCCCCTCATATTCACTATTAGTCCTTCATAATATTAATTGTCAGGGTCAGTCTCTTAGCTTTATCAAGACCAGTAGGGCTTTTCTTTTTTCCTTACATTTTGCTTTTTTTCTTATAGTTAAAAACAGTAAAGCAAAAGTACAATAATCTTTAAGCTATTACTATCAGAACAAAATGCACATCACTTACAGCAGCTGATTGTTTAAAAAATAAATGCATATGCTATTTGATTTTCTGTTCACTAGAATGACTTTCTTTTTTATCTTCTTAACAAAAATTCTCTTTTTTTGATCTTATTCAGAAAGGCAGTAAGAGTCTTTTTTAGGAACACTCGAAACCCTCAATAGATGTTGATTTTTCCATAACATCTGCCATGTTCTTATTTTTCCATGCTGAACAGACATTTTTTTAAAAGTAAATGCAGAGCAAAACAGATTTTGCTAAACCTTAATTAGCATTTTTATAAAATACTTCACCCATAGAATTTAATATGAGAACTCTTTATGGCATGACTGGTTTAGCCCAACAGTAGAAGTTGTATTATCATCTTATTTGTCTACTGGCTAGAAATTGTAGCCCTGATTTAAGCTTTCATAGGCTTTAAAGCTAAATTTTAAACCAAAGCAAAGCTGTCATTATTGCTAATCTGCTCTTTGAATTGTATCAGTATTCATTTAACTTTTTACAATACCAATACAGTGAAAACCTTATACTGTCATACTTGTTACAAGAGATACTCAATAGTGAGTACATCGTGCAGTACATCATGGAGGCTTTGTAACTCAAGGGGTAGGTTTACCATGAGGTGCACTGAAATAGATAACTAATGTTCATTATCAAACAACTTGTCATAAAAACGTCCAATATAAATTATTTAAACAAATAAATATATTTACAGTAAACCTTCCTTTTCCTTCAAAAAGTGACACTTTTCTAATAATTTCTGTTAATAACAAAAGTCCCCTGAATCTTCACAAGTACAGCACTCATAAGCATTTTTTCCCCAATTGAAGGTGCCACAATAATTTGAAATATATTTCTTGATATGAATTTTTTTCTCACTGTCACATGTTCCCACATTTCTCTAGAAGTTATTATGATGATGAAGCTTCACCTATCATGATATGAGAAAGGCAGATATTAGGTCTTCTCATCACCACCAAAAAACCTCATGAGTGTATCTGTGGTCAGACAGTATAATGAAGAACATTGTTTTCTAATGGGAAATATGAAGTACAAAAGAGCTCAACAGTGTTCAAATGAGGTGCCATTGAAGCAGCTCTTAAAATGCATAAGTATTTTGTCAGTATGATTTTTGGGGAGGGGGAGGAATTCTGAGGCACTCATATTGAAGTAATACTGCTATATTGGTACCTTGTGCAGACTATGTAATTTTTACTTGGTTACTTTGAAGATCAGAAGAATATTTCAAGTCTATAAAAAAATCATAATTTCCTTAATGAATCATCCATTTAAATATCTTTGTGATATATTTTAATTGTTCTAGAGAATAGTGATGATATGTTGAATTAAATAAAGAAAACAAAGATTTTTTTTCTTAATTAAATTTGAGAAAATATTTTACCAGACATTATGAAAGTAACTCAAACCCAGTGAAAAAAGTTTATGGTATGAAAGATTCAGTGACTTTCAGTATTTCAATTTTATTTCCACTTAATCTCTGATTAATTGCTGAAAGATGGGAAAAGTTTTATTTCTACTATTATGATGATATTAGCCATTTTAACTGACATGGTTTAAACTAAAACAAAGATAAGGAAAAAAGAAATCTATATATTCAGTTGATGAATTCTCATCAAATTACATTCCTGACAGTGAATTAATATTAAGCATATTCTAGCAGGTCTATTAATTTTTTAAATTTATTTATCATGTTTTATATGCTAGAACACAAGTTTTATAATAAGAATGAAAAGTTGTATTTAGCATTTGTTCAGCTTCCATAATTTCTACATTCATTGATATTTACTTCTATAAAAGTGTTTTAAACATGAGACTTTCGGTATTTTTTCCCTTGCAGTATTTATATTGATATTATATTCTTAAAAGGAGTGGGGAGAGTTCACAGTTCTGAATCTTTTGAAAGAGGTAACATTTTTAAGGTTTATTCATGTCTGCATCTCTAAAATAAATTCTCTCCAACCTATTTCTGTGCTACAGAATAATTGCATTCATTTTCTTCCATCAGTTCCACTTTAGCCAAAAGTTGCCTTTTATCTTTAGGTTCTTCCCACCTACTTTCTTTTTCCTTCTAGAATTTGTCTCAATATAGACAATATGACTGCTAGCTAAATCATTTCTTATCCAGTTCTTAAGTGCTCACAGATCCTTATCTCTTCCTAAGCTCCTATAGATCACCTCTGCTTTATTATGCTTATTGACATTTTCAAGACACCTAAGTCAGCATGTCCATAACATCCAATATGGTCTATGTTATGGCTGTGGGTTGCCTCACTAGGAGACTTTTTTCACAATTCATTGCTGCTGGTGGTGGTTGTGGGTGGTTTTTTTTTTTGTTTTGGTGGTTGGTTTTGTGTTTTGTTTTGTTTTTCCCACAAATGCTTCAGCTGATCTCACTTTTTTTCAGGCTCTAGAAAAAGAGTGTTCCTCTACCTGTCTCCCTGGAACCACTGGGGACTCACCGGAGCCAGAATGAAAGTTCTGGACAGTTCCAGATTCCATATGTTGGGAAATGCTTTAATTAACTGAAGGTTATTCTGAAATGTCTCTTTAACTGAGCTTGCTCTCTTTGCAGATCAGCTAGCACACTTCACAGGCACTCATTTGTAGTGGTAGGATATAGAAAAAACAGTACTTCTGTAATATGCATACCCATCCAAGAGGAACAAGTTTAGTTTTCTGCCATGCCAATTATTCTAAAATCTGTTGTATGACTAGTATTAAACTGATGTAAGTCTCAACTTAGAAAAGGATTGAGCCTGTACTTACTTATTTCAGTCTCTGTTTACTCTGTTTCTGAAAACATCTGGAACTGTTATAAGCCACAGATACCTTAAAATTAAACAAAAAGTTAAGAAGGAAATTAGGAGCTTTATTGGTAAGATAAACATTGAACTATCATGACATACTGGATCGAACATGTATTTTTTTCTTAAGGAATTAATTTCGAAGGAATAGGAGGAAGAAATAATGAAACATCTATTTGAAACAAACTTTACTACAAATGAAAAAAAAAAAAACAACCTAGAAAAAAACACAGAGAGCTCAAGGAATATTCTGAGTATTTAAAAAAAAAAGGTAAGTTGTACTCCTATAGAAAAGTAAACTCATTTATATTCAAATCTTGTTACTATGGTGATGGTGGTCTTCAAATTAGGAATCTATGAATCACCTTAGTAATGTAACTCCTGGCACAAAAGGAGAATAGTATTTTTTTTACATTTTCTCTCTATCATCATAACAAACACAAATATGTGAAGACAACAACAGTCATAAAAGATGGGTTTCAGTAATACAGGCAGCTGATTGAAAGAATTATCTCAGATCTTTTTGCTTCTTTTCCACGACTAAATACATGTATTCTATATTTTGTCTCTTCCTCATTTCCAGATCCACCTGCCCTTTCTTTCAGAAGTATCAGAGGTTTTCCACAACTAGATCTAACACAGTAGATATGCTGGGCAAACATTCTAAGATAATAGGTTAAATGCTGTTTCTGAAATATACGGTTAGTATGCTTTGCTAACATGCTCAGGGTTAAAATGGTCACAGAATGAAGGCCTTTTTTATCTAGGGCAGATTGTTAGACATCTTTCATTTTCTGAGTTTTCTTTTTTTCCCTTCTTTGCAAACATCACCATATCTGTCTTTTGGAAAATAATGAAGTCACTAATTGCATAATTAATAACTATAAACCACTAAATAATTACACACCTTTATGAAAATTCAAATATCACTAGCAAATTGTTCTATTTGATATTTGCTTTCATAAATAGGCACTTAATAGCAAAATCTATCATTTAATATCATTATTCACTTAGGCTGGGACAAATCATCCTATAGCTCTTCATATGCAAACGTCTAAAATGTACAGGTCTACCATGTAAGGAGAGGCGTCCCATCCTGAAAGATCAAAACATGTTAATCCAATCTTATTATCTAGATATAATGCAAGGATATTCAGGTTAAATGTAATCATAGAATCATATCTTTATAGAACAGTTTAGCTTGAGTGGAACCTTTGGAGATCATGTGGTTCAACTTTCTGTTTAAAGTGGGGCTAACACCAGGGCAAATGGCCTAGAGCCGTCTTCTGGGAAACTTCAAAGATCTCCAAAGATGGAAACTCCACATCATCTTAGAGCAGTCCATGCAATTTTTTATTACTTTCCACCTGAAGAATTTTTCTTATATCTATTTGGCAACTTCCTTGCTGCAAATTCTAACTGTTGCTATTTCCTGTTCACTGTGCACTTCCAAGAAGGGTCCAGCTTTGTCTTCTGATTCTAACAATGGTCAGTTTAATACCACCCCATTAGTTGATGACAGCCATTAATACTTCCCTTTAGCCTTCTCTTTCTGCTGAGAAAACAAACTCTCCCAGCCTCCCTTCACATGATGTACTTCAGTCTTTGACTGTCCTAGTATCCTTCTGCTGCATTCACTCTAGTTTTTCCACATTTTTTTTGTACTGAGGACCCCGAAATTAGACACAGCAATCCAGGTGCCATCTCACAAATATCAAACACAGGAGCATAATCACTTTTCTCAACCTGCTAGCATTATAAAAGCAGTTGAATATGTGACTGGTCTTTGTAATCACAAGGGCTTTCTGCTGACTCACATTCTCACCATGTTATTCATATTGACCCCCTCATTCTTTTCTGCAATGCTGTTCTCTAGCCAATTAGCAGCTTCGAGCTTATATTTTCACATGGGATAATCCTACACCAGGAGCAAGACTTTCTATCTGACTTTGCTGAACTTCTCAGCAGCCCATTTCTGTAGCCTGTTGAGAACCGCCTAAATGACAACCCTGCCCTCCAGCATACTGACTGCTTGCTGAGCTGAGCAGAGCTAACATTAGGTCAGATAGCCCAGAGCCTTCTGACAGAAACTAGAATATGTCACACACAGTAAAGAAGGATTTTTATTTGTTTTGTTTTATCTTTTAATGAGCTTAATACTTGAAAATACAGCTTGCAGGTCAGATAAACCTTTGGAGGGCTCATCTCAAATCTTGCCTTAGTTCACACTTCTTCCAGATTCAATTTATCTGAATAATCCTTCTGTTTTATTATGTATTTGTCAACTGGGCCTAAAACATCTTTCAACAGATACCCTCTGGTGTAGGATGAAGGAAGCCTGAGAATGAAATGCCTCCCTTGCCTAGCTTCCAGAAATATAGCTTCTTCATAAAAACACTTCCATCTGCTGGAATATGATATCCAACAGGATGGTATGTAACTCACTTTATTGCAGGGGGAAGGACTGAAGAAGGTGAAAAGTTGGACATTCAGGTACCTCTTACCCATCTCGTAACTGGGAATCCAGCTTGTTCTGTTTGTGACTAAAACTGCTTAGAACATCCAAGCAGAAAACCATAAGCAACTTGAAGCTGCTGATTTGATTTCCCTTTGATTCAGGTCACATGGTTACAAGAGTCTGCAGGCATTTTTCCCTCTCATTATTCATGTTTCATGTTGTTTAAATATCTTAGTTGCTTTTAGGTAAAAAATGTCAATCAAAGACAAAACAAAATGTTTGTTAGGTATAAACAACATGTTAATATAGCTATAATTGATTTATTCACAGTATTAGACTTGTTCACTCCCCTGCTTTCACCAGGTTTTTTATTTTATCTTTTCTTCCACGTCAGTGTCTCTTTTGCTCCCAGTTCTATGCATCTTACTTTCTTTTGTTCTGAATTTTTCTTGTCCCAGAGTGTAATTGTTATATTTATTACACAGATTTCTCTCATACATAGAACTCATAATCATAGCTTGTTTTTTCTCACTCAGTCTGTTTGATGTTTGAAAGCATATATACAACTGATTTGGAACATTTTAGAATTGCAGTGGTTTAACCCCAGCCAGCAACTAAGCACCACACAGCTGCTATGTCACAGCCCCCTGGTGGGACGGGGGAGAGAATCAGAAGCGTAAAAGTGAGAAAACTTGTGGGTTGAGATAAAGACAGTTTAATAGGTAAAGCAAAAGCGATGCACGCAAGCAAAGCAAAGCAAGGAATTCATTCACTACTTCCAATGGACAGGCAGGTGTTCAGCCATCTCCAGGACAGCAGGGCTCCATCACACATGATGGTTACTTGGGAAGACAAACGCCATCACTCTAAATGTCCGTCTGTCCCCTCCCTCTTCCTTCTTCTTCTCCCAGCTTTATATGCTAAACATGTTGTCATATGGTATGGAATATCCCTTTGACCAGTTGGGGTCAGCTGTCCTGGCTGTGTCCCCTCCAAACTTCTTGTGCACCCCCAGCCTATTTGTGGTGGTGTGAGAAACAGAAAAGACTTTGACTCTGTGTAAGCACTGTTCAAAAATAATGAAAACATCCCTGTATTATCAACTATTTTCAGCACATATCCAAAACATAGCCCCATACTAGCTTCTATGAAGAAAATTAACTCTATCCCAGCTAAAACCAGCACAAGAAGTTAGTAGCAATCATTCATTGTCAAGTTAACAGAAAAATGTAGTTATTCTGAATTACCATGAGCTCACTCATCAAAGAGTGGTGATGCTGACAGAATTCTGATCTTGCATTATAAATTCCAGGGACTCTGTTTCTTAAATGTGCTTTTAGTTCTTCCTGCAGTTCTGCATGACATGCAGTGCAAGTTTCTTAAGTTTATTTGTTGTCAGTGTAATAGTAATAATACAGGGAGATAGCAGAAGAGATTTTTCACATTTTTTGAAAGTCCAATTGCAATTCTGAAAGAGGTAGATAACAAGGCTGTACCTCTGTGTACACCCAATGCTCTTAATTCCTGAAGCGGTCCAGGACCTCACTAGCCAGTTATCTGCAGATATGAGTTAATGGACTGACTTGAGACAATGGATGGACTTGGAACTAGGTGATGGACTAGATCTTCCTATTGAGCATTTCACTCATTGTTACAGAAGCCCTCCAGGGGATAATGACGAGCAACTCTAGAATTCCCTCCATGCAGTTCCTGCTGTGCCCAGCCCATTTTGTATGCCTAAATATCATGATTAACATCCTAAATGGAGTGTCCCAAACAGTCATAATTTCATATTCTATTTCAGTCAATAAAGAAAAGCTTCATTTGTCAAAGCTCTAACTGATTCCCAGCTTGTCCAAGGGAATGAAAAGCTTCTGTAAGTTCTGTTTCATATTCATCATTCCATGTCGATACCTTGGATATACAGAAACATCTGAAATAGTTATAATGTTTCATTATCGCTGTAAACCAAAGTGTGTGGAGCTTAACTGAATTTTAAATGCTCAAGGTTAAAGAGATCTTCCTCCACTCATGAATCCTATCTTTAACTCTATAAATAATTTGTTCCATTATGCTGGAAAATATGGTGACACTACATTCCTGTGCATTCAGATTTTTAAACAACATGAAAAACATTTAGTCTTCATAGTTAAAAATAACCTAAATTTAAAAAGTGCCTCAATTTGAAATTTATTCCCATTCCATTTGTTTTCCTTAAGATGTCTGGTCAGAAAAGAGCACATACATCATGTGTAAATCATGTAGTATACAAAGTGTTTTGTGATAACAGAGTGTTTATATGAAAGTTAGAAAATTACAGGTGATTTTACTTTAATTATATTAACTATCTTTTAATATTTAATGGTATGTGTATATTTAATATTTAATCTTAATCACCATGAAGTAACGGTATACTTGCGATTTAGTGTCGCGGATGGAGTGAAAGGGAGGCAAAAATAATGTGGTTTATTGGTGTAAAACAGTGAGTTAACAAAGTTCAGTGGTAACTGCAACAATAGTTTGAGATTCGACGGCAAGGTACACTTTGTTATTTACTGCATAGAGGACAGGGTCAGACAATACTGTCAGGGAGACCCTCCCGTTGAGTCACGAGGTTCAGAAAAGATCCCCTTGCTTTCTAAACTCCCTCAGAGAGGAGTCTAGGTGCGGCTGGATCCAATCCTAGTCCCAGACTTGGTCAACGGTTTATGCCTAAAGGATTATATATGCACAATTAATCCTTTATGTCACTTATCTAAGACTTCCAAGTTAGCATGCTGTTAGTCACTTACCGAGAATCTGTCGTGGTAAGGAATCTCTCAACCTCGAGGAGTAACCTTGAGAGGCATCCCTGCTCAAGGGGAGATCCTGGCGTGCAGCCCGCTGCCATGCAGGAGAGCTCAAAGGGCTCTCGGACTGCTCACTATTTATGGGGGTAAGATGATTGGCTTATAGTCATATTTTCATACTGACCACTTGTGCTTAGGTGGGCACATTCCACAATAGCCCTTGGCTATTGTATTGTTATCTGTCTCCCCCCACACCCAGTGGGTGCATCCTTCACGAGAAGACGCATCTATCAGATGCATCTATCACCACTGCCACAGGTGGTTATCACTTGAAAGAGGTCAAAGGAGGGGGAGTCAGAGATGAGGGGCGGGGGGAGCACACCATCACATTTAGTCTTGCAAGTGTTCTGTACGTTTCAAAGAGACCAAAGTGTGCTGGCGGCAGGTGCTCTCTGGTACTTATTACAGTATGAAGAAAGTATCATGTGCTTAATTCACTTCTCTATAAATAGGCTTGTAGAGTCATCTGAGACACCCTCGAGTATCCAAGACATATGTCAGCATCTGACAGATATGGTATAGAAACTATGGGAAAATCAAGTCCTTCTGGAGCAGCACCTAGTGGTGAGGAAAAATGCTTAAGGGCATCTCAGATGACATCAGATACTTCTCTGTGGTTGAATAAACTGTGTTCAGTTGTACTTTTTCTGTGCACCCTCATGCAAATTGATCAGATTTGGAAGGATGCTAAAGATTAGATCAGAATTAACAAAATAAGTTCAGTAACATTAATCTGATTGACATATTGACTCTTTTCCCTAGGTCTAGAAGTAGGCAAATATATTTTACTTTCATTTATAGCTCAGAAAGGTCCATATAAAGGTGACCTTTAAGATCAGTTTTAAACAGCTCAATGAAGAAAACATATTTTTGTCACTATTAAAAAAAAGAAAAAGAAAAAAAAAAAAGAAAAGCAACACCAGAACAAGGTGGAATAAAATGGAAAATTAATATGATTAATTTACCTTGATTTTTCTCATCTATTGTAGCTAATAAACACAAATAACTAAGAACATTCCTGTTGTGTAACCAATCTCATCAGACTTGTCAAAAGAAATTTTTGGTTCAGAATTTGCAGGGATATGGATGAAATTCAAAACAAAACTTAGATAAAATCCTTTAAAGACTACACATAAGAAGCACATCTGCATAAAACAAGGAAAATTCCTTCATAAAGGTTGGAAACAATTTTTTTGTAAGTGTTCAGTCAAATCTTGCAGCTATTTGTTGTTGCAGATCTCCCATCATCTCTCCCCAGTATTGTCACAGATACATTTTTATTGAGTAATTTTTCTAGAAGGGGTTTTAAATAATGTTTATTATCATAATGTGCATATTATTTTACTGCTCGGTGACTGTATTACTCCTACACTACCAAGCATGTGCTCTTCACACAAGGTGTGAATGAGTTTCCCATCGCCTCTTTTTCACTGCAGTTTCTCTCCACCTGAGGATACCATGAAGATTTAAGCTACAGGTAACCCCCCTGAGAACAGTCATGCTGTTTTTCAGTGACAGAAAAATTGTAATGATGTTTTATTGGTCCCATAAGGAAATCTTGATTAAATTTCCAAAAGCAACCAAGCCTTCATAACCTGGTAGAGGTGATGTTTAGTACAGGGCTGGTTGCTCTTTCCATCTCTTTGTCCAGTTCATCAATAGATGGCAGCAAATAGCTCTTTTACCTCTGATCTCCAGCCCAGAGGTTTGTACACATTAAATTATTTAGTGTTCTTTTCTATTTCTACCTTTCTTTCTAAAAAGGTCATGGACATGACTATGTGTGACAATGCAGTTACGGTATCAAACTTATGTAACTTAAGTAGGTAACTTCTTCACCAGCTCCTTGCTAGGGAGAATTTATAGTGTTTCACTGGGAGCTGTAAACAGTTCCAGCCAAATCCAAGTTAGCAAGGAAGTGTGTACATATCTTGTACATGAAAATTCATTGAAATAATAGAGTCACAGATAGAAATATCCAAAATTTGAGTTCCCGTTTATTAAGGAACCACTAAAATCAGTCTCTAAAATCAGCATTCCACAGCATTCCAATATTTCCTTTTGATAATGTTTTTGGGTTGTTCTCAGTTTCAGGTTTTGGAAAAGATTTTGCTCCACTTAGACATTTCCAGTATTCCTTGTGTAGCTTGTCCTAGAAAATCCCCTTGGGCCTAGTCAGTCTGGATAACAAAGATGTGTAGTTATCTCTCTGAGGAAAAAAAAAAAAAAAAAAAAGCATTTTAAAAATGCAGAAAATTTTGGCAGATTCCACTGTATGTACTCAGAAATATTTTTTCACTTCCTCTAACTGTATCCTGAAAAGATTTTACTTTCAAACTTTGGCACTTTCTCTCTCTTAAAAAAAAAAAAAAAAAAAGAAAGAAAGAAGAAAAAGAAAAAAAAGAAAAAATAAAGAAGTGAAAGTAGACTTCAAAATCCCAAACTCAAATGCCTCCCTGTTCCCAGTATTATGTAAAGAAAGTAGAGAAAGATATTGTAGGGAAAACTTCACTCAAGCTCCAGTGAAATCTCTGACTTTAGAACTAGTAATGATATTTTAAGCACAAGTGGTACATGTTTAAGAATCTAAAAACTTGTAGAAAAACAAAGCTTTAGTTAAGCTTGACTATGATGTTACAAAACTTTAAATATTATTTTGCAAATTAAAATGAAAATATATCCATCTTTAAATGAAAGCAGGTATCACACTCAACTGATACTGTAGTCCCTAAGAAAATACAAGAAAATTAAGATGAATCAGTAGAATATGTTCAGAAAACTTTGCTGAGAATCTCCTTTGCAATCAGTTTGCTGATACCTGAGCTAACGAAACTTTATTTACCTCATACTGCTGTAAGTGTACTTTTCCTCACAGTGTGTTGCCATGATGATGCTCTTGAGATATAAAAAGATGATGGTAAAAAGAGATTAATAGATAGCTAAAAACATTTTGATGCAGTGTATATCAGAAAATGAAAAGAAAAATTAAAAAAAAAAACCCACATTAAAATGTCAGCTTCTGTGTTACCTCTGTATAACAGAAGTATTTAATTGCTTTCTACCGAGAACAGTAGACCAGACTTATCCCCAATAAAAAAGGGCAGATGGAAGAAATGCTGAGTGTCCATGTGAGATCTCATCTGATTTGAGGACTTCATTTACTACCTTAATACATCCCAGTAAAGTGAAAATTATATGAATCATACTTTTTTCCCCAGACAGGTATTTTTAAATTTTTCTAAAAAAAAATTATGTTTTTTTCTATGAGAAATCTAAATTCAGCTTGAATGGTTCGGGAAAAAGAAGTAATATGATTTAATCCCAAAGAAAGGTAGGTATAATATAAGAAAGGAGACAAAACCCCATCAGAATATATGACAGTGCACCACTTAAAATAGTCTGCAAATGATAGATGTTGAAAGTGCATTTAAACAATTACTGATGTGAAATGAATTTTTTCACAGGTTGTGTAATTTATTAAGTCTGACAGTGCTCGGTGACTTACTTAAGCCAATAAAGTTATTGAGATTTGGAAAGGAAAATGAGAGTTTGTCTTCATTTACTCAAGATGTCCTTCATTTGTTATTAAAGTTTTAATTTATATATATAGCAATTTTTATAAAATTTATTTTCTACACTAGTCATAATTGTCTCTTTTGAGATTGAACTTGTCATATGTGAAATGAATTATAAAAGGTCACATATTACTGTTGCATCTTGAGCCAATGTTGTGACAGAATTGAAAAACATTGTGTTTAATGCTCAAACCAGTAGAGTTTCTGTCTTTGCTACATTATCTGTGACAGAATAAGGGTGTTGCCAGTGTAACAAGCACTCTTGTATGAAATCAGTGAGGTTGAATTGCTAGTGACCATTGTCCATCACTTCCTGGTAAGTTCTATTTTCTGTTTTCTTAAATCAACTGTTTTATTTATTTTTGGAGAAAATATTATGTGAAAATCCATCACTGGGATATCATTAAGGAAACAAATGTATTTCATTGTTGCAAAGTTCGAGGATGGCTGACATAGATGTTATATAAAGCATGAAACAACTTTAACATTTTTGTGTAGTACTATTCATCAAGAAAATAACAGAACTTAATATCTGACTACAGGAAAGATAAAGATATTGCTTTTTTTTTTTTTTCTCTTAAGAAAGAACATTGTTTTATTTGGGGCTCAGCTGTATAATTAGCATCATATTGAAAATGCTTATAATGTGTGGGAAGTCAGAGATGAAGTTCTAGTGTAAGGTATATAACTTAGCTAGAACATTCAGTAAAAGCTGTTAATTTCATTTTTTTATATTGACAGTCAATGATGGAGTTATGCTTCTGTATTTTAAAATAAAACCAAGGAAGAAATATAGGCTGTGCTATGCTTAAACTCTTTCTGTGACTCAGGAAGTGAAATGAAAAAATTGATTCATGAAAACTTTATGCTTACCCACATTTGGGCTTCATGCTTTAGTATGAGATAAAACAATTTGAAACTTAATTTGTGTTATTTGGTCACAGCCTCAGGAACGAGCATAGGGGACGACAAAGTAGTAGCAGAGCTCTGTTTCCCTGGGTACACCTGTATACAAGATACTTCAGGTAGTGCTTAGTGATATAATGAGAAGAGAAGTCTCTTTCTGGTTAACTAAACTAATTTACTTCCATTTTGAAGCTATGACACCTGCAGAGGCTCTCCCCCACAGCACTGTGAGCCCTGAGGTGTTTCAGCTCTGGCAGGGGCAGGGATGGTCTCTCTCACAGGGCAAAGGTTGCCTCTGCTGGTTGGAGGTAGCTTGTAGTCATTTGGAGCCCTTTGGACCCATTCCCTCCCCTCCCCTGCACTCACGTGACTCTCTTGTCTGTTTCTAGTAAATTATTTCCTGTTCTTGCAGCTTCTGGAAGTACAGATACATGATGGTCCTCCTTGTTAAAGGGAGATTCAGGACCCAGGGCCATTCTCCTTTCTGGTCAGCTAAACTAAGTCTGCTGTGATCCCTTAACACTAGGTCCAGCCAAGGACAAGGCTGAGCAGGTATCCCTAGGGCGTGCACACACACATACACACACACAGAGGTGGGCAACCACTGATAGATCAACACAAACACAAGAACGATGTCTTTACAGGTCTCACACACAAAACCAGCACTAAAATAAACACAAATAATAAAATGGCCTGATCCTGTTCTTACTTGTCATTTTCACAATAAAATTAGGACAAGAGAAAAGGAAAGTTACAAGTAACAAGGGAAGGGAACAAAGCATGGAAACCAAGGAGATGAGATAGGATATGAAAAAAAGGAACGAAGGAAGGGGCGTAGCTGAACAGAGCAGAGGCAGAAGCAGAATTGAAGAAGAAGCATCACAGCATGAGAAGGTCTGAGAAGACAGGTTGTAATAAAAACAGGAAATCCCCTTAAACAAGCATCCTGTTGCATCCTCAGCTAGACAAACTATTCAGTCATTGAGACTCTCTCTACAAATTGCCATTCAATCAGTTCTTTTAAATATTGAGATTGCATGGTCATACCAGTAGAAATGACCTTAAATTCTGTGATTTAGTTTTCAGAAATGCATCTCTTTGCATCCTTCCTTTCTGAAACTAATTTCCCTCTTCAAATAATTTGTTCTACTCACAAGAGGCATCATCCTCGCTTTCTGTGTTACCATGTGTCAGGATTATGTCTTCATTGCAGATCACTGTCTGGGAAACTAATAAAAAAAATAATTGTACAGCATGATGGTAGTTGAAGGTGGCCCACTTCCAAGAGCACCATAAGCTTTAACAGATGTTGGCCAGACTGCACTAAATATATGCCTGCAACTTTAGGAGTCTCAGAACTCTTCAGTCAATGACTGCTGTTTTCAGATTTCAGATTTCTGTCTTTTTTAGTTGATTTTGATGACAAATGAACACTCAGACTCATGTGAATGGCAGAGATAATATGCGAACCCACTGCAATAAGCAGGAACTCCAACTCATTCTGAACAATGGTACAGTGTCAGAAAGAAGAGAGGGCCAGCTGCTGTCTAATGGATAGGGAGTAAAGTGTAATAACATGCCAGCGGGGCAGGGGCCTTGACAGCCAGGGTCTTCTCCTATGGCACCTGAGCAGGGGGAGCAAAGCAGGCCCAGGGGTAGCAGCCAGGTTTAACCAAGAGTTCAGATCATCAGGTAAAGTTATAGTGGTAGGACAGATGTGAGGTCAAGCCACAAAGTCAGTTTAGATCAGGGTCAGAATCATGTCTGGTAAAGGTAACACACCCCACTGATTAGAGAGCAGGTCCATGGTGACAAGACAAGTATGAGGTCCAAAAATATTAAGGGAGTGGAGCATCATGCATATGAGGAGACACTGAGAGAGATGAGATTATTTAGCCTGGAAAATAGAAGACTCTGTGGGATCTCATCAATGTGTATAAAAGCCTGGTGGGAAGGAATGAGGAGGGAGACAGACTCTTCTTGATAGTACCCAGATAATGGACAACAGGAAATGGGCAAAAATTAACATGAAATTCCATCTCTACACAAGAAAACACTTTTTATTGTGGGGTTGGACAAATGCTGGAATAGGTTACCTAGGTTTGTCAAGTCTCAGTCTGTGGAGAACAATAATCCAACTAGAAACAGTCTTGCACGGTTTGCTCTAGCTGAACCTATTTGAGCAGGGAGTTTGGGCTGGATGACCTCAGATCCTTTCCAACCTCAATGATTCTGTGATTCTGAGGTGAAGCCAAGAAGTCAGTCTGCATCTCAGAGATCAGACCACTGGGGCCCATGGCCAGTCAGGGGCACAACTGTTGGTTGAGGTGGAGACTGGCACGCTTACAGTGTCATTGAGGCACACTATGTTAGCAAGCACCCAACATGTGAATTGATTGTCACCAAGTACAGGAGACACTAAGGTGACATCTACTGCAAAGGAACAAAGATGTGAGATTTGCTCTAACTTGAAGTGTCACCAGTGGGGACTCCAGGGTCTTGAGTTAGGACAGAATATTTCAGTTGGAAGGGACCTACAATGATCATCTAGTCCAACTGCCTGACTGCTTCAGGGATGACCAAAAGTTAAGGCATATTATTAAGTGCATTGTCCAAATATCTCTTAAACACCTACAGGCACAGGACATTGACTA